>CM034148.1:253054543-253654543 GCA_019776745.2 Taxus chinensis | reverse complement strand
ATGCATTATTGAGTCAAAGCTAGTTGATAACAACCAAAACCAAACATAACTAGAAAAAGAATCAAATCTGCATTGAAAACAAAGGCCAAATGTCATAATAGATTTGAAGAATCGGCAGTCAATGAATAAGCAGCCCTGTCAGACTCATCAAATTTGGATTCCGAAGATGAATGCTCGGTGGATGGGAACTGAGGTACAATGTAGCCAAACGAAGAAGGGGTCTTGGAGTTACAGCCATGCTCCAAAGATGAGACAAACTCCAACAGTATGTTCCATTGACAAATGGAAGAGTATGAAGTGTTCCAACCTAACTGCAATAGCATCGAGATAATGGAGATTGAAGAAGGCCAAGGCTTGTAGCAAGATGACTAGAAGTAAATGCCGGTGATTCCAAGTCCTTTCGAACCATCAACATCACGGTCAAATTACCCACCAAAGTTCAAAGAATACATCAGTTGTGCAGAGTTTGATGAAAATTTGGCCCTTCAATTCGAACCGGTAGCCAACATGAAGTCTAAAGAGACGACTTCAATGAGCGTGAATGTGACATGGGGTCTAAGGATAAAACTTCAATAGGTGAGGTATGACCACCTAAAGTATGGCCTATTCTTTAAGTACAGTCAAATACAACGGTTATGCCTGAATCAAATGAACGTCGATTGGTGGCATAGTGGGCAACTATAGTCATGTAGAAAAGTCAGAACTACTAGCATGATAACACACCTCCAACACATGAACTTCAGAGTAGGAGCTCTAGTCCTTAGATATAATGGAAGACAAGAAAATTGAAGTGGGTATGTTCAAAGTGTTGTGGCTTGGGCCATTTAAAATTTTAGAAATTTTTGAGAATGGGGCAATCAAGTTAGAGCACTATCATGGAACACTGGTCAAAGACATGGTGAATGAGTCTAAACTAAAATTGTATCAAGGACCGAAGATGTCAATATGATTGACATTGGACTTCTATGTACGTGGCACACCTTGCCACCAAAGAAATAAAAGCAAGAAAAAGTTTAAAAGAAGCAAAGATAAGTAAAAGGGAACCATGTGACAAGCACAAAGGAAACATGCTAGACGAGGGGGTCAAACCTATAAAACCGTATGACAAGCACAAAGGAAAAATGCTAGGCATAGGGGTCATACTTGTAAAGCCATACAACCAAGTCAAACCTTTAAAATTGTATGACCTAGTACGACATTTAGAGAAAACTAAACTTGGTTGGCCTAGAAGAGTGTACAACCACCTTCCACCACTCAACCACCAAGTGTACAACCACCTTCTACCATTCAACCACCAAGTGCCTCAATCATACAACGAACCATACAATTTGCATTACGACCTGTTGTATGGCCCACAACCGTGTGGTCTAATGTGAAACATAAAAGCGTAATTTATGTTGTGAAAATCGTTTCCGCCACCATACATGTGCAAAACATTACGATACGACCTAATGTTGCTTTTGTATGAGTGTTTGTTGTATGGCCTGCAACACTTGTTTCATACAACCCGCATCTATAAGACCCACCACACTTGCTTTTCCCAACGTACGGCCACTATCGTTATTAACCAAGAAACCATTCCACTCCTATTGTCGTATAACCACAACCTATTGGCACCATTTCTACCATACACCCAATCAAATGATCACCACAATTCAGCTTGTACAATCTATATGAATGTAAATCATGCAAAATGTTCATCACATTCAACAATTCCAGCTGCAACAATCTCTACATCAACAAGAGCTCCACCCGAAATGCCTTTTGTCTTCCATCTTCATTCTATTTTTTATCATTCGTCAACGAATTATGTCAAAAGGGACTCTTTGGCCTATTTTAAGGGGGGGATATTGTAGACCGTCATATTAATATTGTTATATTTTAGTGGCTGATGTGTTATGCGGTTGATGATTGGATTCTTATCCTTAGGTAATAATGACTCTCAGTAGTATGTTCGGTTGTTGATGGTTTTGTTAACCAACAACCCATTAGGTCTTCTTTCCGTATAAATACATTGATGTATGTCAAAGACAGGGCGTTGAGTGTCAAGTCCTTGTACCAAACATCTTATATTGAGCACTACCTATGAATAAAGTAGTGGCTTCTATCATATTCTATGTTGTAAGTGGTATTTTATGGTAGTGTAGTTTAACTATAAATAGGAACCCTAGTTAGGAGGGAACCAAGTTGGAACTTCATTGAAGGGCTCTATGCAATCGAATGACCCATCTTTAAGGCTAGAGCCGTGTCCCCCAAGAATTAAATTGTTTTTAGCTATTTTTATAACAATTCATGTTGCCAACATGATGTTGAAAGTGGTAAGTGGTGCCACCATGGTATTCATCGGAGGATAGTGGTTTTTACCTACAAGTTATAAAGTATAAAAGATTGAAAAACATTGTTTGTTTGTGTCGTAAAAATAGGTTGTCTATTCTATAAATTCACTCCCCTACGCATGACGATAACCGGAGTGAGGCTAACTTGTAACACCCTTCGTGAATCCAACCATGGTTATATTAGCCACAAGCCAATATCGGCTACAAACTTAGGGGTGGAAGGAAATAATAGAAATCAGTAGAACAAATTATCAATATCATAGGGCTTCATAGGGGTGAGAAGATGTTAGGCTACTTGAGAAAGGGGGTGGGGGATTAATACAGGGAAGACTTAGAAAAGGAATGGCTTGAAAAAGTAAAGCTTGAAAGGGATGACATAGATTGAAAGTAAAGACGATACACAAGGATAGTATTTGGTAGAACAAAAAGGTAGGTAGACTAAATAGTTAAAAATGGTGTTAGGAAAAGAAAAATGTAAGAAGAGGCATGCAAACATGGACTTAAGAATATCTTGGGAATCTTTGTGACATTTGACACTAGGATTTGACCCTTGGCACTGGGTAGCCATGGTTCATGAGGTGCCTTGGGTAGCGACATGTAAGGAGGGTTCAAACAAGTGGTGTCAACTCTAAAGTGTTTTTGAGAGTGATTAACCATAGGTGTCTAGTTTAGTGGTAGTGAGAATCTTTAACTCCACCAATGCTCGAATTTGTTTTCAGAGAGAAACCTTGCCTCTAATTATGTTTGGTTCACAATGCTCATTGATTTCCACCACAAATTTGGCAAGGTCAACTGCACTTTTATGTGGTTGTTATGTGAACATCTCCCCAAGAATCCATGTCATTTCTATCTGGTAGATCACATTGTTGATTCAAACATCTTGGGTGGTATCTCTATGTGGTAGATTACAAAGTTACCTTACTTATAGGACTAGATTTATAATAATCATGGAACACACCTGAATGTGGAGATGGATGATTCCATTGCTAAAAACCAACAAGGTTCTTATGTATATTGTCAAAAGCTCAGCAAAATTATTGGTTTGAGCATCTTGGTAAAAGCTAAGAAGTGGCTCTCCAAGAGCATCCCAAATTATTTACTTATCCCAAATTGTTCCTAGATGCCCCACTGGAGTTGACTTTTTAGTATCCTAGAAGAGGTGTGGACATTTGCTAATGGGCTCGAACATTAAATTATATTAGCTTTTAATGGAAAGGAATGTGCCATGTAGGGAAATTTGAAGATCATCGATACTTGCTGAGTCAAAAGTACACAGACATGAGCCAGTGTAGATTAGTACAATGTTACAAATATAAGCTTTCATGACTAAAGGAATCTCCATAACATTCTATTGAGGGTTTTCCAAAAATCTAGAATTATATCTTTCCACGGGGTCCAAAGAGTGAAATCTAACGCTACAATTTGCATACTCTGTATGACTTTAGTTTCAGAATTCAACCTTCTTCATTTAAAGATGACCTAGGGACACTATTGCTTTGAGAAGCAAGCCTATCAAAAAGCACTCCCATTACCTTCCAGACAACTTTGGCAAATGAACAAGTTAGGGCACCCAGTGTTTCCCATTGTAGACACAATTTTGGCACCGAATTGGGCCAATACAGACTCGTCTTAAGATTATCTGTTAATATTTTTCCATGTAAAACCAACCAGCTGAAGGATTTGATTTTGGGCCAAGATTTCATAGACCTAGATCATTTTATTACCTCTCACTAGGTAAAATCCAATTGAAAAAGAGGGATATGATGCGGCAACAGAGCACACCACAATTGGAAAAATGGGTCAAACTTATTTGTGTAGTTTACCTAAGTAGAAAAAGAGGTTTATTTGGTAATTTTATTTTAAGCTTGTCAGCTTGCAATGGGAGACTGATGCCATCACCTGTTGTTGCCTCCATATTCCAAGGCAACTCGTTGGAGCCGAAAAGTGCCCTAGATGATATCAAACCCTTCACCCAAGCAAGTCGCCTAGGGTTAGAAGGAAAAAAATAAATATTAAACCCTCCTTAAAGCTCACTTGTGACTTTCGGGTGAAGCCACCAAAACACACATCCCCAAGTGTGATCCTATTGAACGGTTTTGTCCTCAATTGGTGAGCAAGGCAGGGTTTTCGTCCTTCAATGGCAAGAAAATAAGTTGCACTGTAATGACCCTTTCAAGGATTTCAACCAAACACACCAAATGCAGATCTGAAAATTAAATTGCAGCAGACTGAAAGTATAAAATCAGCGACTTGAACTATCACCAAATATGCTAAAAATCACAACAAATCAACTCGACACAATTATGTATATATTTTATGGAATATTAAGAGCCAAAAACACATAAATGTTGAAGATCTCACTGCTGGAAATTAATTATGAACTGAAAATTGCAGCCACAAGAAAAATATGAAATATGGGTCTAAAAACCCTCTAAATTCACCAAACTTCAGATTCCAACCTTTAAAAATATTACAAATCAGATTATAAAACCATATTTCTCAAATACTTCACCCAAAGTTCCAAACCCTACCCAAGGTAGGTCGCTCCACCCTAAATAAATCAAATACCAACTAGAAATTACAAATATCTCTTCAAATCAGCCCTTACTTCCAAACCAAACAATGATGAAGGGTTTTCGTCCTTCACCCAAGCCACTAGAAAGGTTTTCGTCTTTCTATGAAGCCTCACAAGAGGGTTTTCGTCCTCAAGTGGATGAACAAGGAGCAACAAGCTCACAATGCCCAAGTAGAATAAAATGCGCCAAGTCTAGATACAAATGATGCCTCTAATCTCCTTTTATATCCTCCTTTTTGGCACCAATGCTCGATTAGAAAAGACCAACCTGTATAATGCAAGAAAACACTAAACGAAATATAAAAATATTAGATAAAATATATTATAAAGATGCTCAAGGTTCTTATCCTTCATTTTTGCTTCTTTGCCATGGAGAAGGAATGGCAAGAAAACCAAATATTAGCGCTTAAGTGGGAAAAAGGGACATTACATACACTAGCTCCAAATCCAAGTAAATGTCAAAATAAATGAATGATGATAATGTTTTCCTCCATTTGAACCTCCAAAAGTACCCCCTTCTTAGCACCAAGGGCGAATTAGAAGCCCAATCTTCATGTCCGACCTCTTAATGACGGGGGAAATGAACTTTTTAATCTTCACTTCACTTAAGAAAACCAACCTCATAAAAGAATATTTCTTTATCTCCCTTGTAGTTCTCAAGAAACCGATGTTAATGAAGGTGAATATAGAAGTTCCTTTTTCGTTTTGCCACTCACCTAATCAAATCACTCCAAGCCGTAATTAGTAATTAAATAAGAAAATTATTTTACGATTATGGCAATGTTCACCTCCCTTGCTTTCCTTCCTTGAAGCCCACGGAAGGTGGAATGGGCCTGTCATCACCAATCTAGCACTATGATAATTCTTCACCGGGAACTCCTCGTGCTATGATTATTTACTAATGCACAGCCTTTAGTTTGGTGGATGTAATCTGGAAACAAAACAACAACATAACACAAGAATACCATCGACTATGATAAGACAGAATGATGACAAATCTGAAATATCAAAATAGATTATAATATTAACATGAAACTGTTACAATCTCACCCATGAGGTACTTCAAGTGTTATTGACTGCACTTGCCTTTCACCAAGACTATGGGAGAAACTTTACAATTACACCTCTTAATGGCTTCTTCAACACACCTTTAAACTGATGGCTTCTTCAACACACCTTTAAACTGATGGCTTCCTTCGCACACTTCCTACAATATTTCTCACTACTTCCTTCTATGCTAAATGAGGGGGGTGGCCTCTCTATTTATAGAACTTCCAAGCTTATCCATCTTATCTCTAAGATAGGATAAGAAATCCACTCTGACGAATCATATTCCATACCTTAACTCTTATCTGTACATGTAAACTTATCTGTTAAGATAAGATAAACCTTATCATTTTACATGGGTTCCACATTTTTAGACTTTTTACAAATAAAATACACAAAATATTTATGACCTCACTCCTTGTCTTTATTACCAATATAATATTTCTAATTCTTAATCATGTAGACCCTACTTCTCTAATAAAAATCTACCAGCAGGATCTAGCACAGGAAGAGTGAGCACAGAGAATTACTCAGAGAAGAAAATAAGAGCACAATAAAGAGGAACAGAGAAATAATAATTATCTCTGATATCTCCACCATCCGGGAGATTCATTAAATAGGGAGAATAGATAGTTTGACATTCCTAAATAATAGGAATGTCAAGCTAATTAGGAGATAACTAATTCCACACAAGGAGTGGAGAGAATCTCAACAAGCTCTGAGAGTTAGAACTAATTAAAACAAATATAACAATTTGCTATAATGAGCTTATTCGGTGTAATTAAATTATTTACACCAACACCCTCCCATAAGCGAATGCTAGGGAGCAAAAAAGAAAGAAGGGTCCCGGCTACTAGGCCTGATAAGGTACCCGATACAATACTAGAAAAGAAGGAAGGAAGGACTATACAAGATCCCCCCCAAGGACAACTTCCTTCACCCCAAGCTTGTCTCACAACTCCAAATAGCGAGGAGAAGCCAAGGGTTTAGTGAAGATATCTGCAAGCTGATCAGCTGTAGGAACAAACTCCATCTGAATGACCCCATCCTGAATCAACTGTCGAATGAAGTGCATGTGGATCTCTATGTGTTTTGTGCACTGATGCTCAATAGGATTACGTGCAATGTGAATAGCACTTTGGTTATCACACCAAAGAATGGAAGGAGACTCCTGTGAAAAACCAAACTCACCAAGAATTTGACGAAGCCAAAGAACCTCCTGCCCTGCTGTCACAGCACCTCGATATTCGGCCTCAGTGGATGATAATGCAATTGTATTCTATTTTTTACAAGACCATGCAACTGGACCAGAACCAAGATGAAAAAAGAAGCCAGAGGTGGATTTACGAGTATCGCGACATCCTCCCCAATCAGAATCTGTAAAGCCCTCAATACCAGAAACATTCTGAGGCGTGTAATGAATACCATAACTCAAAGTCCCCCGAAGATATCTCAAGATACGCTTGGCTGCTTGCCAATGACTCTCATGAGGCTCATGTGAAAAATGAGAGACAAGATTAACAACAAAGGTGATATCGGGACGAGTATGAGTGAGATACAAAAGGCTCCCAACCAACTATCTATACAAAGTGGCATCTACTAAGTTAGACTTACATGCAACAGTCAATTCAATACCTGACTGATAAGGTGTGGGAGATGGCTTGCAATTAGCCATATGAAATCTCTGAAGTAGATCTGTAGCATACTTCTTCTGACAAATAGAGATGCCCTCAGCAGACTGGTGAACATGTAGGCCAAGAAAGTAGTGCAACAATCCCATATCTGTCATATCAAATTCTGCTTTCAATTTCCGTTTAATGTCCTATGTTAGAGAATTTGAACTACTAGTAATGAGGAGATCATCAACATATAATACCAATAGAAGCAAGTCATCATCAGTCTTCAGGACATAAACTGTATGATCGGTCTTACAACGATGAAAGCCAATAGACAACAAGAAAGCATCCATCTTCTCATACCAAGCCCGAGGGGCTTGTTTGAGACCATAGAGTGAACGCCGAAGTCTACAAACCAGTGAAGAGTCATGTACGAACCCCTGAGGTTGCTCCATATAAATCTCCTCATGGAGATCACCATGCAAAAATGCACTCTTCACGTCCATCTGATGTACTGACCATCGATGAGAAGCAGCAAGAGAGAGAACAAGGCGAACAGAATCCATCTTTGTGACAGGAGAAAAAGTTTCAGAGTAATCTACTCCTTCAACTTGAGAATACCCCTTGGCGACAAGATGTGCCTTGTATTTTTCAACCGATCCATCAGCTGCATATTTGGTCTTATAGACCCATTTACATCGTACAAGCTTTCTTCCCTTCGGAAGAGGAACCAAATCCCAAGTATTATTCTTCATAAGCGAAGAATATTCATCCTGCATTGCTGAATCCCATTCTGGGTTTCCAGATGCCTGTGAAAAAAGAACAGGATCATTAGAAATAGCTTGGCTCATAAGAGCCATACCAGAATAGGGCCGATGATCAACAACACCAGAAGTCTCAGCTCTAGTACGTCGTAGATCTCGTGAATCACCCACCAAATCACCTGCTGCAGCCAATGTAGATCTTAGCCATTTCAGAGCAGGAGCAACAGGAGCAGGAGCAACAGGATCAGGATCAGGGGGCCCATCAAAATCATCATCAGTGACAGGAGCAGGAGGTAATAATGGAGATGGAAGAACTACTGTATGATCTAAAGGAGCCTCGGTCTCATCAACTTGAACATCCCGCCGAAACACAACATCTTTGGTAGTGGGATCGAAGAGGTGATATGCCTTCACATGCTCACAATGACCAACAAAAATGAGTTCTTTGCTTTTCTTCTCCATGGTTTTCCGAGTGTCGTCAGGAACAAAGGCCCAAGCCTTACAACCAAAGACCCAGAATTTTGATACGTCAGGTTTTTCACCCGACCATGCCTCCTCAGGAGTAACCCCTTGCACTGCTTTATGTGGCATTCTGTTTTGAATATGATTTGCACAGTTGACTACTTCCACCCAGAACTGAGGTGCCATGTTCTTGGACTGAACCATGCAATTTTCCATTTCCTTGAGTGTTCGGTTCTTTCGTTCAGCAACTCCATTTTGCTGAGGGGTGTGAGGAACAGTATACTGGTGCACAATTCCATGATTAGCACAAAAAGCAGTAAATGCATTACTCTCATATTCCCCCCCATTATCCGTGCGGAGTATTTTAATACAATGTCCAGATTGTTTCTCTACAATAGCCTTAAAAACTTTGAAATGCTCTAGGACATCACTTTTATATTTTAGAAAGTACACCCAAGTTTTCCTAGTAAAATCATCTATGAATGTGAGTACATACTTAGCACCAGAAAATGATCTATGAGGAAAAGAAGTTAGATCACTATGTACCAACTCAAGACGAGCCGTAGCTCTTTTTGCTTGACCTTTTGGAAAAGGATCCAAGTGTTGCTTACCCAACATACAACCGGGGCAGACACCATCATGTGATTTTACCTTCGGAAGTCCTGTGACCATATTCTGCGAAGAGAGCTGTTGCAGATACCTGTAATTGAGGTGACCAAACCTCTCGTGCCACAATTTGCTCAAAGAATCAGCATGAGCAATTAGTGAAGATCCTGCAGAGTTATCAAAACTCTCAAATACATACAAACGTGAACATGGATCCACAAATCCTGTAGCTACAATATCATCATGATCATGAAGTTCCCTGATGACAACCTTATCTGGTGAGAATTCAACAGTTCTACCATCACCAGAGTTACAGATTTGATATATGGAAAGCAAATTGTTAGACATATGGGGAACATAAAGAACATTATTTAGATGCCCATTTGGCATATTTACAATACCAGAACCCAATACATCTACAGAAGTAGAATTGCCCACCGAAATATGTGAAGTGCTGCAAGCAGAAATAGAAGATAACAAATCCCTGCAATGTGTAATATGATGAGTAGCCCCTGAGTCAAAAATCCACTGATCTTGCAAAGGAGAAGAAGCTCTAGCAGAAAGAGCCTTACCCTTGCCAGCATTGGAAGCAGATGAAGGTGATGGAACAGTGATCTTGTGTTGTTTTAAAGCCTTTTCTAATGCTTCCAACTTCAAAAAACATCTGGATTCAGGGTGATTTTTCCCCCCACAAAAGGAACAAGGATCAAACACCCTCTTCTGAAATGGTCTCTTATTTTTACCATTATTCTGTGGTTTAGAAGTGTCAACAGAAGGATTAGAAACCATATTGTGAGAGGGTACAGGCTTATCATAGCTTTGCTTGGGTTTGTTTTTCCAATTTTTCTTAGGAGAACTGGCCACAAGAGCATGATTCGATGTAGGCATAACATCTAGAGAGATTAATTTTGCTTGTTCTCGTGAGAGACGTTCACAAAACTGTTCAAATGAAGGCATTTTAAACTGAGTGTCTAGTGCATCCATAGTAGAAAAGAAGGTTGACGTAAATACAGAAAATGGACCCTTTAGTTTAGTTAGGATCGTGTATATGCATTCGTCATCCTTTTTAGTTCTACCACCTGCTTTCAACTGACTGCGAATCTCTTTAAATTTTGACAGAAATTCTTCTATGGAAGGAAAATTTGAAGGCGATAAAGAGTTTAATTCATGATCCAGTTGAATTAATTTGAACTCGTTTATCTTGCCAAACAAAGATTCAAATTTTTCCCATACCTCTTTCAGAGCTGTGGCCGCAGAAATATGAAACTGGAGGTTATCTGCTACATTCAACGTGATCAATCCAAGAGCTTCATCTTGCTTGCATGCATACAGGTACTTGTCCTTCTCTGTGGTGAAAGCGGGAACTGTATCATCGAACACACGCCATAATCCACGAGACTGTAAGAGCTGCTGCATCTTCGGTTTCCAGGCATGGTAATTCGTCGAGTTTAGAGGCTCGAACAACCGTAGATCCCCCGTATGACCAGAAGACGAGGATGATAAAAAAGCTCTCGACATGGTTTCAATGAGGTTATTTTCCAAAGTTTCTCTTTTTAATGAAATTTGCTTCAATGCGACGGGAATGAAAAATAATCAACTTTTGCAAAAAACGGCACTCAATTTCGAGTTACCGTGCAAAAGTTATTAAACTTTCAATTTCCCGTAAAATAAGTCAATTTTTAATAAAAATTGCTCACTGATTATAATGCTGACCAAAACGAAGACAAAGATGGTCGTATGACCACTCGTTGGACTCAGGAGGAAACAAGGAATACAAATTTGTCCTCGGTTTACAAACAGCCCGCCAACAAAGTATTAATAGGCCTCAAAAGCATTAATTTCCCCCATAATGCAATTTTTAATAACAAACTATAGAAAAATTTAAAAAATTAATACTATAGTTTTTTTTAAATTAAAATGCACCAATTAGAAACAGTTGTGCATGTATTCACGAAAAAATCAACACTATATTGACTTACTAATGTTTATTCACGGCTGTGCATGTCTCTATGAAGTTGCAGAAGGGACTGCAAGCCAAATCAACTTGGCTAAGTCCAACAACAAAACAAATGAAACAAAGGGCCAACAATATGGAACAGTGAATAAGTCAACGTCCAGATCAGCCAAATGGAGAGGATTTGTGGCACATAAAAGATAGTACAGAAAAAAGGAATTGACCCATCCAACAGGCCACATAGCATTGACAAAAAACAGGATCAAAAATTACCCAGGCGTGATTGATGGTCAGGACATGGAAGAAACATAGACCACAGAGCACTCATTCAAGCTATTGAGTTATGAACCAAAAGCAAGAGTGCACAATAGGATGCACAAACATAGAGGGACACGCCATGAAGCACTTTAAGAAACCAATGCATGGATGCAAACCTGAGAAGTAGTAGCAAGCAAAAACCTCCAGCTGCACAGCAGGGAAAACATGTACAGTGCAGCGTAGAGGGAACTTCCAAAGCTTTGCAATTGGCCTCCAGCAAAACACAAAACCACAAATCAGCAAAGAAGGCATCCAAGAGGTGCCAAAAACATGAGCAGCAACCACCAATTTTCCAAACTGGACAGCACAGAAAAAAATACGCAGCAGCAAGAAAACCAGAGACGATATCAATTCCAGAAAAGAAGGTCGACTTCAACTCTCCTGCAATGATAGCTCTGATACCATGAAAAATCTACCAGCAGGATCTAGCACAGGAAGAGTGAGCACAGAGAATTACTCAGAGAAGAAAATAAGAGCACAATAAAGAGGAACAAAGAAATAATAATTATCTCTGATATCTCCACCATCCGGGAGATTCATTAAATAGGGAGAATAGATAGTTTGACATTCCTAAATAATAGGAATGTCAAGCTAATTAGGAGATAACTAATTCCACACAAGGAGTGGAGAGAATCTCAACAAGCTCCGAGAGTTAGAACTAATTAAAACAAATATAACAATTTGCTATAATGAGCTTATTCGGTGTAATTAAATTATTTACACCATAAACTTGCATTTTTCTCTCGAAAATCAGAATGTTAGTCACTAGAAACCACCTTAAATTAGTCGCAAATATGTCAATGTCAATAGTGGCTTGGAATTCCTTCGACCATATGATTGGAAGCTCTTTTTCAAGTGTCTTATAAGTAGGAAAGGAGCTGGAAAAGTTGTGAACAGATGAACGGAACGTACAGCAGCTGTAAGCATGACCTCTGTCCAAAACTTTCCACACTATCACTGACATGGGGGCTAGAAACAACTGAACATTGATGGAATATGCCCCAACAATGTCCAAGAACAACCATTTACTACCTCCAATGATTGAAACTACTTGTATGACAACATATATAAAAAGATCATATGGCTTACCCCCCTTTCATATCAAACATCTCACTGCCCCGGTAATGGTGACTATCTTTATACCTCTGTTTTCAAGTGTGAAGCTTGGTTCCAAAAAGTGATCTGCCTTGCATCTCCAAAGATCATCCGGATTCTCCATGCCATAGTCATCTTGGACTTAACTCAAACTAGCTCTATATCTATGGCTGAAAGTGGTGTTTCTCACCCCATTACACTCTTCGGAATTCACTTCATGGTAGTAAATATTCTTACCAAGTGTAAGCAACCTTCGTTCTGTAGAATTTTCTGATTGCAAGTGTCTTACTTGCTGCCCCAAAACAGCTGTCCTATGTTGTTCCTTTTTGCTATGATTTCTGATTTCTTCAACTTTGTCACAGAATTTCAGTTCTTTACCTTGATAGTTGAGGGTGAACTCCCCCAATGTTTGCAACCATTGAATCCCAAGAACAATTTTATTATTAGCTAGTTCAATCACAAAAATTCATCACATACCTCATGATCTCCCAAGAGAATTGACAGTTGTACTATTTTCCTTGCACAAGGTGTGATGGTGCCAATTTCTACAAGCATAGTGACTCCTTGGTTATGAAGAAAACCCTTCATCCGGAAAGGATGATAAGTTTGTGTCCCACATATTAGAGTAAGGGTGTTGCCCTTCCACCATATTCTCTCTAGCTCTTCCATATTCTTGGAATCATGGAATAGAAAATCAGACTTACCAACATGCCCTTGATGCCTCAAACATAGATATCCTCCCAACATTGCACCTATATTCCACATGCAGAAACAATCTTGAAATTGAGCCCAAGAATCCACACAACAAAAAGTACTTCTTAACTCATTATTCCGGGGAGTATGAAGTGCAGAATAATGTCCAATCAGCGGTGACATAAGAGGACATAACAAGTATGAAATTTGATCACCTTCCCCAACCAGTTGTGTGTGAGGGAAACATACCAGCAAGCAACAAAACTGAGATATTCTTATACTAGGGGCTGCATACGACACTCTTATGACTCAAAATTTCTAAGTTAGGAACAACACTCAGAAAATACTCTAATGGTGCCCTTCTTTCACACATGATGTCATCCTCATAGGTCCTTAGTAAATCTGATTTGACTTTATTATGTGACTACCCTGTGTGACCATTATAATTCAATAAACTATCAAAGAACAAAGGATTTTTATCTTTTTTCGGATGATAACAAAATTGGGATTGTTCTTTGTGGATACCCCCGTCGATTTGCTCCTTGGTGACTGCTGTTTGGAACAGTCCAGCCAGCTGAAAATTATCATGGGCATCTAGAGAGACTCTCATTTCATGAGAATGCCTCTTAACAAGGTCACCCGATATTTTTGCCCCATTATCCCCTAGTAATTCTGATTTTTTTCCCGTCTTAGTACCATGACTATCACCCATTTGATGTGACTTATTATGGAGCGTCAAACTCACCACAAGGTCATCCTTTTTGACAAATTGTCCATGACTATAAATCTAAAATGGCATGATAGAAAGCAACAAATTTGACTTATCCACATACCTTCAGTTGTCTTTATGAGAATTTGTTAAAGCACCTTGTTGAGACATGTAAGGAACCACCTCCATGAGTCTTGTCGGAATCATGAATATCCTCCTTGTCCTTTGGCAATTGAGCAACCTTCAACTTCTCTTCAACACCATGTGAATCTAATTTTTCTTCCTTTTTGTCTTAGAAGGATGACCATTTTCATTACTATAGGGAGAACTTACACCTTCCAATTTTATTATGACTTCTTCTCCATCTTGTAGCTGATTTGACACATGCTCTTTGATTGGCTTCTTCACAATGGAAGGTTTTTTCCTCCATGGTTGAGACCTTTCTGTCATGGTCCTTTGATGTGGTTCAGGCATTATGTCTTGTGCTGATTCCCACTCTATTATTTTATTATTCCATAAAATCCTCAAAAGGAAATGACATCATGCATCCATTTCAGAAGAGCTTGATATTCTTTTGTCAAATTGACAATTCTTGAAACCCCTTTTTGCTTGAATGGACCACCACTCTGGCCATATCTTGGATGGCCTAGGGTAAGATTTTGTGAATGTAGCATCATGATTATTTCTATCCGCCATTCATCTTCTTGCATGTTTCCCTAGGATGGTAGGATGACAGGAGCTCTAATACCACTGTAATGTCCCTTTTTAGGGTTGAAACTCTTAAGAGTAAGGGTATAGCCTAAAGTTGGGAACCCTAATGACCACGAATTTGAAAATAGATTATCAGCCAATAAGCATCAATGGCTGAAAATAAACATATATAATACCCTTTAACCTTATTAAAATAATCAATAATCAGTCCTCTAGGGACGCAACTCTCTTTGCGGATTTTACATCAACATTTAACCATGCAAAAACTCAACCGAAAATGCTTCTTAATAATTAATTCAACCACAGCAATATTTATCAATCCAAATTACATTAAAAGAATGGAGAATATTAAGTGATTACACCCAGACTGCAATTAATTTATATGACAGCATATGAGGATGGACAGCCAAAACCAAGGGCTGGAAATTGATAAATAAACCTAATCCAAAAATCACCAATCATATAGATTTCAGCCTTATAAAAGCATGAAGAACAATAATCTCAACTCAAATTGTCCCAAAACTGCACTATATGGCATGATATCAAACCCTTCACCCAAGCAAGTCGCCTAGGGTTAAAAAGGAAGAAACAAATATAAAATCCTCCTTAAAAGCTCACTTGTGACTTTCGGATGAAGCCACCAAAGCACACAAGAGGGTTTCCGTCCCCAAATGTGATCCTATTGAAGGGTTTCGTCCTCAATAGGTGTCTAAGGAAGGGTTTTTCGTCCTTCAATGGAAAGAAGAGAAGCTACACTAGCTCCAAATCCAAGTAAATGTCAAAAGAGATGAATGATGATAATGTCCTCCTCCATTCGAACACCTCCTTAAGCTAGACCCTTCTTGGCGCCAATGGGATGAATTAGAAGCCCAATCTTCATGGCCTACAGCTTAATGAATGGGGAATCAAATTACACTTTTTAATCTTCACTTCACTTAAGAAAAACCAACCTCATAAAAGAATATTTCAAGTATCTCCCTTGTAGCTCTCAAGGACCGACCTTAATGAAGGTGAAGATAGAAGTTCCTTTTTGACATGTTTTGACATTCACCTAATCGAATCAGTCCAAGCCATAATTAGTGATTAAATAAATAAGGAAATTACTTTACAATTATGGCAATGTTCAAGAGTCCTTGCTTTCCTTCCTTGAAGCCCGTGGAAGGTGGAATGGGCCCAAGGCACTTTCATAGTGGCTAGCGTGGAAAAGGGGACATTACATTTTCTTGTCAATTATAACAAATTTTTCTGTAAATCTGCATTGTTATTTAATAAACCAGTGATTCGTGTAACATAGTAAGTTAAGAAAGCTGATTATGATGAAGGTTGAAAATCTAAAGTAGGATAAAGTAGAAAGCACCATTTATGAGGATGCTCACAGGTCCCTGCTTGGTTCTTCCATAAACCTGGACTCGGGGCTTAAGCGGTTCAAGAAAGGGCAATACAAGGTCTTATTGGGACATCATAAAAGCAAAGGGTAATCTACATTCTAATCACTAATGAACGGTGGCTATAGGAGCTCTCTAGTCATGCAACATTTTTGTGTTGCCTGGACTCTAAGCAAGTTCCATTCCTACTGCAAGCGTCTGAAGAATCCGTTTCTTATCAATAGATAAGGCAGCAGTTGTTCAATGGCCCGAGTTCCTACTTGATTGAAGAACGATCTTCAAGGTTGTGGAGTAAGTAGCCAAGGCAATGATTTTAAAGATACGTAATGTTGCATAAACTCAGCAAGGTTTGAATTTGATGAACATTTGCACTTTATTGTTGCTGAATAGCAATTCACCATTGGATAGCGATACTCTCCATGAAGGTAATGAAGTATTCGGAAAGTGGAGTTGGGTCAATTTTCTATGGCACATTCCTAATTTGGAGGTCATTGATGGTGTTCATACTCCTCATAACAGAGGTTGAGGTTACACCATTCAGAAGATTTTTGACAAGAACAAACTTGGCGCTGGTTTCAAGCCATTATGAGAAAGAAAGGGGTCCCATCAATGGACATCGTGACAATATGCCAAGATATGGCTGATTTTTTGACTCAGAAATTCTCCAATTGTAAAAATGAAACGGGCAGCTTTGGTACTGACGGATATACAATATGGATAATTACAAAATGTATGTTCAGATTTTTCACTGTGGACCACGTTGACTTTCACTGCATGATGTGTCTCTCCAATTTCACAATTGATTGGCAATGGCATACACATTATACTTGCACCATTGGATGATCAATTTCGGAAATAAATTAGCTTATTTTTATTGTAAAAAAGGGACCATGAAACGATACTATGGGCTCAAGATCAAAATATGTTTCCAATGCTGGAATCTTTAAGAAAAAAAAATACATTTAAATGGTAGTTACCAGAATTGATTGAAAATGGAGCGCTCTTGATATAATTGTCATGTGACATCAATATGCAACGTCAATCGATTTAGCCTCTAAAGAATAAAAGTGATCAGCTCATGACCAAAGATGTAACACTGATGCCATTGTGGGACAACCGTGCCTCTACGCATCAATTATATCCGAAGGAGGATTGGCACTCAAGGATGGGTGTAGACAACCTTAGAATAAAGGTTGAGATTTCAAAGGCTGACTTTTAGCATCCAACAGCTTATGTTGTAATCATTTCTTGAACTAGCTGGAAATGAAAAAGTTACCTGCTAACCTAGATAGCCCATCAACAAGTGCTACGAACAAATTGAAGTATATTGACTCCTTTGAAAATCAATTAAGGTTTGGCAGAAAATCCCGATCTCAATGGGCACTTAGAAATGACAGTTAGTTCCTTTTCCTAAAGAGAGGGTTTTCATCTCTCTTCCAACTTATTTCATTCATCATTTGGAGTTCAATTATGGAGCATGCTAAATACATAGTTACAATTGAAAATTATCGGGTAATGAAAGGAATGCCTTTCCTTTATAATGGGAAAAATGAAGATGCTAAATTTATGGGGCATGAGTGCAAGGATTTGGTTGCTTGCCACTATCAACCACCAATACAAAGACTACTCTTTCTACATTTAACCATTTTATTCCATTTTGTATTCCTCCAGAGGGTCAAATTTTCACTTAGGGAAGCTTGATTTGGCAAAAGTAAAGTGACTCTCTTTTTCTAATAAGTTTATTTTATCAAAATATCCAGCTCTTTTCTTTCTTTTTCTTGTTTTCAGGGGGTTGTGCACCCATAATTGGAGAATCTGTTTCATCCCCCAATAAGCCTAGCACTATTGCAAAGAATGTATAATGAAATCAAATTGTCCTTAGGACAAGTTTCCCTTCCCGAAGTCCTCCCTTGTCCGTCTAGATGTAGCACATAACCATTGCAAATGCAAGAGAATGTAACATGCTGCGTAACATTTGAGATAGGGGATATTAAATATTATCTGTCAGCTAAAGTGTTTTTCTTAATTCTGATTAGGTGCACTTTCGCACTTATAGATACTTCCTCACACTTGTATATGTTTTGGTCTTCAACTTGTTCTCATTTGTGTTTATTCCAATGGTTGAATATAATACTTAGGGAGGTTTATACTCTTGGGATTTTTGGGATCTCGTTTGCTGCTTGATTACTTAACTCAGAGTGCACATTCCAGCATTGTTGTCAGGAGGGGCATTCAAATCTTATCTTTGGATATTGCTGTTATAAAAATCAGCTTTACTCTACAAGTGGAGAATTGGTGTCATCTTTGTCAAAGTTCTTTCAGCCCTAAAAGGTTTATTACAGCTGCTTGCCATCACTAGAGAGCATGGACACACATCAACCAATCTAAGGGTATTGATTCAAGACAAAATGGGAGTTAGAATTTGAGCCTATGCCAATTTGCGAAGTGATGGCCATGAAGCATGGTGGACTAAACAGGTCATGATTATGAATCGTACTTAACTCCATTTGTTGAATTAGTTCAGTGAAGGTTTAAAGGAAGAGAAGTTAGCAGACTTCTTGTGGATTGTGTTCCCCTAACTTGTTGACAAGCAATCTTGGGAAGCGGGGACCATTGTCATGTCCCATTTTGGAGACTTCGCTTTCATTGAAGACCTTAACCCATTCTTCCTCCCCGTGGGTTTAAGGAAAGAAGCAAGGGGAAGACCTCGATGACATTTTCTAAAAAGATATTTTTATTATTATCATGTATTCCTATTGGGAAGCCAAGTGCTCCAATAGATGAACTCATTTAATTAGAATATAAAGTATTCTGGAGTATGTAGTACATGCTCCAAAAACAAATTAGATAATTAAAAAAGTACTTCATGAGGTCAACCATTATTGAATTGTAGCACCCCTTATGTTATAAAAGGGGGTTGCTTGGCCATTTTATTATTATGCAAATTTATTATCTCTTTGGAAAGATTGTTTATGAAGCATCTTTCTTCCTCTCCTTAGGACGAAAACCCTTGGAGAGTCTTGTGTGAAGACAAAACCCTTCACCAAGTCTAGGGAAGACTTCAACAAGGGAGTCTCCACTCCCTTGAGGGATCTTTTGCTGCTATTATCTATCATTTCAACCCTAGGCGAATTGCCCTAAGGTGTCATTTGATCAATAATTGAAGATCTTTGTGTTACTTCTTGTTGTTAATGCATATTTAGCCCTTTTTAGGTGGAGCGACTTGCTTTATGGTGTGTTTTGGCATTTTTATTGGTTGTTCTATGTGGAGCAACCCACCTAGGGGAGCATTTTAGTACTTTCTTGCAATAATTTCATGGTTTTGAGGTTGGAATAATATTCTTTATATTTTTAAGAGCCAAGTTATGAAGTTTCATGAATTTTGGTGGTGATTTGCTATTTTTCCAAGTTCGTGGAAGTTAGTTGTAGTTCTAGACTACTTAATTAATTTTTACAGTTGAGGGTTTTATCATAAAAATCAGATCTCTCACTTCCAAACCTATTAAAATCAGTTTTCTTGCATGATATGATTGTTGGTGATATATAATAATTTTAGAGACTTAAGTGGAGCCGATTTAAAGGGTTTTGAAGGCACAAAAGTGGGTTTGAAACCCCAAAAGGGGTCACTGCCCTAGAAGGGTGTTTGCTGGCAGCAGTTAAGGGTTTTTACATATTTGTTTCAGTCACTAACAGCCTACTAAAAATCTGAGAAGTGTTGTTTATCTTCAGCTTTGCATAGTTCCCTGCGAGTCCCCAAAAAGGGACATTACATTGAGCCTCTTGTGTAGGAGGCGTATATAGAAGAATATGGGCATGCTGCAGATTTTGGGGATGAATTTATTCAAGAAAAGAAACAAAATTTTGCTGATTTTGAGCCCAAGGAGGCCTACTATCTCTAAGATGGATTCTTGGCCAAGTTGGGTAAATTTTGTCTGCCTAAAGAACTAAGGGTTCAGCTAAAGAGGGAAGGGTTCAGCTAAAGAGGGAAGCTCATACTTCCAAAGTTGCACGTCATTTTAGGTTGACAGACATTGGCACGTTTGCAGGGATTTTTATTGGCTAATCATGCAAGTTCGGGAAGTGTGTTATGTAGCACAAGTAAGCCAAGTAATGGAAAGTTGGGTTTGTATATGCCATAGCCAATTCCTTCAAGGCCATGGGAAAGCATTTCTATGGATTTTGTTGGAGGATTGCCCTTGTCAAAGAAGGGTCATTACTACTTGTTCGTAGTTGTGTACTGTTTTAGCAAGATGTGTGTTCTAATTCCATGCACGAAAACTCGTAAGGGTAATGATGCAACTGAATTGTTTTTGATAATGTATGGATTCATTTTGGTTTGCAAAGTTCTATCATTTCAGACACAGGCAAGTTTTGGTCTTCTTTGTGGGAGAAAAGGGATAAAAAACTTAAGATCCACTACTTTTCACCCACAAACCAATGGGCAAACTAAAGTTGTCAACAGAACCTTTGGTTCAACTCTTAAGATGATATAATAGGAGGCATCCTAAGACCTAGAATGATAGTTTGGTGCATATTCACCACTCTTATAACAAGGCTATTCAATCTTCTACTAATAAAACCCCTTTTAAGACATGTTTTGGTTATTCCCCTCTACCTCCTTTTGATCTTGTCTTGAGTTAGCGACAAAAGGGACAAGAAAGTGAACTCAAAATTTCACCAAGCTGATAAATAAGTAGAGACGATTTGGCAAATTTACCTATTAGTGCAAGAGAGGTTGAGGGAGTCTTAAGCAAAGTACAAAGCAACACATGACCAACATGGGTTGGGCATAAATTCCTTGTTGGAGACGAGGTATGGTTATACTATTAAAATTGTTGATTAAATATAAGTTTAATGTTAACTAATACTCAGTTATAAACTACCTCTAGGTCCAACTGATGTAACCACTTACAACATAATAAATATGACTGACCTACAAATCTCAAAGTGTGTTATGTGTCTTTTAGTTTCTCTTCATTCTCTCTCTCATATTCCAAACATTGGTATCAGAGCCACTGGTGCTATAGGTGGTCGTAACTTGAGGAGGACATGGAAGAGGGTATGTGTGTACAAGGAAAATTGAAACAACAAAAGAAACAAACAATACAAACGAACTTGATCCTTTTTCATGTTCTCTTGCAACCTCGGATGAGATGATTGAAGTGTGGAATGAAGTACCACACTATTGAATCTCATTTGGTGATTTGTTTGTGGATGCTCCACATTAACTCCAAATGGAATAAAGATGTGCTACGAGCAATGGATGGATTGGTTGATCAAATTGGCAGCCTCACAGCAAGCAAATTCAAATGGCAATTTGACAAAGTAATGTTGCAAATGCCTTAAGCTTCCAAGAGATGATTTGTGAAGAAAAAAGCCTCTTATTTATAGCTAAAGGAGAGGCCATGGATTATGGATCAAGCTTTGAACAAGTTGCAGGTTAATGAATACAATTTCCTGATTTAGCAAGTTGATTTGGTCTGTGTTGTTGGCTGGTTTGAATAAGAATTAGAGGTGCAATGAATTTGAATAGTTGGCTCTTGAATTCTTCAATTGTACGTGCAATTTTGCTTCCTCCTTTCTAGGGTTCTAGAACTTGAGTGGAGTGAGCTACTAAAGTGGATTTGAGTGGGAGGTGAGTGGATAAATAGTTTTTATTTTATTTAAATAGCTAATTAAATTAGCTAAGGAGTATAAGTCTATGATTTATCCATGATAAAACTAATTAAATTAATTCTAGTGAGATGTGGGTGAATAGTGGTCTAGAATGTATTCTAGAACTTGATTTGACACATTATGAAAAGAATAGGGATGACTAGAAATAGGTATGTATTTTTAGGGTTCTACATTTTCCCCTCTTTGAAGTGCTATTATGAAGTAATAACGTTTTAAAGATAGTAGACACATGTAGATCAATGAGCGGATAATAGGGAAAAGTGGTGGCCTTGCCCGATTTACCTCGGTGAAGCATTTGGATGCCCCAATGAATGTGGATTATGCTAAGAGAGTGCCTCCTCAAGCGGATGGGTGATGCAACAAACAGGTGGACAGCCACTTGATAGGAGAGAGGAGAAAGAGCCATGGATATTCATAGGAAGAAAGGGCTTAGAATGTTAGTTAGAGGGCACAAAGGCCAAAATCGAGAAATTAGGGTTTGGAAGAAGGGGTTTAAATATAAGGGTGGGAGACTAGCAAAAATCATTGGTCATTTTTGTTATTAGATCCTTTGATTCCTCTGAAAGAGATTTGAGCTTTGCATTCTAGGAGAGATTGCACAATATCCACCATGAGTTTATCACGCGGATCACGTTCAAGAATTCGTTCGGTCTCCTGGTGATGTTGGTCCGGAAAGTGCACGAGAAATTAAGTTTTTTAAGTGCATTTCTTGCTTGTTGCATGTAATAGAAAAGTGAAAAATAATGCTAGCACATGCAAGTAGATGTGCTAGCGTCAACTTGTGTGACCTAGCGTTACGTTACACGTGTTAGCGTGGACATGAACGCGATAGCGTGTGGAGTGTGCTAGCATTGTAATAGATGTGCTAGTGTGCTAATGCACGCACTAACATAAAGCACGTTAGCATCTCAATGGGTGCGCTAGCGCTAAGTTACATGCGCTAGCGTCACTATGGGTGCCCTAGCGTGACTAGAGAAAATGGATGAGATTTAGAAGATGAAATTACAAAAAAAGATATTTTTAAGGATCTAACAGCGTAGTTTGATATTTGCAGCAACGAATATATGCCCTGGATGTGCGAGAGCATCATGGACGACTTCGATCATTTGAGAGACAGATGATGAGATCAGAGCAAAGGGGTCTATGGGCGATGCTAGAGGCTTCTGGATTAGCACATATTGCATGGAGGTCGGACATTAGATTAGATCATAGCTTGTTGACTGCATTGGTAGAGCAATGGCTTAGCGAGTCTCAAATTTTTAGAATGCCTTCCGGGGAGATGTCAGTGACCTTGGAGGATGTATATCACATTCTTCGTGTTCCGATGCAGGGATGATTGATTCAATGGGAGAGGAGCACAGCTCAGATACAGGCCTATATACAACTACTCTTCAGACTAGATGACATTCATAGAGAGGGTATGGTAGTGCACCTTGGATAGTGCATGAGGGATGATGAGATAGCTCGGCTACCCATTTATTTGATGGCTCTTATCGGCGACTAATTGCTTCCTAATAAGACTAGGATGCAATTTCATCTTAGTTTAATCAAGATGGTAGCAAAGTTGATGGAAACATAGCACAATGTTTACATGGGGACCATGCATTTTAGCACACACTATACAGAGATATGCACATGGTTGTTTATAGGAGTCAACAGAACTTAGGTCCAACTACACTATTGCAAATTTGGGCATGGGACCACATAGCAGTGGACCGACCGATGGGTACTCTTAGAGACAGGCAGCTTGAGGAGCCATCTGCTTTTGGATGGGAGATAGTGGGTGGCAAACACAGGGGTCACCGAGGAGACATGGGATTCTACAAACAAGCCATGGATGACTTACAGCTACAGATGATCACATGGCAACTGTAAAGATGTTACATATGGGCCACAAATGATGCAGAGTTGAGGACAGTAGAGACTGAGCATTATATCATTGGGATTCAATCATATATTTTGGGGAGATACAAATCTGACAGGGTCAGACGAAAACTGGGCATTACTCAGGATATTCTAGATGAAGTGCAGTGGTACGCACAAGTAGCACGAGAGACTATGGATTTTGGACCACGTATCTAGTCTAGTGCAGCGAGGCCCAGTTTTGGGGGTGTATTAGCACAGGCATGGGATGCTCAAGCAGATGTCGTGGATCCAAGAGTATTGACTGAGTATGCAGCATGATATGCAGGTATTATGCCCCTGCATCTCACCATTGCACAGGTAGTTTTAGCAGTTGGCATAGTAGCAGCAGCTAGTGGTTCTCTACGATGGCGGGATAGGAGAGGAGGTTGACATTGCCAGGGGCATGGACCACAGGTACAGGCACAAAACATACAGGGTATACAAGTGCAAGGACATGTACCAGGATAGGGTATACAAGTGCAAGGACAAGTACAAAGACAGGGTTCTCCATCAAGGCCACTGAGTCCAGTAGGAGGAGACGGAGATGGAGATAGTGATGGTGATGGCGATGGTGATGGTGGTGGGAATGACAAGTGGGGGGATACAGGAGAGGATGGTGTTTGGAGTCAGATTCCACTATTACCGCCTCTAGGGCCTTCAATTTTAGAGTTACAGGTGACACAGGTCCAAAGGGATAGAATTGTTCAGCAAAGAGATGTCACACTTATCATGGCTCATAGATGGAACACACAGCTACAACTAAGAACACCTGAGAGATCAGCTTACATTACAGGTGCAGCAGGTGATGGTAGAGAGAGAAGCGGTACGGCGTGTAGCCGAGGCCACCAAGATGGGAGACATGTTACAGGGGCTACTGGCAACGAAACATGATGTGGGGTACTACAAAGCTCTATATGAGACAGTCATCCCTGTGGATCAGAGAGCGTCGAGGTATAGTCAAAGAGCAGTTAGTAGATCTGGGAGATCGGCAAGATCACATGGCCCATCTAGATTAGTTCAGATGCCGCCATCGAGGTGAGATGATAGGCCATGCAACCTAGGAGTAGAAGAGAGTTAGGGATGACTCGATGTATGATATATATGTATATGTTTTTTGGTATACGCCTTATGATGAAGGCATTTTTTCATATAGTTGCCCTCGAGGGCACATCGATGTATATGACATTCTGTGTGGCCATTTTACATGGACAAATAATTGATGTATATAGATGAGGACTTATGTTGCATATTTGTAATTATTCATGGATGTTTATTGATTTGTATTTGGATAAGATGACATGGTAGACATGATAGTGATGATGAGATGATTGATTTTTATTGTAGCAGCAGCTTCCATTCAGATAGTTGTATTTTAGAGCAACCTTATTTTTGTTGTTGCATAATAGAGTTGGCACCATGGTTATTAAAGATTCATGATGTGTAACCCATTATGTGCGTAAACAAACACACACAACAAACAAAAGATAAAATGTAAAACAAACCCAATATACACAATAAAAGTATACACCATGGTTATAAATGAACCAAGATGATAACAATACTTGTAATTGGTCCAAGGAAAACAAAAGATAAAAATGAAAAGAAACCCAACATACACAATAAAAGTATGCACCGTGGTTATAAATTAACCAAGATGATAACAAAATACTTGTAATTGGTCAAGAAAGAACAATAACAAAGTAACACAATTGTAAATAAAGACAATCAACTATGCCCCTAATGTGTTCCACAGAGATGATTAAGCAAATTTAGATGCCCCCAAGCAAGGATACATACAAGAGGATTGGATCAGACTGAAATAGTGGGGTCAAGTGACACTCTTTGTTGGATCCGCAGTGAAGAGTAATCTGAGATTGGAATGGGTCATTGCCCCCAAGCAAGGATGCATGCAAGGGAGATAATGAGAGCTGAAATTGCCCCAAGCGAGGATACACGCGCGGGACAGGATTGATTTGACTTGCCCCCAAGCAAGGATACATGCAAGTGGTAAGATGATTTTTATTTGATAGTCGTAGGATGGTTGGAACGATCACTAGGATTTCTTTTCTGAACTTCTCCTTTGTTTTTGCAACCATAAATACACATGTGGCAGTGGTTGTGAGCATTCAAATCATGGGAAATGTATTTATTCTTGTTCCTAACAGTCAGTCTTGATTGTATGTGTTGGAATGTGAGAGAGAAAGTGTGTTGCAAAAGTTGAGAAAGCAGTACTCGAGTGTTTGAGCATGTTGAATCGTAAAAAATGCTCATAGAGTCCTCTAGGAGGAATTGAACACTGTAATTGCATCAAAGAGATAGTGTAAAGAAGGGGAGGTTCCTCACTTTTCTAGGTTTTTTCCCACATTGGATTTCTCTGAGGTAATGTTGGTCTTTGTGTGTATTTGCTTCTTTTATTTGTGGTACTCAGGATAATATTTCATGTTGGTTCAGTTCCTTTACACCAGCAGCACTTCCTAATAATTTTCTACACATTTGTGTTTTAACTAATAAATGAAGTAAAACAAGCTAATGATAAAGTATGTTAGGACAATGTATGTAAATTTATGTTGGTAAGTTAGTTGTGGAATATCTATACTAAGTACGGATCAATAGTATGAAGACCAAAGTTGGGGACTCCAAAGACTAATGAAGACCTTGTTGGCTCAGCTCATATTCTTTATTTTCCAAAGACCCAATGCTCCAATGATGTACTACAAATGTAAAATCCACTATAGACTAAGCCATCTTAACCTTCTAAGGAATAAATGTGAGAAAATGTTGAGCAAATTCCTCAAATAAGATCTTGATAAATGTGAAGTGGGAACCCTATATGTACAGACTTACTCCCTAGAGTCATGACTTAGTTTCAGACGATGTCATTGGCTGAAATAGCATTTTGTAAAATGTCATCAATAGGACCAATGACATCAATTGTGAGTAGCTTGTAGGAAGGTGGAGGAAGAGAAAGGGAAAGTGAGCATAAGACTCATGAGGTCAATTGAAGAAGATGAAAAAGGTGGTTTATGATGGTATAAGTGGTGGTACGGAACCAATCTCAAATACACTCCTTCAGTTGTACACTCAGAGAGATCAATGCGTGAACAATTCTTGCACAAAGGAAATCGTTAGTAAGTGAAAATAAGATGTATACATATGCCTCACTTGAAGGTCATCGCATGCCAAAATAATGTAAAGTGGGATGATGCTTCGAGAAATGAAAATAGTACCAAAATTAAAGGAAATGATTGTAATGAAGCGCTAACTTGAAAAGTTGAGCCTAATGAAATATATATACCTTGACTTACCTTTCTGTAAAAGTGAACACACGTTGAATCTCTCGTACTAACCGTGGTGCGCACAAAAGTTGCTCATGTTAGCCCTAACAGTAAAAAACTACAAAGAAAACAACAATGTAAGCATGCGCAAGTGAGTATAAAGAGTAAGTATAATCAATGTAAAGAGATCTCAAGGAAAGTGTACTAGGATGGCTTCGAATAGCTTATAAAGGGAGGCTAAATTAGGTCCAAAGACCTGAAAGGGTATTAAAAAGGTATTAGATCGGATCCAGATAGTCTATAAATAAAGGTTGTATTAGGTCTAGGAGGTCCAAAAGAGATATAAGTAGATGGACATGTAGATAAACAGTATAATAGCCCTGAAAAGGTGAAAAATAAAGGCGGTAAGAGGCTCTAGGTATGGTCTAAATCACCTATAAAGAGAAGCTAAATAAGGGTTCGGATGACCTAAGAATGGTATAAGGTGAATAAACGGGAATTAAACTAGTCTAGCAGGCCTGAAGACTGTGAAAAAAATATCAGAGGGTGTAAAGTGTGAAGATGGACATTTGGGTTAGTCTTGCAGGTCTGAAAAATAGGCAATTTATAAAAAAAGAAAGAATAGCATAAAATTCCTTGCTACACCAATATTCTAGCACTTCTTCTAGTTTGTCCATAGGAGCTACAGTTGCAAAGGTATGGCAATTTTATGAAATTTGACAAATAATTTTTGAAATTTTGAACTTCTGGTTCGGAACCTATAAAAAGGGGTCAAAAGGCTTCATTTGTTATATTGCTAACAGAGATTTTAAGTTTCCAGAGCTCTAGGATATCCGAATTCAGTGCAACAAGTGACCACGACAAGAGTGCGAGAAGGTAGACGTAGAGGAGCATGGAAGGTTCGTACAACACTGGTCGTACAAGTAATTTTTAAATTTTACCCTAGGATGGGTAGACAGGGTAAAGGTAGCACTGAAGGTTTGAGCAACAATGGCCGTACAAGTATTTTTTAAATTCTACTCTTGGATGGGTAGATAGGGCAAAGGCATAGTTACCATGTTCTTATGATCATAGTGAAAATTTGGTTCGAACCGTACTTTTGGTCTGACCGAACAAGTTCAGGTGACCATTAATTTTTTTAATTAAAACATTTAAATTAGAAAAAACTTCGACCTAAAATAAAAACAAAAGAAACACTAATACTTAACATATTTATAGTAGATAACATATTTATTTATTTTAATCATTTACATGGAATTGGTTTTTCTTTACAAATATTTATATCATATATGTATAATAATTATTAGCATATGTGTATAATATTTATTATTTATGTATACCTTTTTTAGATTTGTAAATTTTTTGAGCCAAACCAAACCTATTTCAAAATACTGAACTCAGAACTCTTTTCCTCTTCCAAACTATGTGAACTTTTGGAACATGGTAACTATGGGTAAAGGTAGAGAATTAGGTGCTGGAGCAAATCCGTATAGCAAAATTTGCCACAAATGGTGTCAAAACAAAGCTTGTGAACAGCTCTAGGTGGGTTTTGGTTAGTTTTGAATTTTATGTGTTTTCACTAGGTTAATAACTAATATGGCATTAATGACCCACACACATTTGTCAGACACCATCTCATCAATGTCTTTAAAAATGACTTTCAAAATCACTTGAACATATAAAATGAAATTCTTATCTTCAATACGTTCTACAATTTTGGGCTGAGGTGGCTCCAAGTAGGTATAGCGAACCCATCAACATATGGTGCCCAAGTACTAGCATACCTCCTCGATTGATCTTTTTTTTCAATGCCCACATGCTATACAAATTTAACAATGCATCAATGCTTGGTACAATGAGGTTTGGAAAATGAATCATAATGCGAAGCAAATCCTTCAAAATTGAAGTGTGACCATTTCAAAATAAAGCATCGTCAACTGCCAGGACCATAATGCCTTTATTCACAATATGGGAGCTCTGGCTAGATGGGAATCACAGAATATTTTAAGAAAATTCACAGCCTCAAGAATATTTGGTTTAAATTTGGTCCTGTACTCAATTCAAACATGTTACACATCTAAGAGATGGCACAGAAAATGTAGCACATGGAAAGGAAGTCACATGCTTTTTAACAAGATACTGTCAGGATTCAGAATATCAAATATTTTAAGGAGATTCACAACCTCTAGAATATTTCTTGGTTGAGATTTGGTATAACACTATACAAACTCTTGCATATCTAAGAGAAAATGTGGCATGTCCTAAGGAAGCCACATTGCATCATATGTAAATACCTTACAGATTCAAGTTATCAAATATGCACAGAATACGCATAGCAATATGACAACACCCTCGAAAAGAATGCCTAAAAAGTAAAATGAGGTCCCAAGTGCACTAAATAGCTTGTATACCTACAGATAACAAAGTGGAGTTGATAGCAGTAATACGTGGACTCGAATATCTAGTGGAGAAACACGTAACACATTTTAACTTGAGGGTGACTCAAAAATAAAATTCCATCTCCTAGCCAATCGGTTAACATCAAAGAAGATATCCTAGCAATTCCAAAAAAAGGGTCCAAAGAAATCAGGAACTAATTACTCACAAGCCCTCAGTAAAATTACACACACCCAAAAACATAAAACAAGTACTTGATGTGTTGGAAGCTGAGAAAAGCAATGAAATTGAAATGAAAATGACAAAATTGCTGGTAAACAAAATTCAGATCATCCTATGCCAGATGGTAAGCTAACCTTTTCTGATCAATCAACGCCCCACTTACATTGTGATAACATAGTAGTAGGACTGTGATGCCTGACACGTGATCAATGGGACTGACTTTTAATGATCTTTCATATTTTGTCATATAAAACATACACCGAAAAATTTATTCAAGCATGGGAGTTATATAGATACTCTGAAGTAGATACCATGTACAAGTGTCCACAAATGGATTGGCCTTGCATTTTGACAGAGGTACTTGATGAAAATGTACTGGTGTCTGTATAATTACATATATTACACAACAGCAAAAGCCCAACCTGGACTATCATTTAAGCTCAAAAATATTTTGGTTGTGTGATATGATGAGGATAGAAACTCATCTAATCTACAGGAAAGAATATTGTATCATCTGAGAATCTTAAAGGACCCTGCACCCTTTTATATGTTCCCCGTTAATCTAAAACCTGTTTACTAAAAATTGTGATTTACTGAACAAGGAACAAATCATGCACCAAAATCCTTTTGCAAAACAAAAGACTGAAGAAAACTCTTGCAAATCATTATATTCAGATAGAAATGGAATCAAGACTGAAGAAAACTCTTCAATTCCCTTATATGCAAAATAAAGGAAGGTAAAGCCATCAAACTGACATGAATTTGTTGAATAATTACAAAATAACTAAGATATAATACTCTAATCAAAGTGTTGGCTTGGGACCAAACTTACATGACCACCAAATTGAGTTGTTATCCAGTTAGGTCTTGGCTCCACTCCATAGGATTCCATACAATTTTTTCTGTACGACTCAAGGTCAAACGTAAAAGGTGGAAACATGCTACTCTCTGGGTTGCTAGACATAGGCATAACCATCTCCGTGCAAGCCTGTGATGAACCAAAGATAATGTCAATTTCTGAAAAAAAAAAAAAAAGTAAATAGAAAGACTCAATTAAATCTCTCATTAAGAGAAAAATAGAATTAAAACTTTTCTGGTCAATATTCTGAAGCCTTTCATTGGTTAACTGACCTGCCAATTCCATCCATTCTCTCCATGAGGATCATCATTGACATCAAAACACTCTTCTTCTCCTGTGTAATTATAATAGATGCTAATACCAGCGAATAAACGGTCTAATAAGTTAGCATTGTTTGGAAAACTGTCAATAGCTTTGCAAACCTGCAAACTCCAGCACATAATAAATTGCACAGTATAGTTACTCTGATCTGTATGATTTCTTGTTCAGATAAGTGAAATAATAGGAATAGAATTCACAAAGAACGATGCCTAACCACTCCAACTCTGTTCTTTCTATTTCTATCACACAAAATTATTCTTCTTTTATTCCTAGTTCTATCACACACCCTGACTCACTGTTTAACTGTTGCACTAATAAATGAATAGTAACAGCAACATGTGGAAGTACAAAACCAATCTCCAGGTGAGGTCAAATTCGACATTACCTTAGAATGAAAAAAACTGAGTGAAATATAGTAGATGAATTAAAAGAGAAGCAAGATGAAAATTCAGAAGCGTGGATAATAGTGATGTAAGAAAGTTTGATTGGTATGGTATACAAAGGATCTGGCCCATCATTGACTACTTCAAAGTTCAAACAAGAAATGAAATTTTGAATGAAATCATGTGTAATGTTTTTATCTAGGGCTGAAACTGAAAATAAGGGTTTGGGCTCAAACCCAAATAAGAGTAATCTGATTTTTACAACAGCAGCTCTGAAAAATATATATAACCCTAGCGAACTGAAACAACCCTTTTTAGGCCATCAAACACCCTTCAAAACAAACTGAAAATAGGTGTATAAATCCTCTTGTGGCAGCAAACTGTAATGGCACTTAATGGCATCAATTCTCATGCAATCACAAGCTGAAAATGACATAGAATGCTTCCAAATATTTTATTCAATATGGAGATATTTATCCAAGTCAATACACTTCAAAATTAATAAGAAATGAAGAGATAAATCACAGATGTAATTAATTAAATAACAGTAGAAGTACAGCTCATATTAAGGGCTGGAAATGAGGATTCCAAAACCCCAAAGTTATCAATAAAGTATGAAATCGGCCTTATAAATTATGAGGAAGGTGAACATCAGCTCCAATTGCGCAAATGTGCCCTAGAAGGCACTTAACTCTTCCTCCAACCAAGTCGCTATCCTAGGAGAGGGTTCAAAATAAATGTAGAAACTTTAGTAGCTCTTTCTCTCTCAAACCCTAGTTGCAAACCAGCAACATCACTTTCTTTTAAGCCCTCAGGAATCACCAATTGGAGAGTTTTTGTTCTCCAACTTGAACAAGGGTGGGTTTCATCCTCCTTGTATGCCATACCAAAGGATTTTCGTCCTATAGTGGAAAGAAATTAAGCAATCATCCCAAAAACCAAGTGTCAATTTATGACAAGATAGATGGCCAAAATGAGTCAAAGCAACCCCTTTTATATCCTCTTGCTGGCACCAAAGATCAATTAGGGAATCTTCCCCATAACTGACCTCATAAGGATATGTTCTTTTAAATTTTAATTTGGCTTTTCACATCTTCAACCCAGCCGACCTGCCTCATAAAAGAAACCATGAAAGAAAAAGGTAAATGCTCACAAAAAAGACTAAAAAACACAACAAACACTTCCCTTGTTCACTTCCTTGCCCACGGGAAGTGGAATGGGCTAGAAGTCTCCAAAACAAACTATAGCTTGAAAAAGGGGACATTACATCATGTATGGATAGCCCATGATTGTGTAGTCTCGTAAGTTGCTATTTTATGGTCCTAGACTAGTAGCTACAGACTACTTCTGTCACTCCAATACAATTCCAATGAACTCCTTGAAATGGTTAAGAATCTAATAAATAGAATTGGACAACTCAGCAAGCCTAGAGTGTAAGAGTTGACTCCCCACATAAAAAAAAGGTTGGTAATAATTCGGCAAAGGAATGACTTTTGATGCCTTTTTCCTGTCAAAGAGTTCAATTTTCTCATTCTCGCTGAGTAGATTTTAACCTCAGGAGTGTTCATCTAATCGTAAAAATTAGTTTGAATACAAATCATAGCTGTCAAACCAGATCCCATCTGCAACTAGTTATAAACTCCATTCTATTGTTCCTACTGTTGTTCTTCTAACTGTTCTATTTTCATCAAGCATTCAATTTGAAACTATTTTCGTATGAGTCAATTCTAAGCTTCTTGTGGATTAGTTAGTATTCCTTAAGCTCTAAGGGTTGATTTATGATGGGCTAAATCAATTCTCAATTAATTTGGTTAAGCTATGTTGAACACAACCTGATGGATAGGCTATCCAATATTTGAGCAACCGTTTGAGTATGATTCAGCTTCATTTAGAGTATCAACCCAACGACGTATCTTTTGGCACGATGTTTGTATTGTATGTACAACTTAGGTTTCCTCAAGACTATGACTTTCTAGGGATTTAAAATACAGGAATTTAAATAACGAATTGTGAAAGGCAAATAGTGAGTGTAAATTTTTAAAATAAAAAAGGAAGCGGACATGATAGAATGATTGCAACCTATGGAAATGAAATAACAGAAATATAACTTTGCTAAAATAATAAAATAGGGATTCCAGACTACCACAAGTGGTCCCTTGCTCGGGTGGTTGTAATTCATTTAAAAATTATAATTAAATCAAATCTCTTATTCAATCTCAAAAAATATTCTGTTTGCATTATTATTATTATTATTATTATTATTATTATTATTATTTCAACATAAAATGGCACCCCCTTCAATAGTAAAAAATGTAGGTATTTATAAATCCTACAGCTTGTTACATGCAACCTCCTCTTCCCAACGTGTAGGAGGAGGACTTAATTATTTTAGAAACATCAATCAGAAGAGAAGTATACAAACAAAAAATAATATATTCCACATTACATATGAATTTTTATTCCAACTTGGAACAATTATGACGTCTTCAAAGAAGAGGTCAAATGTGATTCCTTCCCATGATATAAGGATGTAATTTTAGGCGTGGACAAGTGATGACTTATTAAATGAATTTATCCACGTTCTCACTTTGCATGTATTCGAGGTGAGTGTATTTTTTTAATCTATATTTCCTTTTGTTGTAGTCTGGCCTAGGCAGTTATTGTAGGATAGCTGGCTAGATGTTGCAAGTTGCACTAAGTAGATGATTTAAGTTATCTTTGGTAGATGTTGCATACCAATACACTCCTTGCTACATTATAAATGTTAGAATATGTAATAATAAAATGAAGAATATTAAATAATATATGACATACTATATTAGCAAACAACTACTTGAATTTATAGAATGTTTTAGCATACAAAATACAAGTGTTTTAATGCACATATAGAAAAATTTAGGCATTAAAAGCATTGGGAAAATGAGTCAATGGTGAAGAGATACATAAAAAATGAAAATTTTCAGACTCATCACACCCCCAACCAAAAATGTTACATGTATTCATGCAACTATACATGAGTTTGTAAAAACAAACAAAACTCTTTGAAATCCATGGGATTAAAAAATTCCCTCTAGATTGTGTAAATAGAACACTATGTTTCATGATTGTTGATCCCATATTATTTTTTATTTCCTTTAATCTAAATGCTTATCACCTATCCAATTTAGAATTTTCTAATGAAACATGGGAGGGAAAAAGCTAATGGTAACCAATTGATACTACTCTTCCTAGAATAAATGAGATACCTTTATTACTGTGTTGAGTGCCGGTGTGAAATTATGGGTAGAATGAGGTTTTTTATTTTAAATTTTGTGTAAGGTCTTGTCAACTTCTTTGACATGCCTATATAGATGGTCTATTGATTATTGTGATAATTTCCTAAATGCAATTATGTGCACATAGCTATTTTTTTATATATAGTCAAATATTGCATCACTTTACATCATATTTGCGTACTCCTCCATTACTTCCATTCGGATACAGGATTCCCCTCTTATGGAAAGAGGAGTATAATTTTCCATTACATCATATTTCTCAATGTCTTCGCCCATGTCCGATTATTCATTCCAGGAAGATAATAACAAAAAGCTATTTCAATTGAACTATGCCTTATGTACAAAATAGGATTCTAGATCTAGATCACATTATTTTGACATGATTATAAAAGATAAAACTCACATAGATGGTCTTACACTTCTACAGTATTGTTATAGTAAGTCATGAATAATGTTTGAGCTGAATCAATGATGTCTAGGAGATCACAATAGAGCCTCATGAATTTTAAGTTAAGCAACTGATCCTTCAAGTATATGGATATAAATCATTTGGCGGTGGCCTATAATCCACCATTTTAATGGTTAGTTTAGCCCATCTTATCTGAATTTATCTTTTAGACTGACTGTATTTCGTTCATCCATGATCTGCTAACTCGGACTATGAAATCTCTAATTTGCATTTCTTGTTTTTATTTGAACTAGGTCATTCTTCATTGGATTGACATGACAATATATTTTCTCCCATATATGGGGCCTTTTTAATACAATGGGCCATCTATTTAGAATAGCTCTATGTTTAATCTCATGAGAGGACAGGAGGATAATGGAACATTAGGTGCAACTATACATATTTATTGGACTTGTGGAGGTTTGGGAGGAGAAGAGGCTCCCCTAGGATGGTCTAAGGGACCACTAAGATCATTCTGGTGGTGCTGGTTGGTTGCGCAGAGGTGGGAGGAGGATATGAACTAGTATCAGTCCCACTATTCAATTTTAACTTGATCTTGTTGAGGCTTAGTAAGGATGGAGCATACTGCCCTGGACCATGGTTAGGTGATAAAAACATTGAATTCATGAGGTGGTAGAAGGAGCATGGACTAGAGATCATTCCTACCTCTTTGAAGGTATTAACTTTGGATCCTAGAAGGTAAAGGCTGGCTAAGGCGGTAGATGATTTTGGTGAAGCCAAAAAATACCCCTGGTAACTTCATGAGTTTCAGTTGAAGGAGCGTCATAATTTGTGTAGGAGTGGCTTCTAAGATATTTTATGTATTCTTTGGGAGTTTTAGATTTACGTGACATGAAGGTTTCATGCTTGGGTGAGAGGTTTGATGCTCTTTGGAGACGCCATATTACACTTAGGTAACTTCGATGAGTGTTGCAGCTAATGGAGGATTCTAAATGTTCAATGAAGTGGTGCCCTGGGTTTTACAGGTGTTGGGAGTCTCTTTAATGGAGATGTTACATGATCTGGAGGAGATGTGTTATACTGATGTGGATGAATACGCTGCCCTGATGTGGAAATTGTGCACCCTGATGTGGACGTTGCGTGCTCCTCACCTTGTTCATCATCTAAATCGGGCTACAAGCGTAGCCATATTCGTCAGCATAAAGGAAGGTATGCGGCAGGTTGAGCAACAATAGTGTTGACTGCCAAAAAGTCCTCCCAAGAGAGATTGGAAAATTTATGTTGGAGATTTTCCTTTATGATCAACTATATATAACAATGGTGTGACAAAGTTGCCTTCCCCTTTTGAAACTCAATTGCCATTTTCTTGAGGTGATTATACAAAAAATTGGGGACATTTACTACCATGTTATGCCTTAGATGGCTCAAAAGTTTAAAATGAATGGTAGTCAGTAAAGAGTACATGCCCTCGCAAGTGAAATATTTCATGACAAATATTGCAACTTCCGCCCTAAAGATTGGCAAGGGAAGATGATTTAGTCCCTTTTTTGGTTGAGATAAACTGCTCTCCTGGGCCTACAAATTCAGTTCTGGCAGTAATGGCGTCGACTGGAATCAGGCCACTTTTCACCTTGTGTTGGAAGTCTAGTAACTTGTGCCAAGATCTCAAAAATTTACACCTGAAGACCCTTACCCATGACCACATCGTTCTGCAGGATGTTGGCAAATGCAGTTGCCAATTCCTCTTTGAATCCAGTCAATCAATTTATGTAATCCATCCATCCCGAATTTTGAAACATGGCCAATTTAGGTGGGTCATTGATCAGAGGGAATGTTCTTGGGGCTCATGATGGACCAGGTCTCCACCCATGGCTTAAGATATGGCAACTAAGAACCGAAAAACAATGGCAAGGACTGGGGAGGATAACACTCATAAGGAAGCTGCATGCAAGGATTGAGTCATTATTGGGAGTGGATGATTTTAAGATGATGGCGAATTAAATGCCGCATAAGCCATATGGCGTGGAGTGATGCAAAGTGACTATTCGCATGTGTGAGGGTGATGGCGACACGCAAAGGATTTGAAAAATTGAATATAGGCACAATCAACTTAGGATATGGGAGTGCACAAACTATACGTATTAAACATTATATAAAAGAAAGCAAATGAATTTATTAAAACATTAATCATACTTACTCCAAAATCATTCATGATTACCCTTAGTCATATAGATGCCTGCGTGAATTGCCTGACCATGTTGCAGGGTATTCCAGTTGAAACTACAGAGGTGTGAGTATGAGCGATGTCTGCTACAGATGACCAAAGTTTGAAAGAGATGTGAGAATCCTTCAGAGTGATGGCCTGCATCCTTAAAAATTGGGTGTATTTGGTGTCACTATCTTCACAATCTGCCAGGTGTTGCAGGCAACCTTCAGGTGTAAAGTAATGAGGTTGTTACAAGCACCAAAATCGGGCCATTCCAGGTGATGTGATTGATGCTGCAAGAACTATCAATTGTATTATATAGCAATTATTTTCTGACTCTTTTCTCTGTTTTTTAAATCATATGGATACCCAGATTAGCCAAATACTGGACAATCAGAATATCTTTATTTAGCCAAAGGACAATCAGTATGTTGTTTGTCCCTGGCTACCAAAATAGAATCATATCTGCGAAGAATCAGGGGATGGGTTGTGAGGCTCATTCACAGATTTGGATACATCTTTGCAGTTATCATCAATCAACTTAGGGAGTTCTTTGTCCATTGAAATCGGGTCCTCCTTGATAATTCTGAGAAAAGCCTCTTTGTTTGTCCAAAGGCTTCTTACAGAGCTTCAAGCGAAGCACATTGACCACCAGTCTAAAACGGACCGGGTCAATGGTTGTAAGTTTTACAGCTCCATTAGGAAATACTTGCTCAATTTCATATGGACCAAGCCATCTCGTTCTTTACCTCCCTTTATGCTCTTTATACTTAGAATCAAATAACAATGCCCAATCACCAGTTTGGAATTCCCTAGTTTTGATGAACTTATCATGCCATTGCATCCTCTACTTCTGCACTATTTCTGTATGGTGTACTGCTCCCTGCAATGTCCCTTTTTAGGGATTTGATGAATTTTCCAAAAATCTGGAAAATAATTGCAGCAGACTCATAATTAATGGCAGCGAAAGGAATTTATGGAAATTAGTACCAACAGCCTTCAACAAATATCTGAGAACACTTGGCAGTAATTATCAAACAATTATAAATTGAATTTAGACCAAATCGAACTGTTTTTTATGCACAAACGAACTGCTGCTAACAAACAGTGAAATCTGGAAATCACAGTCCTTGAAAAATGGTTCAATTCACCTATGAAAGTGCCTTGATTACCATGCAAAGTTAGATTTGTGCTTGAAAATATGGGGCGACTTGATTTGGATGATTTATTTGGAGTTATTTGCTCACAACAATTAAATATTTAATCATTTCCAAGTCGAATTGGCAAAATAAACAGTAAAAATCAGATTTGGCACCAAAAGAGCTTCAATAAAATATTATTCTTTAAATCTGAAATGTTTAAAGACAAAGGTGAGAGGTTTTCGTCCCTCATTTTGGTCCTCAATTGGGGTTTTCGTCCCAAATGGAAGATGTGAAAATTTATCTCAAAATCTGGAAATTACAAGTCAAGTCGATATGCCAAAATGAATCCCAAAACCCCTATTTATAATGATTTCCCTAGCTTGGCACCAAAACCCAAAAGACATGACTTTACATATATCTTGGCCGACCCCTTTAATGATGATTTTGTCTTATTATGGCCATCCCATACTTACATAATTATTTTTATAAAAAATACATATTAAATGATGAATATTAATGTTGCTCTTCTCCTTGACTCTTCTTTCTTTCTAACCACGAAGAAGGAATGGCTAGAAAATTCGAACTGGGTCTTCTACGTTGGGAAAAGGGACATGACAGTGCTCCCTCCCCAATATTGCTTGCCCTCAAGCAATCGTAACAATGGATGCTCATGGATTGTTGCACTCTACCATGTGGCATCTTTGAGTGGAAGATCTTGCCAACGAACCAAAAAAATTTGATACTCTAGTTCCGCAGTCTTCTTTCACGAACATCTAGGACTTCTTCTAGCATCAAAATCAGCTTGCCTTCTTCATCAAGTAGAGGCAACTCAAGTGAAGGTGTAATGTGTTGTCCAAGGGCCTTCTTAAGGCATGAAACATGGAAAACATTATGAATCTTGTTATTTTCAAGTAGCTCCAATTCATATGCAACCTTTCCCACTTTGTTGATGACTTTGTATGGGCCATAGAACCGTGGCTTCAACTTTTCTGCTCCCTTTTGCTTGATGAAAGTTTGTGTAAGGCTGCAGTCTCAAGAATACCATGTCTCCCACTTCGAATGATCTCTCTGTTCTATGCTGCTCCGCATACAACTTATGCTGATTTTGTGCTCGAAGAAGATTTTCTTTTAGCACCTTAAGAATTTCTTGGCTTTGATGGACTAAATCTTGTGCTTTTGGTACTCTACTGTCAGCCAAGACTAAATCATCAAAAGAAGATGCATCATACCCATAGAGAGCCTTGAATGGAGACATACCAATAGACATCTGGAAGGTGGTGTTGTAGCAGAATTCCGCCATGTACAACCATTTGATCCATGATGTCTGTTGTCCATCAATGTAGTTCCTCAGGTATCCTTCCACCCACTTGTTCACGATCTCGGTTTGCCCATCTGTCTGAGGATGATAGCTGGTGCTATGGGCAAGCTGAGTACCCACCAAACGAAATAGCTCCTTCCAGAACAGGCTCAGGAACCGGCTATCTCGATCACTAATTATTTCTTTAGGCAGCCCATGCAGTCTAAATACTTCCTTGAAGAATACATCAACAACTATGGAAGCATTGTATTTGGCTGGAAGTGGACAAAAATGTGCATAGTTGGTGAGTCTGCCTACAACCACATATAAACAATTCTTACCTTGCACCATAGGCAGCCCGGTAATGAAATCCATGGAGATACTTTCCCATTTTTGAGTGGGAATGGGAAGTGGCTGAAGTAGTCCCGCTGGAAATGTAGTCTCTGCTTTGTTCTTCTGAAAAATGAGGCACTTACGGATGTAATTGAGCACTTCTCCTTTGAGTCCTTTCCAGTAGAACCTCTCTCTTATGCTTTTGTAGGTCTTAAAATAGCCTGGGTGACCTGCTGATGGATCATCATGGGCAGCTCTCAGGATTTTGCTTTTCACCTTTGATTCTGGCACAAGATAGATCCTGTCCTTGTATAAAATCAGTCCATCCTTAACCTTATACCTCCCATCATCAATTACTCCCTCGAAGACATCACTAGCAAATTTGTTCTTTGCATATTCTGTTGTGATCAAAGTCTTCCAATCTGATGCTAACTTAGACAAAGAGCAAAAGTATGACTCACATGGAATGTCTTCTTCTACCATGTAACTCATTTGAGGCATGCTGGAAGTTATTCCTTGTAGGGTAATTCTTCTATCCTGGTCCATGAAACTCATTTGCATCTTTTGATAGTTGAGAGTTAATTCCCCCAACAAACATAGCCATTGGACCCCTAATACGATATCAAATTTTGCCACCTCTACTACAAAGAAATCAGCACATACCTCATATGTTCCCAAATTAATACGAAGCCCAACACATCTCTTGGTGCATCTCATAGAATGCCCATCTGCAATCTTCACTGTGAAGCCCTTGAATTCTTCAACAAATAACTCCAGGTCAGTGACCAAGCTTGCTTTGATGAAGTTATGAGTGGCTCCTCCATCAATTAGTATGGTCACCTTGTGCTTGTGCAAAATTCCCTCAACAATGAGAGAGTTGTAACTAGGTGCTCCCGTAAGAGTTGCAAGAGTACTAGTTACTTCTTCTACTTCATCATCATTACTGTAATCATCATCAGGGTCAGGAATAACTTCAATGTAATGAATTTTACCTTTGCCCAAACAGCGATGCTCTGGAGTCCATGGGTCCTTGCATGAAAAGCATAGGTTCTTCCTTCTTAGCTCGTTTTTTGACTCCTTCTCAAGGCTGGTTTTGTGCAGATCCTGGGGCACCTTAGGCAAGGGTTTCTTCAGCTGTTCCAAAGTGGTGCTCTTAGGCTGCTTAGGGGCTTGTTCCCCTCTCCCTCCAGGCTTGGGCAAACTACTGATTGCTGCTGTTTTTGGAGCAGCTCCTTCCAAATTTAGAGCCTTCTTGATTGCTTCCTGCAAAGACAAAGGATCAAAGGCACGTACTAAACCCCTTAAGGGTTTCATTAGTCCTTCAACAAAAAGGACAATTAATCTTCTTTCAGACACATCTTCGATCATCACTGAAAGTCTCTAAAAATCAGCTACATACTCTTCAACTGTGCCTTCTTGTTTAAGTTGAGCAAGTTCACGAAAGTGAACTTCTGGATCCACACGATCAAATCTATCTATGAGTCTTTGGCAAAACTCACTATAGGTGTGTATCTCACTGTGGCCCTAAGTCACCACTCCATGGAACCACCATTCGTGAGTAATTCCTTCCCAGTGAAGAGTGGTAAATTTTATGGCTTCTTCCTCCATCATGGGTTTTAAGGACAAATATGTGTTTAGCTTTCGAATCCATGCTCGGGCAATGCCTTTAGTAGTCCCATCAAAAGTGGAAAAGGACAATTTTCCTAATGCACTTTGCACTTCACCGTGGGATGCAATATGTCTAGGTTCAAGCCTAGAGTTTTTTCCCTCTAATCCCATGAATTGTGTGAAAGTCATGGCTCTTCTAATGTCTTCGGAAAATGACATATATTCAACAAACTTTTCTGGAATGTCACTACTACTTTGAGGCTCAGCATTGGGTATGGCTTCTTTTTGTATGAAAGTGGGCATCCATCTTGATCCTCGGGATGAAGTAGAGGATTGTTTGGCATGGCTTCTTTCATTCGAACTTCCTCCTTCATTATGAACTCTTGGTTCTGCAATCTTTTGGAGAGAAAGTGCTAAAAAACCCAATGTATCAACTAGCTTTTCTTTCCCGGCAATTAATTGGTCCATTTTCGCTTCTGCTGAATCCATATGTTCTTCTTCAGTGGCTTTTTCTTCGTTTCCCTTCCTTCTCCTTTGGTAGTAGATGTATTCCTTGTTGCCACTTTCCACAAAACAATCAGGCCTTAAGAGGATAAAGCTCCGATACCACTGTAATGTCCCTTTTTAGGGATTTAATGAATTTTCCAGAAATCTGGAAAATAATTGCAGCAGACTGATAATTAATGGCAGCAAACGGAATTTATGGAAATTAGTGCCAATAAGTATCAGGAAACTCTTCAATAATTAGCAAATATTTGAGAACACTTAGCAATAATTATCAATTATCACTTATAAATTGAATTTGCCTCGACCAAATCGAACTGTTTTTGGTTTATGCACAATCGAACTGCTGCTAACAAACAGTGAAATATCTGGAAATATTGCCTCGAGTACAAATGCAGATTGAAAAATGGTTCACAATTCACCTATGAAAGTGCCTTGATTACCGTGCAAACTTAGATTTGTGCTTGAAAATATGGGGCAACTTGATTTGGATGATTTATTTGGAGTTATTTGCTCACAACAATTAAATATTTAATCATTTCCAAGTCGAATTGGCAAAATAGTAAAAATCAGATTTGGCACCAAAAGAGCTTCAATAAAATATTATTCTTTAAATCTGAAATGTTTAAAGACAAAGGTGAGAGGTTTTCGTCCCTCACTTTGGTCCTCAATTGGGGTTTTCGTCCCAAATGGAAGATATGAGAATTTATCTCAAATCTGGAAATTACAAGTCAAGTCGATATGCAAAAATGAATCCCAAAACCCCTATTTATAATGATTTCCCTAGCTTGGTGCCAAAACCCAAAAGACGTGACTTCACATATATCTTGGCTGACCCCTTTAATGATGATTTTGTCTTATTATGGCCGACCCATACATAATTATTTTTATAAAAAATACATATTAAATGATGAATATTAATGCTGCTCATCTCCTTGTCTTTTCTTCCTTTCTAGCCACGAAGAAGGAATGACTAGAAAATTTGAACTGAGTCTTCTACATTGGGAAAAGGTGAAACCAGTTGTAGTTTTCCATATTGTGCAGTAGGCCCATACAGCTTCAAGAAAACAAGCAGCCCAATCTTTCCGATGGACTGCTATTGTCTTGGTAAGAATGGCCTCCAGCTCCCTGTTGGTGACTTCCACTTAACCATTTGACTAAGGACGATATGGAGTGGATTTCTTGTGCCAGATTTCATATTCACGAACAAGGGTTGCTACTAAATTTGAAGTGAATTGTGGTCCTTGATCTGTGACAATTTCTGGTGACACTCCATACCATGCGAAGATCTCCTCACACAAAAACTTGGCCACCTTTTCATCTATAGCATGTGTCAAAGCCTTCACCTCTACCTACTTCGTTAGATAGTACAAATCAAAATATACTCTTTTCTATCGAAAGGTGGATCTATGGGTCCTATGAAATCTAGTACCAATTTATCAAAAGGTTGAAACACAAGTTGAGGTTGCAAAGGCAATTCATCTGACCTAGTTGGCTTTCCCATTCTTTAGAAGCAATCACATCTTTGCGTATACATGTTAGCATCCTTATGCAATGCGGGCCAGTAGTATCCAAAAGTCTGGATCTTCTGGGCAGTTCTTTTGGCTACAAAATGTCCCTCACAAGGTTCATCATGACAAACTTTCAAGATGCCAAAAACTTTATCTTCGCTCACACATCTTCACATTATATTGTCTAGTCCAGTATAGAAAAGATAATTGGGTATCCATGAATATGGAAGGCTCTTTTCTACAAGAGGATGCTTCTCTTTGGGTAAGAAGTGAAGAGGAGTTCTTCCTGCAACCAAATAGTTAGCTATATCTGCATACCATGGAGTCTTGGTGGCGATTGCAAACAGATGTTCATCAAGAAAGGAGTCATCTATCACATGGCCTTCTTTGTTGGTGGTAAGTCATGAAAGAAAATCTATAACCACATTAGATTTACCTGGCTTATCTACAATGGTGATATCAAATCTTGTAGCAGCAGCAACTACGTTATTATCCGCCCACTCATAGTTGGCTTGTTCATCAAATATTTTATGGCAGCATGATCAGTATGAACAATGATAAGATAATGAGTGATGTAATGGCATACACTACTCCTAAGAATTCTTATTTTGTTACAGTATAATTCAGCTCAGCACCCTGCAGATTTTTGCTGATAAAAAAGATAGCATAACTTAACATACCATCCTTTTGTCCCATAATATTTCCTATGGCAGCATCTGAAGCATCAGTATATGGAATGGGAGTTTCCAATCCGGTCCTTGTAATATTGGAGTTGTAGTGAGAAAACTTTTTAAGAGTTTGAAATGGTGTATCACATGAATCAGTCCATATAGAGTCGGCATCCTTACCAAGTAGTACAAACAAAGGTGTTGTTATCTTACTGAAATCTTTTATAAACCTTCGGTAGTATCCAGCGTGTCCAAGAAAACTTTGAACATCCTTTTGCTTTTGTGGAGTAGGTAGGTTGGTAATAACTTCTATCTTGGTCGAATCCAATTTAATTCCAAATGGAGAATGGTAGTGTCCCAATACTATGTCTTCTATTCATTAAGCAACACTTTTCATTGCTCAATGACAGGTTGTGATCTTGACATCTTTGCAGAACTTCCTCCAAATTAGATAGTGCTTCCTCATATGTGCCCCCATATACAATAAAAACATCCTTATAGACTTCCATTCAATCATTAGTTAGATCAGAAAAAATGCTAAGACCAACCCTCTGGAATGTGGTAGGGGAATTATAGAGTCCGAATGGAAGGACTATGTAAGCATACGTGCCCCAAGGGCATGTAAATGTGGTCTTGTCCTGATCTTTTGGTGTAATGTGGATCTTATTATATCCGCTCTACCCATCCAAGAAAGAAAAATACTTCTTGTCAACCAATGTATCAAGCACTAGGTCAATAAAAGGGAGAGGAAAGTGATCCCTCTCAGTGGCTGAGTTAAGTTCACGGTAATCAACACCAATGCACCACTTCCCTCCTTTCTTGGGAACAAATACTAAATTTGAGACCCGTTGGTTGTCAGAGATTAAATAGATGAAATTTGCATCTCTAAATGTTGGATTCGTCCTCTTTTGAGGTTGTCTTACAGGCTTACATGTTAGGAAATAAGGGATAAAATATGCAGAACAATCCCACTCAAAATCGCAATAGTAGAAACTAATATGCAGAATAATATCACAGATCTGAAATAAAGTGCAGAAAATAAAAGAACACAACACAGAGAGTATTTAACGTGGTTCACCCAATTTGGGCTACGTCCACCAAGAATCACTTGCTCAAATTTTATTACAAGCCACCTCTTTCTCTCAATACAATACCCAGATCTGTTTAGATCTATGCTCAACAAACTCTCCTGAATTCACACTCACCTACAATGATATGTCTACCCTATCAAAAGCCCAAAAGCACATCAATAGGCAACTGCTTAAAGAGTTTTACAATACCGTGGGTACCAAAACCATGGGCCAAAACTGCCCCATAAACTGTTGAGAGTGTATAGTACTTTTAGTGTACAGTCTTTAATACTTTCACACATGAAATCACGCTCCACAACATAACATTACAGTCCTATTTGATGTAAATGTGATGAGTACAGAGGTCTAGATGAATCCCTTTAAGATCATGATAGTCCCATGCAAACGTTGTATTGTGATGCTGCAACATGTTAACTAGCTAATCTTGTTGTTGTGGGCTCAACTTTTGATTGATGTTTAATGGCTTATTTGGAAACATTTCTACTTGTTTAAAAAGGCAATCATGGAATGAAGGTCTTTGTACAAAGAATTTATAATACGATCATGAGGAGGCAATTGGTGGAAAATACGACTTACTTGGGTGGAAAATATGACTTGCTTTAGTAGAGTTCATGGTATCCTAAAGAGGAAAAAATTTGCTCAAAGGGCACGTTACACACCTCCAACAGTTGTTAATTTGTGGATCCACACCATAAGTATTCTGCACAATGTTGGACAGAATGAGGTCCTCTTCCTGAGCTTCCAATGTGCAATCACATTCCAACATCATTAGCTTTTGAACTGAGTACTGCCCTTCTTCCTCCTCCAGCCAAACCGGATGTTTTGCTTCAGAAAAGGGCTAAGCTGGCAAGTATAAGACCAATTGCTTGGTTACATTCCCATTAGAAATAAGCATGTTCCCTGACCTGCAATCAATAAATGCATTTGCAGTGGCCAACCATGGTCTTCCTAATAAAAGAGGGTATCCTCCCAAATTCACCTTTGGTTGTAGGATCATGAAATCAGCAGCATACTCCTAGGCATAGTTAGCATACTCAGCAAGTACTCGCCAAACAAAAAAGGAAAAAAAATATTGGCCACTTAAACTCGCCACTCGGGCTCGCCGAGTATTGGCGAATATTCGGCAAATATTTGCCAATACTCGGCGAGTCTGAGCTCAATACTCACTAAACAGCGGTTTGTACGCGCAAACACGTCTAAAACACTCAAAAAACGCGGTTTTTTCCCTTTATAAGGCACCCAAGCACTTCATTTTCATTCACACACCATTTGAGCTTGCATTGCATGTGTTGAATGGATTTTTGAGCGAATTTGAAGAGAAAATTTGGAGAATTGCATTTGGAGGCAAGTTTTTTTTTTTTTTATTCTTTCAAGTTTTTGCAAAGTTGGTCTATATTATTCCAGTTTTATATATCCATATTGTAATTCTAAATACATATAGTGTAAAACGAATGCTTTTAAATTTTTAACAGTCATATGCAGATGGAGTTATGTTTTTTTTACGCAAATCCGTTCTAAATTATTTAAATTTTATATATTCATATTGTAATCGATTCATCGAATATGTTTTGTAATTTTAAATGCATTCAATTTGATTGCCAATCATTTTAAATTTTTAATACTCATTTGGAACTGGAGGTATGTTATTTTTATAAAATTACGGTGAAATATGGTTATTCAAACACTTTTTTTTTTTAATTTAATTAAGCTTACCTTTTTTTAATTTTTTAAATGTGCATTGTGTTGCAAATTAGAGCTTAACAATGGCATCAGGTTCAGCATCTTGGTCAGCATCACTAGCAGGAACCGTTCCTACGAACGCACATACCATCGCTTGGAAGTATGGCGTACATGGAGCAGTTCCGGGAACAGTGGTTTGCAATTTCTGCGGCAAAAACATTTTTTGGAGGCATCAATCGCTTGAAGTATCACCTTGCATGTATTGTTTGCCAGAACGTTGTGGTTTGCCCCAATGTTACGGAAGAGGCAAAGCAAGAGATGAAAGCAGAGCTGGCAGAGCTAGAGGAGAAGAAACTAGAGAGGGAAAGGGTGCATGCAGCCATAACAAAAGCTGTTAAACCTAGGGCTGGAATGAAAAAGAATTCAGAGGATGATACGGCAGCAATTGTGGGCTTTGCTCGCGGTCCACGCATACGAACCAAAAGAGGAACATTTGCTTCATCGAGTTCGAGAAAAGGCATACATAGCTTTTTTGTACCAAGGAACATACTTGGAGCACAATCTTCACTGCAAGGTACATCCTGGAACAAGGATATGCACAAGGAAGCGGATAAAGTATGTGCGAAATTCTGGTACTATAACAACCTTCCATTGAATGTGACAAAGAGCCCGTACTGGGAGCACTTGACAGCATTGACAGTTGCATGGAAAGGGTACAAGGCGCCCTCTCCAAAAGACTTGAGTGGAAAATTGCTCAAGGGTGCAGTTGCAGATGCAACTACAATTCTAAAAGATCAAAAGAAACAATAACAGAAATACGGATGCACCATTCATTCAGATGGGTGGACGGATGGAAGGAACCACACCCTCATTAATTTTTTAGCAGCTTCAACTGGTGAAATAGTGTTTTTGAAGTCTATTGATGCCTCTAACATAGTTAAAAATGTAGAGAATTTGAGTGTTATGCTAAAGAACTAGACAGTCTGGATACGGGTACGGGTACGGATACGGGTACGGGTACGGTACGCCGATACGGCAAATTTTTAAAAATCTTGGGTACGGTACGCTTTTGGGTACGTTTTATATATATATATATATATATATATATATATATATATATATATATATATAAATATATAAATATGTATATAAATTATAAATTTAAAGAAGCATTTGCATACTTATTGAAATTTATTATTTCTCTATCACAGTTATTTATCTTAGTGACTGTGATAAGATTCAAGGAGTTTTGATTGTTCATGGTAACCTTCCTTGATCCACTCATCACGATAGTATTGTCTGACATATTTCCCGAAACATCATAACTAAGCAGGAAAAATATGGATCCAAGCTGGAGGTGGGACGATGGATCCAAGCACGGGAGAATACTCGCTGAGTTTTGGAAAGCTATCCAATATTTTTAATTACTAATCTGTCTACAGGCGATCAAAGCTCATGATTCTTTCAGAAGATTGCAAGAAGTTGCTTGGTCCAAAAAGGTGCAAAAAAATGGATTTTATTAAAATAAGAAAAATAATGCCATCAATGCGTAGAGCTCGAGAAAATATACACTTTTAGAGAAAACGACACTCGAAACGGAGTCACAGAATGAAAGTTATGGCACATGCAAGTTTTTGCTACTACATCTTCCCGGGCCCTTTCCAAAAATGGCAAATTTTTACTACATCTTCCCGGACCCTTTCCAAAAGTGGCAAATTTTTTTCTATACTTGCGATTTTTTCACCAAAAATCCAAAAAAGGAAATATTTACCAAAAACAGAAAAAAACAGTCTTTGGCATGTTTTTCTAGACGGGTACGCTTGGAAACATACCCACAGGGGACAGGGTACGGTCTGGGTACGGCAAAACCGTACCCACACCGTACCCTATCCCCTGTGGGTACGTTTCCAAGCGTACCCACAGTGTACCGTACCTCGTACCAGTACCTGGTACGTTTCCAGGCTGGTACGGGGGGCCCTTAGGCGTTTCCAGACAGTCTAGTTAAAGAAGATTGTATTAGAGGTGGGTATACAGAATGTTGTGCAAGTTGTCACAGACAATGCAACAGCATATGTGGCAGCTGGGAGACTACTACAGGAGATACATCCATCACTCTTTTGGACTCCTTGTACAGCTCATTGCCTTGACCTTCTTTTAGAAGACATACGCAAAATTAATTGGGTGAGGCCGATTGTAGATGCAAGAAACATAACAAAGTACATATATAATCACCCTTGGGTTCTGAGCTTGATGAGCAAACACGCACAGGGGAAAGATCTTGTGCAAGCCGGTGTCACAAGGTTTGCAACTAACTTCTTGACATTGCAAAGTATTTCTATTTTGTTGACATCATTGAAGCAAATGTTTGTAAGTCAAGCATGGCTAGACTCACAATATTCAAAGAAAGCTAATGGAGAGAGGACTACAAAAATAGTTTTTGATGATATCTTTGCAAAGAGAGCTATAGAGATCATCAAGGTAATTTCAAATTTCGATTTATATTTCAAGTTGATTCATTTATTTTAATTTGTTAAATTATAAATATATTGTTATTTACTTTTTTACTTTATTTGTAAGTTTGTAACCTTACATTTTAATTTGTGTGTAGGTGTCAGAGCCGTTGGTGAGGGTTTTGCGTTTGGTTGATGGGGAGTAAAACCCTATGGGGTACATTTATGAGGCCATGGATAGGGCCAAAGAGGCTATCCAAAACTATTATAGGGGGGATATCGCCAGATATGGTCCCTTTTGGGAGATTATTGATCGGAGGTGGAACAATCAACTCCACCAACCTATTCATACAGTGGGGTACTACCTCAACCCCAAGTTTTTCTTCTCCGAAGGCTTCGGCTTCACAGATATGAACGGAGAGGTTATGGAGGGCCTTTCAACATGTATTGAGAGGATGATACCAGAGGTTGAGACGAGGGGCCTCATTATTAGCTGTAATATTACAAACATGTAAGGGGGAGGCTCTTTTCTTCAGGGTTAGCTATCCGAACGAGAACCATGCAGTCACCAGGTAATAAAAATTAGAATGTTTACTAAGTTACTTATTAGTTACAAATTTGATTTTATTAATTACTTATAAACTTTTAATTATCTTGTTTGTAGGTTCTTGGTGGGAGGATTGGGGAGGAAATACCCCGCATCTTCAAAAGCTAGCCCTCATAATTCTATCTCAACCTTGTAGCACTTCTGGATGTGAACGCAACTGGAGTTTGTTTGAGGCCATTCACATGAAGAAGCGCAACAAGTTGACTCAAAAACGACTCAACGACTTGGTTTTTGTGCAATACAATCTCCGGCTTCGCACAAGAAAAGTGGAGGTCACATCAGAGGAGCTTATTGATTTGGATGAGATAGATCCATACAGCGAGTGGACTAGGCAAGAAGAGGAAATCCTTGCGTTCACAGAGGATGAGATTGCTTCTTTTGAGAGGGAAGCTATGGAGGGAGAAGCACTAGCAGGAGATATTGGATTGGATGACATCTTTGGAGGTGATCTCGAACATACAGCAGAGGAGCCACCACCATCTACTACCAGGTTGGAATCAGAGTTGCAACCTTCTAGAACAAGCAAGGAGACGCAGCCGAATGTGGGGACTAACAGGTCCCCAATATTTCTCTAGAACGGGGAAGAGGAAAATGAAACTTATTGTATATTGTAACTTGCATAGATATGAAATTTATGATGATAATTTTCAATGACAATCATCATAAATTCATAGCACTTATCAGCCGGCTGTTGTATTCGCATGATGATGCAATTTTGTATTGTGTTTGTATTCAAATCTAATAGAAAACACTTCTCCAACATTTTATAGACTCATGTGATACATTTTGTAGCTATATTTTGCATAAAATTTATGTTTTAAAAAAAAATGAGTATTTTTTAAGTTACCGAATATTCGTCGAGCCTTGTCGAGTTTTTGCTGAGTCAATTTTTTTTGGGTTTGCCAAATTCGAATATGCGAACTACGGTTTTAAGGGCTTCAAATAAGGTTATCTTGTCAGTTGGCGGCTAGGGCTTGAAGAAGGAAGAGATATCAAAGTCTTCTACATCAATTTGGCACCCTCTCCTAGGGTGGAGACTTGGGTGGAGAAGGCATTGAGTGCTTTCTAGTTCTAGGGCATCAATTGACATTTTGTGTTGATATTCAGATTCCTCCTAATTTATGAGGATTTCTCACTTCATTGGTATTTGTTGGGCATCATTGGTATTTGTGGGTTGTACCTCTGCTATGATTTCATTAATTTCCAATTGTGTTTAAAGGTTGATTTCTTGGATGATAATTGTCCTAAAATATTCCTTAAGTGCCTCTACATGTTTTAGATGATGTGAATGGTGATATTTTGAAGAATTATTGTTTTTTCCTTGTCCTAAAAATCAGATTGTTGTTCACTGCTGTTACATTTTTCAGTTGGTTGATATAAAAATTAGAATACTTCAGTTTGGAGTTTGTGTTATTTCATTGTTTTTCAGTTCAGCCCTAGAAAGGAACATTACAGAGGATGACGTCAACCCTTAGGATGGCTCCAAATGAGGGCAAAACCCTTTCCAGATACATTGTTCCAACCTAAGATAATGCCCTGGCTATAAACTCTGAAAATCTGACCTACAATGTGCCCTAGCTGATGAATCGGATTTGAAGCTGGAAATCTTTGTCTGGATGCACAAATGCAACTCCTACAACTCCTGGATGGAGTTACTCCTAAAGATTCGATGGTTTTCGTCCTCAAATCTGATTGCAATGGAGGGTTTTCATCCTCAAAAACATAAGTTGGGGCAGCAGCACAAAACCTCAATGTAAAAATAGATAACGGCGAAAAAAGATCCCCAAAAGACTGCCATCTGCCCCCTTTTTTGAATTTTCATGGCACACTTTAGAGAAAAGGTCCCTAAGTGGAACATCCCATGTCTGATTTGGCATTTGACTTTGCTTTATTGACAAGTTACTTTTATTTTAATAATAAGGCATAAGTTGCTTTTAACAAATAATATAAAGTTACTTTTGGCAACTTAATTCAATTTATTATAATAAAGTATTTCCCTTGCAACACCCCTTAAGCCTATGGGAAATAAAAATTAGCCTAAGGGTACTTTTATGAATTGATTTAGAGCAGGGGACATTACATAGGTAAATTCCACACACTGGTACAATCAACTTTTATAGCTTTTTCTTTTCAAAACCTGATTCGAAACTTGGGTATCCATATTGTCAATCAATTGAATCATGGTCATCTAGAATCTAGATCATTAAGTTGACCAAGAAATTGGTAATAATTGCAAGTAAAAGGTGTTGACATCGTGTAGGTAAGCTAACATTAGAAAAATAATTACTAAAAATCACAAATTGCATGTAGATCAGCTAGGAGAGAAAATGAGTGTTATGGACAGTTTGGCTTTGACTGGAACTAAATGACGTCAATATAATTAAACTTTTGAGAATTAAATGTAATTATGGAGTCATATTTGATGATTATACAATGTCATGATTGTCATTTGTTACTCAATGATGCTCTCCCTTCCAGTTCATGGTGACTGTCTTGATTGTGGATTCCCATGATAGTGTAGATGGTCTTTTCCATTTTCTCCTCTCGCAATGTGTCTTGTAAGTCTTTGACCTTGCATTTAACTGTTTCTTCTTGTGTACTTCCTTTTGTCTTGTTTGAGAGTGAAGTTAGGGTATTATATAACATTTTAAAGATCCTTTTTCAATAACCTTTTAAAATCTTTTTTCAATTCTCTTAGCTATCCATTTGTTAACAATCTTAAGTTCTACCTCGCAAAGAAGTATTTTTTTCCTTCCTTAGGGTCCCAATCTCTTCGAGAGTGATTGTGGTCATGTAACTTAAACATCTTATTGTTTTTCATTACAAGATTCTTTTCCAATTCTAAGATCCTTTTCCAATATCCTTTTGCAATTCTCTTAGCTATTCATTTGTTTACAATCTTAAGTTCTACCTCACAAAGAAGTGATTGTCTCCTTCCTTTAGACTCTCACTCTCTTTCAAAGTGATTATGGTCATGTAACTTAAACATCTTAGCATTTTCATTACATGATTCTTTTTCAATTCTTTTCTCATAAATTCCATTAAATGCTATCTAGGTTTTTTCCGCAATTCATTCACCTTACATTGAAGTGTATCCTTGTCAGATTCCACATTCATTTTATTATAAGAAAATAATCATTCTATTGGTAATGAGATGAAATATTACAAAAATGTAAAAGCTTGTTCTGCCATACAAGAATGCCTGCAAAAATTACTGAAGGTATCTGGAACAAAGATATTACACCATACCAGCCTGACTACTCAGAAAACTACCGCGAGTACAAAAATGCAGAAGCTTGTTCTGCCATACTAGACTTTGACAGAAATTTTTGGGTTCCTTTTATCTACGATATTTTCCATAAATTTTAATAGAAAAAAAACCCTACCTTTATCGCCATGCATACAGTGACACGCACACATTTACTTAGTTTTTTTTTTGAATATTTTTTTGTATGAAAAACACATTCCATTTAGACTTGTCAATTTTCACTGGGACATCGAACTTGTAACCTCAATGTTCACTCAGCGCATCGGTCAATGGAACACAATCTAAGCTGCATAGGAACAATTGCAACCATTTATTTCCAAACTTGTATACTGTAAAAAATGGACCTATGAGGTGGCAGCTGATAGCGGGACTAAGAACAACCTCAATGGGGGCCCATAATCATGTCATAAGGTGCATTTTATTAGTAGTTTAGCCGTTGGCGGGATGTCTTGGGTATGTGGGATAGTATCTAGGTATGCCTTTGGTTGTACCTAGGTATTGTCCCACATACCTGGGACGCCCAGAAAACCTCAAAAAAACGTGTTTTACCTCATAATTAAATATACAAGTCAGAATATGACTTTAAAAACTTTTCTTTACAGGCTGTTCTTTCTAAAACATAATATTTTATTTTGCTTATGGAATGTCAGGATGTTTGGACTCTTGGATATTTACAGTGTTACGCGGGCACGTGTCCCATCCCCCCAAATCCCAAGGTTCTCTGATGTTTTGGGGTCACCGAAACGTGGAGGAAACGTTTCTTCCTCACGTTTTCGAACTTCTGAGTTACAAGTTGTAAGACATCCTGGGGATGTTAGACAAATGTAGGAAATGTTCTAGGGATGTTTGGGACGGGAGGGGGACGTTTGTATGTCCCCGGGATAGTTGAGAGATGTCCTTGGGATGTCCCCGACATCCAACACTTTTAAAACACTTTTTTCGTAAAAAAAACTTTTTTCACTTTTAAAATTTTTAATTAATTTCTTTATTGTTTTCTTTTTAAAAACATTTACTGGTTAACCATAACCCAATTGTATTGTATTACAAAGACATTAAGAATCACCTAGAGTGATATGGTGACATACATAAATTTTCGAGCAACTTGGGAATTTGCACATGGTGGACTGTCACAACATACTATGAAAACCAACATTATACATATTCATATTAAAAATTATATGAACACATAACATTAGTACAATTGCATGTATGTTGTTAATTTTTTTCTTTTTAATATGGATGATTGGACGTGGACTATATGCACAAGGTGGACCGATATATAAAAATGAACTAAAGCTATTAATGTACCCATAAATTTCATTGAATAAAGTTAAAATATTTTAATATTTGTAATCTTTATATATTATTTTAATGGCAGTCCCCCTTGCCATCCCCAAAATCTTGGAAATTTTTGCCATCCCGTAAATCTTGTCCCTCTTTCCCCCCATCCCTGAGACTTAAGTAGCTATGGTAGAGAAAGCATACATATATTTTCAGGTAGTTTTAGGCCTAAAAAGAGTACAATGGTCAGTTTTAGATCCCAAAAGAGTACAATGATCATCAATGCACCATAATATCATCTCCATCTCCTTGTACTCATTTGTTGCACCCTAGAAGTGGAAGGTAAAGATTCCTCCTTTGGAACAAAATCATCCACAAACATATCCTTACCAACCCCTCTTGATGCTTTTTGCTTCCATCTTTGTTGTCGCTTCCCTTTCCATTGCTTCTCTCTCAAAATCTGCAACCTCCTCCTTGGTAAACATGCGCTCCACATCCTCAAAAATCCAATCTAAGTATGGATCAATATCATCCAAGTCAATCACATCATGACTCTCTTTGCGAACCACCTATCTCATGCAAAGACAAAGATTGTTTTGCACAAAAATAGCATTATTAAGTTATTGTGATGTTAACCTATTGCAATTCTTTGTGTGAATGGCTTCAAATATGCTCCAATTACATTCACACTGGGAAGAGCTACATGGCTAGCAAAAATTATGGATGGCTAGCCTCTAAAAATTTGGTGTTTTTCCGTCATGATCTTTGCACCACAAATACGCAAATAGGACGTTTGTAACTTTGGAAGACAACTAGTCTTGCTTTTAACTAGGCTTGTTTTTACTTGATTGTTGAGTCATTCTTCAAATAGAGCTGAAGAGAAGAGGCTCCCCTCTACACTCTTATAATTCTCCAACTCATCAAGAATTGTGTCTCTAATGGCTTTGTTAAGGATCATCCTCTCTATGCATGTGTTGAGGCCATCCATAACCTCCTTATCAACCATTAATTAATAATGGAAGAAAAAAAGGGGTTCAAGTAGTAGGCCACTGCATGTATATGTCAATGGAGTTGTTTCTTCCATCTCCAATCAATTATGTGTTAAATGGGTTCTTTTTTTTCCACAATAATTCACTATGGCTTCCTTGGCCTTGTCTATGGCCTCGTACAAATAACCCCTTAGGTATTTTCCCCATCCACCAAGTGTAGAACTTTGACCAAAGGATCTATCACCTAAAACAAAATAGACTACAATTTTACTATTAAAATTAAGAGAAATTTGAAACAAAAAGCATATTAAAAATGGACGATAAATCAAAAATAGCTAAGTTTAAATTTACCTTATGAATTTCCTTTCTACTCTTCACAAACAAATCATCAAAAATGGTCTTCACGTCCCTTTCCCCTTCACTCTTCCTAGTATAGGAAGATTCCCAGTACTGTGTGCTCACAAACATTTTCTTAACAGTTGTTACCGAGTCTCCGATGCTTTGCAATGTGATAAAAGTTGTGGTGAAGTGTGTGATGCCCAATTGCATAAGATATTTTACATTGCTATGCTCTCTCATTAAGCTTAGCACCCAAGCGTGATTTGTAATGCCCCTTTTTTAGGGTTGAAACTAAAAATCAAAGAACTCGCACAAATCCAAACAGTAAACTGAAGCAAACTGAAATTAAATTCAAAACTCTAGTAGCAGGCTGTAAATATATTTATTTTATGTAATGTCCCCTTTTCCACGCTAGTCACTATGAAGGTCTTGGGCCTATTCCACCTTCCATGGGCTTCAAGGAAAGAAAGCAAGGGAGGTGAACATTGCTATAATTGTAAATGATTGTATTTTCCTTATTTATTTGATTACTAATTATGACTTGGAGTGATTCGATTAGGTGATAGGTGAATGACAAAGCAAAAAGGAACTTTTACCTTCTACTTCATTAAGGTCGGTCTTCTTGAGACTTACAATGGAGATACAGAAATACTCTTTCCCTTTTTCTGAGGTCGGTCTTCTTAAGTGAAGATTAAAAGTGTACTTCCCCCTTCATTAAGAGGTGGGCCAAGAAGATTGATCTTCTAATACATCCTTGGCGCCAAAGAAGGGTACTTAAGGAGGTTCGAATGGAGAAGGGGAATCATTATCATTCATCATTTTGACATTTACTTGGATTTGGAGCTAGTGTAGCTTCTCTTGCCATTGAAGGATGAAACCCCTTCCTTGGTTACCTACTGAGGACGACAACCTTCAATAGGATCACACTTGGGGATGGAAACCCTCTTGTGTGCATTGGTGGCTTCAAATGGGAGTCACGAGTGGGCTTCATTGGCAGATTTCTAGAACAACAAGGTGTTTATCCGTACATAGGGCACTTCTACTCCAGCTAGGGCACTTTCAAGGGTGTTGGCACCCTTCCTCCACTTGATCTATCCACCTGGGAAGTTCAGGATCACTTTTGGAGGGGTTTTCATGGTTGGAAATTTTTTATTTCACTTTTATTTGATAGCTGGTCTCTCCAAGATCATTTTGAGCATTTTTCGAAGTTTCAGCTGTGTTTGCAATTGAATCAAAATTATTAAAAATATATTTGCTCCAGATTTCATCTTGTTGAACTTATGAAGTGTTTGGGATATTTCTATATTGATTTTCGATCTATATTGCATGAGAATATTGTCTTGAAAAACCCATACAGTTCGCTGCCCTAGGAAATAGAAAATTGGGTTCATCGTTAGGGGCTATTGTTGGTTGCCATATGACTTCCTTTGTTGTCATAAATATTCAGATTTCTCTTTGTTGCTAATGCCATTTTCAGTTGTTCCTCTAAGGTTAAAAGTGATTGACCGGTGGCTGTAATAAAAATCAAAAGTTGTCATTTAGATTTGATCCAAAACCCTTATTTTCAGTTTCAGCCCTAGAAAGGGACATTACAATGGTATTAGAGCATTGATCCTCCCAGCCTGAGGGTATTTGTACAAGACTCTAACAAAGAATATAGACATGGACTGGCGACCTAGGTTCTTACCAAAGAAGAAATCATTCTAGAGGCGGAAACACGACATTTAGTGGTCACAACATTGTGGTTATCTATGAAGAATATAGGTCTCTTCTGAATGAGGTTTGTGACGTTATTTCGCTTACCGAATTTATAGGGGTAAAAAAGGGTAGGTCAAGGCCCAAGCCTAGATCTCAAGCGCCACAAGAGGAACTTCAACATGCCTTGGGGAAGGTGACGCTCTCCACACTCGATGGTTCCAACAAGGGGACATTCAGAGCATGGATGAGGATGTTAGGGTTAAACCCTACACCACAAGAATGTGTTAAAGAGCCAAACCCAAAGGGGTTTCTCTTGAAAGAAGAAAAAGAAAAATTAGATCTGCAAGAGGGTTTTGAGGAGTCCCAAGAACACCATGTTGAAGGACATGGAGAGGTGTTGTTAGATGAAGAACCAAAAGGGGTTTTTGATGCAGCAAAATCTCCAAACAAAGAGGTAGAAGTACCTATCATTTTCCCTAAGGATAAGCCCTTGACTGATTTTCAGAACAGCAATATGAAAGGCCCAAGGTTTGATGAAATCTCAAAGCATGAGCCAAGGGGAGAGAAGGAAATCATGAAGCACGAGTTGGAAGGTAAAAAACTTTCAATATTTAATGATGATTCATTAATTTCTAATGATGGCATGTTGAAAAACAATCAGATTTGCACGAAGTATATGAGGATGACATTATGGAAGGGTATGTCCATGAGGGAAGGGCACTTCCGGTTCTTCATGATTACTTTCAATTCACTAGAATTTCCCAAACAATAGTCAATGATGGGCAGATTGAGGGAATTCATAACCTTGAAGAGATTTCCGAAGATGTTTCAAACAAGTACCAACAAAATAAGGGTGAGTTTTTTGTTGGTAGCCCAAGGTATGATAGAAATGATCACATTTTGTCTCCTCCTATGTCACTACCATACTTGTGTCATCATGGGCAATTTGTTGAAAAGAATGATCATATGTCATGTTTGATGCCTCATAATGTCATTGGTGATAATGTGAAGAACTCGTTGAGTAACATAGGGCACATAGCTCTTTCCATGCAAGTTCAAGATTATGTGAACATAAAAGAGGAAGTCCTTGTCGAATTCAATATTGCTACTCCATGCATATGGCTAGAACGAAATTTTATGAAGGCTCGTTTTGAGCTTGTTATGTATCCTAACAAGTTGTGAAGGGTTTTCTCCTAGAGTGTTCTTTGAAGCCAAGTTCTACATTCCAAGGCAAGGTTATCAAGATAATCAAATTTGCCGCAGCAAGAAGCATGGTATGGGAAAATGGTAAGATGTTCTTTCTGAATTCATAGTTTGGATGGATAGTACCCTCCTTGGACAGCTATGGGTTGACATTTATGATGAAGCTCTTTGGGTTTAATATGATGTTTGAAAGAGATTTCAAGTATTGCAATTGTTGCACCCTTCCTATGTTTACTAATATCGAATATTTTTGAGTTGAAAATGATATGCTACAACCAAGATGGGCTGTTCTTCCCAAATTTATCTATGGAGATGTGCATATCTTCCATGGACAGCAAGAGATGGACAGGTTTGGAGATATTCTTTCCGCTTAATATGATGTGTACAAGGGTTCACTCATTGAGATCAAGCAAAGCCAACATCCCAACATCTTTGGCATTGTTTGGGAAGAACTTTAGAGTTGTACGTGGCTATTACACCCACTCATCTGCACTCCTATTGTCTGCTTCAGACAATTTTGTGAAGAAAATTCAGTGGGGCAGCTTATAAGCAACATTTGGAATCCAAAATCAGCAAGGTAACATCAATCAAGAAGAGGTGAGTATAAGTATCGATATGCATTGTTTACATCTTATGTTGGAATGCAAGAAGAAGGCAATACTTCAAGGTAGAGTGGATGGAGTTCCAAGGATGGCTACCACGAAGAAGGAAGAGGTATATTCTCATAGCACTCAAGGCATAGAGACAAACAAGGGTCTGCTCTTAGGTAAGGTACTCAATGGTGATAATTTTTGGTTAGTTCCGAGCATACAAGGTATTACTTTCTTGTGGGGGACACTTGAAGAATTATGTGCAAAATGGAGTTTTCTTGTTGAAATTCGTCTTCTACACCAAGTTAGGGTAAGTGTGGGCTGTAAGAATCTTGAACTAAGGGCCAATGTATCTGTTGTTTTCAATTGTAGACATGTTCTTAAATTTTCAGCTAATATCAGTGGGAAATTAATTTACAGCAGCAGTGAACCCTTACAAATATGGCTGGAAATGAAGGATTCCAAGCCCCAAATTCAAGAATAAATGAAGATTCCAGCTATTAAAAATAGGAGGAACAAAATGATGGCTGAATTTGAATTTGTTGTGCCGTAGAAGACCCCAAACTCTTCACCTATGCAAGTTGCCACCCTTGAGAACGGCTGGAAATGCCTTCAAAGCTGAATACAAACTCCTTATGAGGTCACCTTGTTGCAAGCTTGAGCGGTTTCCTCCTTAAACCGGCCCATTATTAAGAAGTTTCGTTCTCAATAGGTCTTCCAAGAGAATTTTCGTCCTCAATGGATGAGAGAAAGAGCAAACATGCTCCAACTCCAGGAAAAAAACATTCCAAAAGTATGCATAACCTCTTCCAACTATAATGTCCCCTCTTTAACATGAGCTCACCATGAGACCCTTTCTGCCCTAGATGATTTCTCGGGGGCTTAAAGTGAAATGCAAGGGAAGTAGTTTATCGCTATATTTTTAAGTTGCTTTATTAAGACTTGTAATATTTATAGAAAAAACAACTTTAAGTCATAATGATTAATTAGAAGGGGGACTTTCTAAAGATAAAATAGACATAAGGAAGTCACTTTATAAATTAAAAATCACTTAGTCTCACATGGAACACCCAACTTGGAAAATGCAACATCCCCTTCCCAATCGAAGACCTTTGGCCCATATTGTCAACCTGACGGGCAAAGGAAAAATATAAGGGTGACTTAAGTTTTATTGATTTTATTATATTGTGCAAAAAATTAAAATATAATAGCACATATAAGAAAGTAATAAACCTAACATTAAAAATAGAACCTAGAAAAGTGCATAAAAAGCAAATCACTTATTTAATTTGTATTTTCTAGGGAAAATGAAGACTTGCCTTAGGGGGGGATAATGGGAACTTATAAAGGATAAAACATTTCTATTTTGTATTCCCTCTAGGGAAAAAGCAACCAACCTTGGGAGAGAAGAAAATAATTATTAAATGTTTTTTGTGTTCTCCCTAAGAGAAATGGCAATTTGTCTTAGGAAGGGAAAATGGAGGGTAGAAAATGCATAGAAATAATTATGAATGTTAATTGGAGGAGAAAAAGGTTGTTTTGGGTCTCTTCTTCCTTTATAAGGAGAAGTCGACTTGAGAGGAAGACATTCTATGCTATTTGATAATTTCTGATTTGTGTTTTAAGCTTGTAGCTTTTGCATGAAAAATTTTAAGGACGAAAACCTTTAGTATTTTCCCTCTTGTGGACAAAAAACCCCAAAAGTTTGAGAAGAATTTCTACACAAGGAATTCTATTGGGCTTACACCGATTTCTTTTGTTATTCCAGCAGTTGTATGAAGAGTATTTTGTAGTAAGGGTTTGAAAAATAATAATTGCAGCAGTGTTTTATTAATTGTACAAGGTGGAGCGACCCACTTGTTGGCTAGTTTATGTTGCAAAGAAAACATTTCAGGTCTGAATATTATAGTAATGTACTGATTTTTGGGAATCAAAGCAAAGCATTTTCAGAATTTTTAGAGGCTTTTAAGAGGTATTTTCAGTCAGTTTATTATGCAGATTTCAAATCTGTTTTTCAGTCATTAGTGACCCCTAAAAATCTGATTTTTGATATATTTGGGCTTTTAAAAATACTACAATCAGATATAATTTTTTGGGTGCTAATTGTGTTGGGCTTTATACATAACCCTAGTTGCATTTTCCTTCAAAAAATTCAGATCTGCAATGTTTGATTTGATAAATATTTTATTATTTTGCGGTTGTGTTCGATTTGCCTCAAATCCAATTTGGGTCAAAGATATCCATTTGGGGACATTACAGAAAAAGGCGAGGAAAGGTTATAAAAGGAGGTTTGAGTATTCATTTGAGATCATCTTTTGTCAATCTATTTTCTATCATTGCATGTTAAGCTATTTGCTTGCATCAAATCTTTTATGGACGAAAACCCTCAAGGAAAAAGAGCTTTAGGGAAGAAAACCTCTTAGGTTTGAAGGTTGGGGAACAAAAATTACTCAACTTTGTGAGGTAGATCCACCCGAGATTCACTATTGTGCTATAGTTCGAAATTTCAGTTTTTGGAAGGTTGTTTTTCAAGGGCACGTTTTGGGGCTGTTTTCAGATTTATTACAACTAGGGCATCATCTGCAGGTCTGATTTGTAAGGTTTTTTGTGTTGGGCCAATCAACAATTAGTTGAGATTCACTTGTGACAGTTTTGGGCTATATTTGGCAACCATTTTCATGGCTTTCACATCCCTTTCCAATTTGATCTACATATTTGGCGATTTTGGGGTCTTCCCATGGGTGGAAAATCTAAGGTTTGCTTTAATTGATACCTACTATTTTGTGATCATTTTGAGCTATCCTTTCCATTGTCACTCCAAGTATTCTAGGAGATATGAAATTTTGAAGTTTCAGCTATTTCCAGGTTTGAAATAAATCAAAATAAATTCATATCCTTATTAGAAAAATTATTTTCTTCCATGTTGATGTTACTAGAGGTCTCCTAGATTTTGTAAGCCTTCTGGGTATTGAGTATTTTGATAAATAAAGTGAAAATTCAAATTGCTATATTTTTTTGGTAAGGTTCTCAAATAAAAATCAAACTGTTGTCATTTTTTATAAGGATTCCCTAAGAAATCCATATTTCTTTATTTTATGCCCTAAGGGGACATTACAGTGGTACCAAAGTTGATGATCTCGCCAGCTGTGGGAAGAATTAAAATTTTGGTAGATACTATTTGATGCATAGTCTTTAAATCATGGAGTTAATGAGTAAAGATGAATTGAGAACAAAGCTTTGCAGGTCAAGGAAGGAACTTGAGCATCCACCTTGTTCAAAAAATGTTCTTCTCAATATTTTGGAGGAAAGTGGCAAACAGTTTGTCCATGTTAAAACAATCAAATTCTAAGTCTATGTTTTGGGCAATGAATCCATTGGTGATTCATTTGGCTGGGCCCAAGCTTCTAAGACACTCAGGTTCAGATGTAAGACTTGTAGTTATCACTTGTATTAGTGAAATTACAAGAATAACAACTCCTGGATAGCCATGCAACAACACCATGAGAGAGGTATTTCAGTTATTTGTGGAAAGTTTTGAGGATTTCGATGACATCAAAAGTCTTTTTTTTGCTAGGAGGGTCACTATCCTAGAAACTATGGCAAAAACCAAATCTTGTGTTCTAATGTTAGATCTAGAATGTGATGATCTTATTCTCCAAATGTTTGAATATTTCTTTGTTGTTGTCCATAAAAATCATACAAAAAATGCAGTAGCCTCAATGCAGACCATTATGACTTTGGTCTTGAATGAGAGTGATGATACTTCACAACAATTGTTATCCATACTAATGGTTGGTTTTGAGCTAAAAGTATCACCAGTTGCGAGTGCACTAGCTAAAAGTGCAGTTGATCAATGTGAAGAAAAGTTGAAACCGTACGTAACCACAAAATGATAGCTAAATTGCACAAAAACTCTCATAAAGAGGACAACAAAGAACCTTGGGAGCCAAACCACAGTTGTCTAGGCACAGGACATGGGGAAGTGTTGTCAGATGAAGAACCAAAAAAATAGTTAGATACAATAGAGCCTCCAAAGGTCAAGGAAGAAGTTGTGTTAGTGCAACATGAGAAAGAAGAGAAATCAAAGTTGCAAGAAACTGAAAGGAAGCAATCCATGGAGGAACATGCGTCATCCTTTATTTCCAAAAGGTGAGCTCCTTGTTGGTAGTCTAAGGTATGGAAATGATGATACTTTTCCTACTTTGGATGTTGAATTATCTTTTGATAATCCGAGATCGGTGATGAATGTTGAGACATCTTCTGATTCTAGTAACACAGTTTGTGACAACAGCAAGGTATGGGATCCAGGTGAAGTGCTTAGACATGGAACAATTGTTTTATCAAACAATAAACTTGATTTCCAACTTGCAAAATTTTTAGCATCTCATCTTGAAGAAGTTACAAACATGCATAGGAGAACTCTTGATGAAAAGCATAGGAATAACAAGGAAGCATTGCATCATCATGATAAAAATTATTTTCAGGTAAGTTGGCAAGTGTTTCTAGGTAGGGAAGGAATAAATTGGCATACAGGGTCAACATTAGTTGAGGACAAGCAATTTTTGGGAAGGGATGATTATAATGTCCCCTCTTTAACATGAGCTAACCATGAGACCCTTTCTATCCTAGATAATTTCTCGAGGGCTTAAAAGGATATGCAAGGGAAGTGGGAAGTAGTTTATCGTTATATTTTTAAGTTGTTTTATTTAGACTTGTAATATTTATAGAAAAAACAACTGTAAGTCATAACGATTAATTAGAAGGGAGACTTTCTATTATTAAAGTGACTTTATGATAAAGTGTATTCAATAAAGATAAAATAGAAATAAGGAAATCACTCACTTTATAAATTAAAAATCACTTTTAGTTTCACATGGAGCACCCAACTTGAAAAAAGGCTAGGAAAGGTTTTAAAAGGAGGTTTGAGTATTCATTTGAGATCATCTTTTGCCAATCTATTTTTATCATTGCATGTTAAGCTATTTGTTTGCATCAAAACTTCTAAGAACAAAAACCTTTAAGGAGATGGAGCTTTGGGGACGAAAACCTCCAAGGTTTGAAGGTTAGGGAACGAAAACTTCTTAACTTTGTGAGGTGGATCCACTCGAGATTCACTATTGTGCTATAGTTCAAAATTTCAATTTTTGGAAGGTTGTTTTTCAGATCTAGGGCACGTTTTGGGGGTTGTTTTCAGATTTATGACAGTTAGGGCATCATTTGCAGGTCTGATTTTCAAGGTTTTTTGTGTTGGGTCAGCCAACAATCAGTTGAGATTCACTTATGACGGTTTTGGGTTGTACTTGGTAACCATTTTCATGGCTTTCACATCCATTTCCAGTTTGATCTACACATTTGGAGATTTCGAGATCATTTTTGGGGGTCTTCCCATGGGTGGAGAAATCTAAGGTTTGTTTTAATTGGTAGCTGTTATTTTTGTGATCATTTTGAGCTATCCTTTGCATTGTCACTCCAAGTATTCTAAGAGATATGAAGTTTTGAAGTTTCAGCTATTTTCAGGTCTGAAATAAATTAAAATAAATTCATATCCTCGATGGAAAAATTATTTTCTTCCATGTTGATGTTACTAGAGGTGTCCTAGATGTTCTAAGCCTTCTGGGTATTGTGGGTTGTGGGTATTTTGATAAATATAGTGAAATTTCATATTGCTAAATTTTTTTGGTAAGGTTTTTAAATAAAAATCAAACTGTTGTCATTTTTTTATAAGGGTTTCCTAGGAAATCCATATTTCTTTATTTTATGCCCTAAGGGTACATTACACAAGCCAAGCTACCCATTTAAATAGCTAGAGGTAGCACCAAAAACCAATTAGAATCCTCTAAAGAGGACCAGCCTCCTTGGAGACATAATAGTTTCTTTTATCTTCTATTTTTTATTTGGCTTTTCTCCTTTACCCAGTAGACCTGACTTTACTTGGAAAATTGCAAAAAGAATGCAAAGCTCACAACAAATGAAAAACATGACATTAACTTCCCTTGCTCATTCCCTTTTTGCCCACGGGAAGTGGAATGAGCTCAAGGTCTTCAAAGAGGACTAGCATTGAGGAAGGGACATTACATGATTGTATATAAATTTTGTGATGTTTCTAGCTTCTTCAACAACACTTTTCATCTATATGATTTTTTTTATGTCTTCAAGTAACAAATCAATATAAGGGCTTTACAAGTTTTAGTGTGCCTCTCCTCAAGAAGGTTTCCTGCTACTACATATGTTGTTACATTGTCAGTCAAAACTTGGACAACATTCTCCACACCCACTTCCATGACCACTTCATCCAACATATCACAATCTCTACATTTTTCACTTGGCAAAAGGCATCAATTGACTTCAAGAACATTGACTCCCACTTGAAGCCACTCCAAAATTTATTTAAGTGTGATTTCTTCAATCTGTCCACCCATCAGACAAAATACTATGACCCTTTTTGCATTATATTTTTTTTTACTCATATACTATCACCTACATATTTTTTATAGCATCCTCCAACAATGGGCCACTCAAATCATGAGTATCTGTTGTGCACCCCTTTCCACAACAATCGATATAATTACCAGGGTCTCCCAATATGAGCTTCTCACCACATTGAATGGTATGTTGCTATAAAACAAAAAATTGCAGCAACTGCCCTCAATTCATTAAGATTTTCCCGGTTCCAAGCAGTACCTTCAAGCAAAGATTGTGTTCCGCATTTATTGTGAGGAACAAAGAAACCCTATTAAGTCAAAGGCATTTTTGACTTTCATTGTCTCCAATGAATGAGCGCCTTCCCCAATCCTTGGGCCAATTAAAGATCCTACAAAATCATTAAAATCAGCCACCCTCTTCAGTACAGATGCAACTGCTGCAGCTGTCCTTTTTTTTCCTTCTCGCTATACTAAATGGTATGTTGTTAAAATACCAAAAAATTGCAGCCACTTCCCTCACTTCATTATGATTTTCCCAGTTCCAAGCAGTACCTTCAGACGAAGGTTGTGCACCAAGTGTATTGCAAGGAACAAAGAAACCTTGTGAAGCCAAAGGCATTTCGCTTGCACGGTCTCCAGTGGCTGAGCCCCTTTCCTGAATCCTTGGTTCAACAAAGTGCCACAATATCATCAAAATCAGCCCCTTATTCATTACAGATACAACTACTGCAGCTGTCCTCTTACTTCCATTTTTTCTCCTCAAAGAAAGCAAGTAGGGTAAGCATCTCTTGTAACTTCAAGTTGTACCCAATCGCACACTTGCACATCTCGCTATGTGATTCGTCCAAGGTGGTAATTGAGGCAATTGACGCCTCCTCTCATCAAAAAATACAATAATTGCATATCACGGGATTGTATTCCTGACCCTCTACCAAATGCTTCCAAGCAAGATCATCAGACTTACCACTCCTAGTCCGGCTACATAATGTCGTTCGTCTATATCACTGCAAATTGCAAACACTATAAAACAAAGGGAAAAAATATTTAATTTAGAACCCTAGCTGCCTATCAAAGAAAGAAGAAAATGGGAAAAAAGAATCAAACCCTATACATCTAAAATGGAAAAAAATAATAATAAAACGAAAACCCTAAAACAAATATGAATCTCAGTCTTACTTCTTAAATCCCTGTCAAAATCCTTTAGAGCTGATGGAGAACCTGGTGAATGGAAAAAAGTGTTTTAACAGAGAGAAAACAGCAAATAAATCGATTGCAATAGTGAAGATATTTTGTACTGTCGGCTGTTATTTTTAACAATAACTAAGTAATTAGCTCTGACTCGCGAGTCCGCATTAATTACTTGGCTCGTGAATCAGGCAGCAATTTCTCGGCGGTCAGTTTTCACTTTTTTGGCAGTTTCCAGGGAGTACTCACAGTTCCCTGCGAGTTTTAATACTATGAGTTATACTAAAGAGCACTTGGTACCCAACAGATAACTGTTTAGCAAGTGAAAGCATATTATTGCAGAGTTAAGCTATGCTTTTATGTCTAAGCTTCTAGAAAGAAATGCCAAATGGAAACACCACTTGCATAGATTTATTTTTGCATAATAATGGAATAAAATGTTCTTAATTAACCAATCCTGTGTTAGCAGAGTGCTACAAGTCCCTTAAAACATTTTTAGCTTACAACACCCTCTTGATCCTCTCAGAAGGACAGCTTCCCAATGTTTTGAAATAGTTATAGGGCTCAAAAACTTAAAAATTGCATCCAAAAATCACAGCTAAAATTTGTAATAAATAGCCGCATTTTTTAAATTTTACCCTTAAACTAAAACTTAACTTCCTTTTTATGTACAAGAATAGTGGCATGTGCATAACTAACTTCTATCAGATATTTCCTAGAAAATAAGTCAAAATAGTTTAGTGTTATTAAGTTAAATAGTAAATATAAGTATTTTCTGATTCTCATCAACAAAAAATGGTTTAGTGTTATTAAGTTTAATGATAAATACAATAAGTATTTTCTCATCAACAAAAACACCGAATTTAAATATCTACCTCTCTTATTGGGTAAGCAGGCAGAGGCATTAGAAAAGAAGCATTGTAAGGATAGTCCACCATAGCAAGGTTACTATATGCTGAGTTTAGCCAGTCTTCTATTTCCTGAGTACTGTTCAGATCCCTGCAAAAGTACATTCTTTGTTGTGTTAAGAGATGCAATAACATGAACAATATGTCCTACCAAGAACAACTAACCTCTATATTCTCCATGGCATTACCTGCACATGTGAAACTTCTTGCTAATCTCATGCAACCCTCCTTCATTTATACCATAACTCTCCAATAAACTCCATGATTCCTTTATCACTCTGAAACAGTTCTCACTCTCTCGCTGTATGATGGAGCAATATCATGGTTAGTTGCTCATTTCCCAAACTCTCTAGTTTGTTGTATTTTATGCATAATTTTGAAATGAGTTCATAACACAGCACAGTCTTTCTTGTCTATAAAACAATTGAAGAAGAGTATTTACCTATGAGACCTTTTCATGGAATTTCCACAAACTAACTTCCAACACAAGCTTACCATTAAAAAAAAAAACTCTGGAGAGCTAATTACATACCCTGAAATCAGTGGAAACAATATCATAGAAGACATCCCATGGCACAATGTCTTCAAATTGCAATATTGGTGCAGATGAAGCCAATGCACCTATTGCAATATGTGGATATTTCAATCGCATCCAAGCAGCCAGCACTACAGGAAAAATAAACATAACAAAGAAAAATGAGGGTTTTTTTTCAAAAGTTGTATCCAAAAATGTGAAACTGCATTAAAAGCTATTCTTACTTCCTCCATAAGAGCCACCAAACAAGACAACTGGAGAGGCCTCGGCAGATAGGTTCTTTTTGAGGTCCACTATAAGTGTTGCATAGTCAGCTATTGCTAGCTCAGCTGTGAGGTAAGATAATGAATCCCCATCCTTGTAGGCCAGATCATGGCTACCATAAGGCATAGACTCTCCATAGTAACGGTGCTGAGATGCAACATAGCATACATAATATCTTTCCAATTAACACTTTGAATACAGAAGACTCTCATACACGAAAAAAGATGTGGAAAGAAAATATAGTAAATGAATTTAATTTAAGTGTAAAATGATGGATTTCTATAAAATGTCTTTGTAAAAGAGAGACAGATATCAATTACTGTCCCAAAACCTTTTGTTTGGCAGAGATGTCAATGATGGAAAAACAAATCTCATCTCAAATGAATGATTTTCTACATGCATATTGAAATGATCCCATATCAAGTTTTATTTGTATATCGATGTGCAACCCATCCTCCCCAGAGAAATGAAAACATATTTCAAGTGTTAAAACTTTTAGCTTACCTTCAATCGAACACGTAGACAGCAAAAAAGCTGTGGGTCCATAATATAGGCTTTTATAGGGGCTAATATCCTGTGGAAAGCAAAGATCTTCATAGTTCAATTGAGAACTAATTCAGTTCGTCTTCGGTGTGAAACAAGAAGATGGAAAAGACCTAAAGAGGGATGGGAAGAGAGAATCTATGTCTTTTGCACGTCTAGTGCAGTGGAGTCGGAGAAACATTTCATGTTGGAGTGTAATGCTTGCAATGACATTAGGGCCAAGTTTGCTAGCACGGTGGTTGATGCATCCTTACAAGATATTTTCAACGAGAATATGGTTGAAAAAACAAGGGAGTTGATTGTCAAACTCACCAACAGGAGATCTAAATGCCAGAAAGATCTTTAGCAAAATCTGTTGTCCCATAGGCTGTCTTTGGTAGCCTCGTTGACGTTAAAATATCTTCTTCTTCTTCTTTGCATGGTTCATAGTCTTTATCTTTAGGCAACTGATGATCAAACTAAAGTAATTGGTTACACCAGTTTTGACTTGTGTAAGCTTTCAAATGATTGAATAGTGATTGAGCATTTTTTTCCTTGTACAATAGCTTATCCTGATGAAAATTCAGGATTGATTTCAATCATTCACCAGTCAAATGTTATCCTTGATTATTAAAACAGAAACCAAATACTTCTGCCCTGTTTTAAGCTCATTGAAATAAAGTTGAATGAATATAACTAAAAACTTATCCGTTTGGTGTTTTTATCTGAGTTATTTGAGGGATCAATTCTTGCCTAGCAAATAGTAAACATCATAATAGATGAAACCTGACTAGAACCCTAGGGAAATTTGGCGGAATAAGTACAGACCGTGAAACTAAGCCGAAGGAATCCAAGCTCTCAATACCAGCAGCGTGGGCAAATATTCATCAGAATATATGGTTTAAGTGAACATTACAAACACGAACTGAAGACAATAAATTGAAATTGTCACAGAAAACAATTTATTGAAATTGCTAGCACTCACCTCTGGAAAGACAAGCAAAGCTCTAAACTGAGGTGCAATGTCCCAAATAAATCGACTATTCACAGTAAATTATTTAGTGGTTCATGTGCTTTGAAGGACATGTCTCCCCAAAAATAGGAGCAATTATGTTTAGTAATTACGGCCTTATCTTAGAATATATAGAAAGTGTTATTGGGTCTTTAAGGGAAGAAGATATTCACCCGAGGGAGGTACAGCTTGAACAATACAGTGGGAAAGAAGTTATTTTATGAAATTTCTGTGCTTTTCAATCTTCAATTTTCAGAAGCTTATCTTGAAAACCTTTTGATTGTATTCATGTTTTGTAGAATTTTCTTCTGCAGTTTGAATGCATCTTTCTCTGTTGAGTGTTGCAGATAAATAGAAGCCAATATACAAAGTGTGCAGGGTTAAACAGCTTTGACAATGAACTCGGCTTTCATCTTTCACTTTTCTGCTCGATTTATCTGCATATATTACTTGGACGAGACCAAAAATCTCACTGTTGCACGTTCTAAATGAAACTGATACAAGTTTGGATACTATGTATCCTAGAAGATTGGGTGAGAATTTATGGGGAAGTTTGCGACTCAAAAAAAAGGTAGGGCAGGGGTTGAGCTGAGCTGGCTTTCTGCAATTCATGGAGAAGTTGAAAAGTAAGAAAAGACTTGCAGAGGAATTTATTGTAGAAAACGAAATTAGAAGACATAAAAATACAAGGGAATTGGTGAATACCTAGGATACCGATACGCAGGGGGGTTGGGGGCGGGGAGCCTGGAGTAGGTACGGAACGTACCCGGAGTGGATACGGGGGTGGGTACCGCTGGGGAGCGGGTAGGGTACGTCATGTACCTTGCAGCCGTACCCGAGCGTATCCGCAGGGTACACGACGTACCCTGCCCGCTCCCCAGCCGTATCCACCCCCTTTTACACCTTTTTTTTGTTTTTTTTAAAACGTGTTTTTAAAGCCTTATAATATTAAAAAATATAATATGCTTCTAATTTAAACCCTAAAAGCTAACTCTAAACAATAAAACAAAAAGAACAAAACATAAAGCAAAGAAGCTTACCTCTCCTTCCTCATTTCATCTTTGGCTCTCTAAAATTGCATTGTGCTTGTCTAGGGTTTGATACTTCAATAAAAAGCATTGCAAGTATTTTCCTAAGCTTGTACGAGTGTGAAGAGCTGCAAAGGAGGAGGATTTGTGGTTTATTAAGTGAAGGTAAGGTTTTATTTAATTTCTAAGTTTGTTTCTCTTTTTTTTTTGTTATTTAATCTTTCACACACTTCATTTTTTTGCTTATGTTCATCATTTCTTTGCTCTTTCTATATAATTTTTGAAGTTTTCAATACATGTTGTTTTCTTTTCTTATGTTTGTTTTGAACCTTGTAGGTACTTCTACAATGGCAACAAGTTCCGCTTCTTCAGGGCAATCTTTGGTCAAGGAATTTGACCCAAATTCACCATTATAGAGGCATGTAACAATACTTGAACAACTTCCAGGTGGTGGTTGTTTTGTTTGGAAATGCAATGATTGTGAACCAGTATTCAAAGACTCATACAATCGGGTGAAAAGCCACTTGTGTGCGATACGGGTAACGGTATAAGAGTATGCAAGGGGAAGAATAATGTTGGGGTGCCAAAAGCAAAAGTTTTAGCATATATCAAAGAACAAGAAGATGCAGAGGCAAATTTGGCTATGAAAGCGGGTCATCCATTGGCCAAAAGAGGAAGTTCATCTTGATCAGCGAGGCCTCCTGTTGTCCCATCAAGTAGTGGATCCCCAATTGTGGCCATGCCACATCCATTTGTGGCTCCTACCTCCACGGATGATGTGGATGCTTCCCTTTCACGAAAGAAAAGTAAGATAAAAGGGCCATTGGAAAAGGCCTTTCAAAATGAGAGCAAGAAAATTGCAAATGAACACATTGCAAGATGTGTATATGCTAATGGGCTTTCATTTAATGTTGTGAGGTCATCTTATTGGCATGAGAAGTTGAAAGCCATCAATGAGGCCCCAAAAGGGTACAAATCACTAGGCTATGAGAAGATCCACACCACCCTATTGGATAAACAAATAAATATATGTGGAAACCTCCTTGCAACCAATTGAAGACTCATGGGCCAAAACAAGTGTGTCCATTGTTTCTGATGGATGGAAAGATGCAAGAAACCACCCTTTAATCAATGTGATTGCAGTATGCCCTAAAGGGGCAATGTTTTTAAGAGCGGTTGATTGTGAGGGGCAAGTGAAGGATGCCCAATTCATTGTCAACATCCTCTTCGAATCCATTGACGCGGTGGGGCCTCAAAATGTTGTCCAAGTCATAATGGACAACGCCAAAAATTGCAAAGCCACGGGGATGTTAGTTGAGGCAAGGTATGGGCATATTTTTTGGACACCATGTGCCGTGCATTCACTAAATTTAATGCTAAAAAAAATGGCCAACAAAATAGAGTGGATCCAACAAGTGTATGCAGAGGCTGAAGAGATCCAAATGTTTGTCACCAACCATCACCAATCACAGGGCATTTTTATATCATTCTCGCATTGGAGTTGCTGAAGGTAAGGAAAGATACCTTTCTTTTTTCTTTAATTTAAATATAATTTTTTTTATTTTTAAAATATAGTATAATTAGTATTCAAAAGTTGTCAATTTCCTTTTTAATTTTTGTTTCTTATTCTTATTATATTAGGTTGCTGAGACTCGGTTTGCATCACACACAATCATCTTGAAATGACTTGTGAAGGTGCGAGAGGCTCTCATGAGGATGGTAACCTCCAACCTTTGGTCTGTATGGAGGCAAGCCAACATTGACCGGGCTCAAAAAGTGAAGAACGTGATCTTAGATGACATTTGGTGGGATCGAGTAGAATATCTGTTGAGTTTTACTAAACCCATTATGAGTATGATCCGCTTTACTGACATGGATCAGCCATGTCTAGGAGAGAGATATGATGGTATTGACTTGATGATTGAGAAGATAAAAGCCGTCATAAATGCAAAAGAACAAGATCCTGAGGAAACATTTTTCAAACAAGTGCAATCAATCCTCATTGCGCAGTGGAACAAAATGACCACCCGCTACATCTACTTACTTTTGCATTAACTCCTAGATTCTACAGCACAGAGATCCTTTCCTTGCCAAAGAGGGTAACACCATACAGGGATATGGAAGTCAATGAGGGATATATGGCGGCATTGGCTAGGGTCTTCCCTGATCCTGAGGCCCAAGACATGGTTATGGTAGAGCTTGGCAAATTCATAACAGAAACATGTCATAGCCTTCTCGCTCTTCCGAACAAATACAAGATGGATGCTCATATGTGGTGGTACCTCCATGGTCATGCATCGGTTTACTTGCCGCCTCTTGCAATCAAAGTCTTGGCAGAGGTAAGTTTTTTTTATTCTCTTTCCTTTTTTTGTTATAACTTTTAGTTTTTTTAAATTTAAGTTTGAGTGTTTAAGTTTGAACTTTGTGTTGACTTTGCGTTGCCTTAATAGGTTGCAAGTTCATCTTTCTCTGAGCGCAACTGGAGTACATATAGCTTCATCCACTCACAAAAGCACAACAAGTTGGGGGCTAAAAAGGCTGAAGATTTGGTATACATGCATTCCAACTTATGCCTTTTATCCCACAAGCAGTCGGAGTACAAGAAAGGGACAACAAAACATTGGGATATTGATCCAGAGAGAGTTGACTTGGATGCTTCCATTTCCCACCATGGAGCATTAGATGATGAGGAGAGTTATGTGGCACTGCGAGACCTACATGCACAAGGGGGTGTAACTGGCAGTGACCCTAGTGGGAGTGGTTCGAGTCCATGTGGTTCTAATGAACCACGTAATGATGATGATGCAACTGATGTTGATCCTCTTGATGAAGAGGAATATGATGAATATTGAAAGGTAGTTTGTCATTTGACCTTTGATCATGACTGATTTGGTGTAAATTTTAATAGATTGAATTTAATATATCATGACATTCACATTGTGTTCAATTTAAGTATTTTAATTTAACTTTTAAGGCTTAAGCTTTTAAGTTTCTAAGTTTTATCAGTATCCTAGCTTGTTTGTTGTGGTTATTCACTTATTTATCTTGTCTTTCATATGCATAATATGTAGTTATTAATTTAATTCCTATGTTCCACCAAGTTTCCAAGACGGGGATGCCAGGGGACGGGGGGACGGATTTTTTTTAGGCCTTTTTTTAGGGGACAGCAGGGGACGGCTATTAAAAAATAAGGGAAAATTTAAAAAATATAGGAAATTTCAAATATTCATATAATAACATTGCTAAAGCAAACCTTAATACATAAAATTAGAGTTGAATTGAGATTTCACATAAGATTTATCATTTAACCTTTAAAATATAGGAAATTTCAAACATTCATATGATAAGTATAGCACATTGATAAACTTAAACTTACGAGCCGATTCCTCACTGTCTTGTTGCGATGACAAGACTCACCATTGAGCATGCCTAGGAAAAGAGAGGAGCCCGCTAACAAGAATATGAGCTCGCCAAGATCAAAGACCAAAAGAGTATCGCTCATCAAGAAGGCCTATGAGCTATGCCAAACAAAAGTGCAACCATATATCGCCTAGGATGCAGAGATGAGCTCACCAAGTAGAGGGTGAGCCTTGCTCACAACTAGCACACACTTGTGTGGTTTATAAATTTAGTTCACAGGATGGATGAAATGAAATAACATGCAGGCTTCATATGTCATATATATTTATATCTACACCGCTAAGTAAATCTTATCAATGTCATGTAATCTAAATTGACTACCAAGTATAAGTTTTTTACTTTGTAATAGAACAATTTTATTCCTTTCTTTCACAGCTTATAGATTGTACCAATTTCTGATAATTAAGTAGGAACCTTTCATGCAATTCCTTAGAGTATATATTTTTTACCATTTGAACGAAGATCTTCATGCAGATTTTGCATTGAACGTTATCCTGAAATTGTAGGGGTAGCATTTAATAGCATATCAAGTATTTCTCTCAATTATAATAGCTTCAATATACCAGCCCATGTGGGGCCTCAATCTGCTCGATTATCTAATCAATGCAACCATTGTTTTAATATAGTTTCCATTGTTTTTGTAAACAAGGATTTTCTGCAATTGTTAATCTCTTGCATATAACTAATAGAAATGTCCACAACAACTCTTTTTTGCACATAACTAATAGAAATTCCACAGTTGTGTTTTAACCTGCACAATCACTAGGAACCTTGCATTCTTGTGTCATACCACGTCAAAATTGCATTCATATCATAGGGAATTTAACCAGAATTATGACAGTTCCTCCCTGTATTAAGTGATAGTATTGAAGTATGGATACACTACATTATGCAATAAATTTGTTATGCAGAAATGAACTTCTTTTTTGACACAATGTTTATCGCGGTTTAGGAGAACCTTACTGTAATGAAAATGGGGGTCCATAAAAAATGCCCCACATTGCAGTATTTTTAATTAAAAGTAAGTATTTTTAAGGAACTTATGATTAGGTGTCTGACAATAGGGGACAGAGCTGGAAGTCCTTGATACATTTCAGGCCTGAACCCAACAATATCAACCTTCCCACTAAACTTACACAGGGACGTCCAGCAAATTCATAGTAATAATTTTTTTGTGCAACGTCCCAATGGAAATTGCCCTAAAATTTAAAGGGTGGGGTCAATTTGGTTAGAACCTTTCAGTTGTACCGACTCACTCTTGGTTCCAACATACGTCCCCGGTACTAAGACTGAGCTAACTTTATAAACATAGGGGACGCGTCCCCAGGGTATATAACTTATAATATAAGCTATATATAAGTTTTATAATAAACTTATAATAGAGATGCATTTTGTCGTGGGTGGCGTATCACTAGGCTGTAGTCCGAGGCACAAACATTACATGCTCTGACATGCATTTAATGAACTCTCGAAGAATTCAACATAACTTTAGTGTGAATACCATTGTTTAAAAACCATGTAACTGCAAGAGGCACCTAGAACGGTCATTAGGTTATGAGTGAAAGAGGGGAACCAGCTTTGTTGCATGAACCATTTGTTGGGTGTCATAGAATAGAAAGTATTATTCACAATAGCTGATTAGTGTTAGGATTTACATGTGCTTACGGTCCTTATTCTTGAAAAACTTAAGCTATTTCAACATATCCTAGATTCAGTAGAAGAAAAGATTTTTGGATGGATGGGAAGAATTCATGGTGTGCAATGGAAGAAAAAATGCTTCTAATTTGAGTGTTCAATGACAGATGATAGGGTCCTACAAATAATGTTGACTTATGTTTATTGTCATCTCAATTGCCTTTTTGAAGATTCATGTTGGTTACTTGACAATTTTAAGACTTAAAAGTAATGTTAAGGGAGAAGTGTGGGCAACGGATGTTAGTGCAAGTTGCAGATGACATTAAGATGTTTCACAATTGAATTTTAAGAAATAGGGTATTAGACTGTTATTCATTTTCAATTTGTTTTGTATTTTTTGGTGACTTGTAGCCACCGAGATATACTCAGTGACTCTCAACACAGAGGTTTAGGCTTTCCCAAAGCATGGGAAGAATGGGACGGGAACAACATTTTACGAGTAAACCAGCTTGGGACGGGACATTTCTGGTGTGTTTTTAGTTTCATGTGGCATCCTGGACAAATTTGTCCGAATTTAGTTGAGTAATAGTTGGGGTAGGCTGGGAGGTCTGATATTTCATTGTAATTCCACAACGTAGTAATTGTGAGACGGTTAGCAGTTGGCATATATACGGTTAAATTTGTTGCTAGCTTTTGGGGAAATCATGTTTCTAGACTATAGAAGATTACAAATGAGGAAGAATGATCTATTTAGAACTCTGGATGCTTCCCACCCACATTTACTGAGACTGCCTGATATTGAAAATAGATATGCCTATGATTATTGCTAATGCAGTATGACTTCTAGATTTGGCCTGCAACCTTATATTGCATGTTGGACATGGCTGCTGGAGGACCTTTATTCAGCAAGTTGAAGATCATGTGCATTGATTACGTCATAATTTCCCTGGCCAGCCACATTTTGAATAGAGCTTACATCCATTTCTATAGAAAATAAATAATTTTTTCATATCCAGATGGAACACTATCTACCTCAATCCCCATGGCCCATGGCTGTTATCTGGTACCTTGTTTTGATGAAGTCTATAAATTATTTGCGCAAGCATATGCTAACGTTCTCAGGACATTAAATTTATGGTATAGCATCTGTATCAGATATTAGAGTGCAAGCCACGATTCTAACTTTCACTCGTTGAAATTGTTGAATTAAACAAGGGTACATGTTGTGGGAGGGAGGGCTAGCAAATTTCCTTTGTAAAAAAGATGCTCATTAGGTGGTATAGCATTAATTTTACATGAATATGCTGAAGCCTATGATCTGTTGCAACTAATCAAAGTATTATATGTAAGTGCCTAATATAGATGTATTAATACATTTCATAGCTCTAACCAACGTTACCCTTGATTGGATGCCATATCATACCCCAACACTAGATACCATAGTAGCCAGTATAGCCCTATGGATCTGTGAAAATATAATTTTATGCTCAACCTATCGGTGGAGTACCAACTCTAGATATGACCAATGGAACCGGACTCGGAATCACAAGGTTTGGACCGGATTTTTTTGCTTACCAGTTTGGAACTTCGTCGAACTTGTTTACGTAAAAAACACATAATAATTACATTTTTAATGAAAACAATATATTCGAAAGATTAGAAACCATGATTCCAACAATTACACACAAAATATGCAAAGTTTCTCATGTATATACTATATAACATGTAAGAAAGGTGTCTATAGCAAAATGACAATAAATTAGGGTTGAGATTGGCTAAAAAGCTGTACTTTTAATTAAAAAATTGTTTTTCGCAAAATTAACGTCGTCTTATAGCACTTTTTCCAGCTCAGCCAGTTCAGAGCAAAACCGGACAGGTTGGACCGGTTTGGTACCGAACTGGTCCACCAGTCCAGTTTTATTACCAATTTGCCCCCAAAAACATTGAACTGGTTGAACCGGCCAGTTCCGGTTCCGGTTTGACCGGATTTAAAAACATTGGATATAGTTGCTTTCCTCCTCCGCCGCCCTAACTAGACTAGACTAGACTAGACTATAGAATAGAGAATCCCCTCGACATATGTATATAGTGGGGCCCATCTGTAGAGAAGAGATCTATAGGCTCAATTTTCCTTTGAGATTGCTATTTTTCAAGAAAGGTTAAGCCTCCTCACTACACAAGGTCAGATGAAAATAAGTGGCTTGCCGAAGACACCGCTCTAATGATTTGGGTTTAGGGTTCACTTTCTATCCTTACACCCTATCTTTATCCTCTATCTTTATCTTTTACCATATGCAGATTCTAATCTTGCATCAACCTGATACATTATATTCTGCAAGCAAATATATGGTTAACAAGGGGCAAAAACCTGCTTAAATAATGTGATTTAGGGAAAGGACCCTATAACTTTCTATGTACTAAAACATGTATATTTGATTTTTCTATAGTTTGTTTTAAAAAGTACTAATAGTTGTTTATTTTTTGATCAAAAATAATTTTTAAGAGCCAATCTTAAAGTGACAAATAGGGTGCTCAGTTATTGGTACACTTTCAAATATTTCATACCAATTATCTTTGTACCAAATCAAATTCAAAATCAACTTTTCCCTCCAAATCGACTGAGTTTAAATTCATATGTACAAATGGATAGCCGCTATTACCTTTCAAATCTATAAAAGGGAAAAAACAGAAACCAAATACTTCTGCCCTGTTTTAAACCCATCAAAATAAAGTTGAATGAATATAACTAAAAACTTCTCCGTTTGGTGTTTTTATCTGAGTTATTTGAGGGATCAATTCTTGCCTAGTGCAAATATTAAACATCATAAAAGATGAAACCTGACTAGAACCCTAGGAATATTTGGCGGAATAAGTACAGACCGTGAAACTAAGCCGAAGGAATCCAAGCTCCCAATACCAGCAGTATGGGAAAAAATTCATCAGAATATATAGTTTAAGTGAAACTTACAAACACGAACTGAAAACAATAAATTGAAATTGTCACAGAAAAAAATTAATTGAAATTGCTAGCACTCACCTCTGGAAAGACAAGCAAAGCTCCGAACTGAGGTGCAACGTCCCAAATAAATCCACTATTCTCTGCAAACCAATCGATGTAACCCTCGTTTCCACAGTATAAAAAAATAGGTCCTTTACTCTTTGCCCCCACCCAGTGCTTGTCGTTGATGAGATAACGCTGTTGAAATGTTGAATTTGCATGTTTCTTGAAACTGAAGTGATCAAGCCTCTGTGTGAAATACTTAGTCTCGTACTCATATTCTGAATTGGGTTTATTTTGTTTTGAATTGGGTATATTAATTTCTCCACTAGTTAATGACAAGCTGGGAGCCCTGGGCCTCAACAAGGAAGGAAGCCGCCATGCCTCCACTGTGCAAGAGCTCAGTATAAACAGGAACGACAATGTAATGTATTTCTCCATTGTTGATTTTACAGAATTGAAATTGATCGTATTTATTTATGTATTTCTCCATTGTTGATTTTACATGGATGTCATGTTTATACTTTATTTTTTTAAGACGTATGGGGTCTATAATAGTCTCCTTGAATTTGACAGTCACCTCTCCCTCTCAAATGGAAATTTTTTGACGGCTCTTCATTTTATTGTTAAAAAAAAAATAGTCGGCAAAAAAACTAAATTGCAGAAGAAATGGAAAATATTTTTGAAGTCTTGGGTGAGGGATAGTAATCATTATTGTGGAAACAACATTTCAAACTCAAGGCAGAAACAATTTGAGAGGATTCAAAAAAGCATGATTACTAGCAAGTTCAAATTAAAGATCTCAGTCCCATGTGAGATTCTTCTAGTTGAAAGGGGGGTTGTACCTCTAAAAGCTATTGCTATTGTTCGTCTCATAAAATATTTAAAAAGCATCGAACAAATGGATAGTAGCAGATGGCCTAAGGTTGTCCTCAATGAGTTTTTGGAGAAAAGAAAGAAGTCGTGGATGAATCAAAACAACAAATGGCTTTAAAAATGGAACATTTACTTCAAGACATGTCCTAATAATAGCGAAGAGATAAAAACTTTTGTTATAGATAAATTCCACCAAGTTATGTGGGGAAAGTCGTTAGGGAGAAAGAAGAGGCATTATTTGGAGGGATTTAACTCTACATGTGATCATCAACAAAAGGTTTTTATAGGGGCTAATATCCCGTGGAAAGCAAAGATCTACATAGCTCAATTGAGAACTAATTCACATCGTCTTCAATGTGAAACAGAAAGATAGAAAAGACCTAAAGAGGCATGGGAAGAGCAAATATGTGTTTTTTACACGTTTGGCGCAATGGAATCAGAGAAACATTTCATGTCGGAATGTAATGCTTATAATGACATTAGGGCCCAGTTTGCTAGCACGGTGGCTACTACATCCTTTCAAAAAAAAATAGCAAAAATATGGCTGAAAAAACAGGGGAACTGATTGTCAAACTCATCAACGGGAGATTTGAATGCTAGAAAAATCTCTAACAAGATTTTTTGTCCCATAGGTTGTCTTTGGTAGCCGTGTGGACGTTAAAATATCTTCTTATCTTTAAAGTAAAACTAATGGTGCATCAGTGAATAGTTTAGGCTTGTGGACTCGATTCATCAATCATAAGGGCCTTCTATTTCAATGTTTTTGTTGTAATATCCTCGGCCATCGGTAACTTTGTGTTCTTCCAGCTGCCCACCCTCTAGGCTTTGCAGAGGAAAAGAGATGCCCTCCTAATTCCCAACTTATTTGGCATAACTATAACATATTTCTTAATCCTTCTTCTAGTCCTTGCATTTCGCCTCCCTTGATAAGGGTTTATAGGGATGAGGAGATCGATGGGTGAATTTTCAATTTGGAGACTCGTCCTCAGGCGGAGGTGGTGTTAGAGGGATCAATTATTTCCCTGTTGTGGTAGTTGGGTGGTTTGGATCCCTCTCGTTCTCATCCTAGGAGTAAGTTGTTCCTAGTGGAGCTGAGCGCGTCGACTAAGCACAAGGGCCACAAGTCGAAGGTGGAGAGATTGAGATTGGACGTAGAGGTGATGGTTCATGACGACATGTAATGGATGCTCGAGGACCTTTTTACCTGTAGCGAGAGAAGAGTGGGGGCAACTTGTGGTTAGGCTCATTGGATTTAGGTTTGTTTTTGTTTTCCCCTTGAAGAACTCCTTGTAATTTGGATCCATATTGTTGTTTAAAAGATTGGAGTCCTTTTATTGACAGTTCAAAGTGTTTTTGTTGATGGTTGTAGTTTTGAGCGCTTCTCTTGGTGGTGTAGGGTTGGTCTCATATGTTTTATTTCCTAGTTCTTTTGGTTCATAGCTCCAACCAACGTCACATGTACCTATAAATAAATAAATAAGTATTCCATCAGTGTTCAATTCAATTTTCTACTTGTCCTAAAAAGGCTTGCATATGTCAAATAATATATTAAAATGTCAAAATAATAAAGATAAATTACATGTTGGCGACAAGGGCATGATATGGCAAATACTACCGAGGGTGATGGATCATAGGAAATGAGAAAAAAATAGCAAACATGGTAGATGAAGATATTTGAATACAAATGTTTGAATGTAGCAATAAAATGATTAAAAGAATAGTAGAAGCAATGCTTATATTTAGAATCATTGTAGTGTCTGAGGCTTGAGGTTTAACATTTATATTAAGAAATGTAGTAACTATTTATGGCTTTGGTAAGTGTGAATTTCAATTAGAGGTTTAGTGATTTACAAAATAATTGATGAGGTTAAAAAGAGGTAATTATTTATATGTGGATGGATAGGATCAATGTAGGTAGAACCGTGACACTTCTTAATATTTTAACTTTGATTGGTTGGTTTAGTTTTATAAAAATATATATATTATTTTTGAGAGGTGACAAATTTGAGAAGATATTTTGACATATGATGAAATAATTATTGAGTGACAAAAGTTCACCTAATAAAAAAATAGTATCGAGGAGACAAGCTCCATTAAATGTTATGTATTACTCTTTTATTTTTATCAAACCCCTTTCTAATTTTTTTATAGCCCCAAGTAAAAACAATGGAATATTCTTGAATAAAGGGCAATAGAATATTATCCTAATAATTGAATACCAAACTTTACAAAGCAAAGAAAATATGACACATGGCATATTGTAATTGATAAAGGAAAAAAATAGTCATGGTGAAAGCTATATAATTGTCTTCGAGAGTACAATAAAGCAATCTAGGAAAGGAAAAAATAACTTGAAACAAACCCAAAATAATTCCATATTTAAAGAATTTAACGATTTATGTTAATAAGTGTATTGCCTTTTTATATAAAATAATAGTTCATATGTGGATGGCGTGTTGATGGGTTCGTAAAGTGGGCTAGTTGTTTCCCACTCCACCTAGGTTCAACTCTTGCTTAGCGCATGCCCTGTTGGGATGAATGCTCTTGAATCAAGGCCAATTATGGTTGATCGCTACGAACGATATCGAATTAAAATTTAATTATGGTTGAATGCAGATTGGTTGGGACTGGAACCCCCTGTTGTGTTCCAAGTGAACGGGAAAGGGACCCGCCAACCCTTGTTGATGGATAAAAAATTACTAGTTCATATATTTAATTGAAAATAAGAATCTACAAAAATTCAACACAACTTTCCAAACCATTATATTGCTTATCTAAATTACAATGAAATGATTAAAAAATGAACAAGTAAAGCACGGGAATAAAAGTAAAAAACTAACATTTATGCTTTTGTTTTATATGAATCTCACTACAAATAGGTTAATATTTAATTCAATATAAACTTAATAAATAAATAAATTTTAATAATGCAACATTGCTTACAATTTATTAAATGCAACATAGTTTGCTCCATTTAATGCTTCTTATAGAACCTATACTTACTCATTTCATGCATATTTATGTCGATAGGCATCTTTACTACGAAGTGAGGTGTTGAAAAATTGCAATTGATGGTCCTCATGTCTCCTTAGCGATGGACGACCATCGAGTTATTGGCGACCATTGATTCAGGGTTATGGATTTCTTGATGGCGAAAACCCTCCTTGTGGGCATCTATTTGTTTGTTCTTTTATCGTTTTCTGCTCTCCACGAGTGTGGTCCGCAAAGTGAAGGGAGTGTTATTCTATTTGAAAGTGGACTACACAGTGATGTCGCGGGGCTTGAGGGGCAACAGGGAAGTTGTGATATAACGGTCATCCATGCTCACCCCATACCGTCTTTAATGTTGTTGTTTTCAAGGTTTGATTGGAAGAGATTCTCTAGAAACTCGAGTTTAAAGACAATGACAAATCAGTTTTGAGGTGTTCATTTGTGTTGTGGTCATGCGCAAAGTAGAGAAGTTGTGTTTGGAGATTACTCTTCCCCTTCATTTCTTGTAGGGTACTACAAAAGCATTTGCTTGTGATTTTGGTAGTGATTTCTTTTATATACATTTATTAGTATTGAGTTTAGTTTTCAGGTTGGGGGTTTATTTTTGGAATATTTTAACCATTGTGTTGAAAAATCCCTACAAACTCTTATTTTCCTTACAATTTTATGGCATTCACATCATCATCGAAACTATTGAAATTAAAATTGATTTGGGCATTTTGTCAAACACTTTACCTGTGTTTTGCATGACTCCACAATGTTTGTAGTCTCATGGAATGTAATGTTGGCGAAGTACAAATCTGTAGGTTTTTTGGAATGGTTTCTTTAAAAAAACAAAGAAACAATTAATGTGCTAAAAGTTGGAAATTTATATGTTGTTGTTATTAGCCACCAACATAGCATGCAATGAATTTATAGTCACATTCATATGCTTCTGGTTTTAATCACCATGTAATACACTCTTCATTGTGCATTTACACGTTTTTGAAATAAAGCCTTTAGAAATGTTCCTGAAATTTAGAGTAGGCCAGTGTAGCAGTAAGTCTTTATGTATGAATGAATGATGATGTTAATTTCAAAATAACATAGATACCAATGCATGTAATCTCTTGAATATCGTTTATTTTGGCTTTAAAATGTCCAAGGCTTCTTCAACAAGTCCATTTAGTTTATATACTGAATTCATTTTGGTTCACAAGAACACATTGTGTTGAGATATTTTGTTGAACAATTAATTTTCCATCTGTGTATTTCTCCTTCTCACATTTGTGACCACAGGGAAGTCACAACTATTACACAAAATCAAAAATCTACGAAAAATAGTTATGTTTTGAAGATTACCTGCAATGTGTTAAGAGGTTATCATATTTACATTTATTGGGAAGCTGTTGATTTTGGATTTACAAAATCCAATTTAATATTTTTAAAAATATAATAGGGTTTATCAAAAATATTATTTTAATGATAAATGTTTTTGTTATCCAAAATTCACCCCCAGGGTAATTTTGATAACATGCATTAAATTCTCAAGTCCCAGGCAAATAGATTGATTCAGGGCAAAAATCATGTTTCTTGGGTCCCCTCAGATTTTTTCTAACTCCCCTGTTCAAGAAGAAAAGAGCAAGTTCTGAGAAAAGGTGAAAAAAGTTGCAGAAAACAAGCTTGGGCAAGGAAAAATCATGAAAAATGGCTAAGTCCTAGTCCTCGCAACAGTCGGGACATGAGGGACATTTGGGCGCGAATCGGCCGAAAGGCCGCCAGGCAGTCTACAAAGCAAAGGGACATCCGGGCCGTGAGGACACGTGGGACGTGGAAAGGTGAATCGGCCGAAGTCAGAGGAAAATAAACTTACTGCTAAGCGTAACAGTTTAGACATCTGGGCCGCGAGGACGCGAAGGATGCGAACCACCCGGATCGGTCGGCACAGAGAACTTCAGTTCGGGACATCTGGGATAGAGGGACGCGGAAGGCGCGGATAGCTGAGAAAGCTGAGAGCCAATCAGATCACGCCACGTGTCATTGGCAGAAAAGGGACAGGGAAGCCCATTTCGGGCGGATCGGAATTTTTTGTCCCAGACAACACTGGGACAGCCGAGCCAGAGGGACGCAAAAATCCGGTAGGCCCGAGGACGAATCAAATCACGACACGTGTCACAAGGGGGAAACGTCCAAAAGTTCGAAGGGCAAGGTTTCAAGCGTTGGCCCGAGCCAATAGGCATTGGACACGTGTCCAATGGAACAGGGAAGCGCGGAGCTTGGGGAGGAGTTAGAGAATTTGGCAAAAGTTTCGGCCAAAAAGCTAAAAGTAAAGGAAGACCCCGCGCCCCTGTCCTCTAATCAATGCATGACACGTGTCCTCAGTGGCGGGGGCGCGGAGGGAAAAGTGAAAAATGTTCCAAAATCATCAAAAGTCAAAATTTTCAAGGAAAACCCGCGGGTGAGCAGAGGAGAGAGAATTATGCATCCAATCAGCGCTTGCCACGTGTCATCCAGGTGGTAGAGCGCGGGAAAAAAATTTCAAAGCACATTTTCACCTGTTTTGTGCCCTAAATCTTCAGATCTCCATATCTTTTGATCCAGAGCTCGGATTTGCACGTTCTTTATATCAACGGAAAGCTTATGAAATTCTCTACATGATTCTGGGGTTAATCTTGAATTTTGGTGTAGTTTGGAGAGAGAAAGTTAAGAAACAGATCTGACGCATGTTCATGGCCAGAAGTGACATTTTAGCGACCAAATTTAACGCAGAATGGGTCGCATTCTCCTACAAATAGGTCAAAAATGACAGGGTATGGGTTTGTAAAGTCCCCCATGCCGTTTTAATGCATCTGCAGTCAAGGAGGAATGGGCTCTCACGTTTTTGTACGTTTTTGTCCCCTGGGCTCGACCCATGCAATGTAAAAGCCAGATTTGGCTCATTTCTGAGGGGGGGAACATTTTTGGGCATAGCAGACTTCTTTCACCTCCAGCAAGTGATTGTTTGAAGAATCAGACCTCTTCAAAGACTGTAACAGCTTTTTTACCTCTATGAGGTTGTAATGCAGTGGTTTTGACATTGGAAATGATAATGCAAGCTTTGTGAATGAGTTTCAGTCCTTGTTTGTATTATTTGCTTCATTTCAGATCCTAAATTATAGCTTATCAGCCTGTGTATGTTTTATGTTACAATCCTTGGTTTGTGTCTATTTGCATGACAAAATTGTTTCACCACTCCTTTTTGGTGCATCACCATCTTTAGTTAGTTTTAATTTTATGCACTTCTATCCCTGTCTCCTTGTAGTTTAGAGTAAATTTAGGAGTCTGAACCTCTGTAGTTATGCAAATATAGATCTAAATCAGAGGAGTTTGAGGAACCAGCCTCTAATCTGGAGATTCCTCTCTTAGTTTCACAAGTCCCACACTTGGAGAGAGGTTTCCATGTTGTGCAATCACATTGGATGCTAGAGTGATCAACCTAGAAGCCTGATCTGCATCCAGGGGTGCTGTGAGCCTGTAACAACAGTTTTGGCACGCCCGGTGGGACTAGAGGTCTCATTTTATTGCAGCAAGGTTGATGTGCATCTGCTGCAATTTTCTTGCTTGAAAAGAGCTATTATTTGCATATCTGGCGACTCTAAGGGGAAGAATCAACTGGTTTCAGCAATGCAGGCCTAAAAACTCATGAGAAGAATCACCACAAGGTCAAGAGTTGGGGAAGAAGAAGTGTTGTTTGAATACCTATAGTTATCTCCAAGAAGAAGGCAAAGAGGAAGAAGGATTCAAAGGTCTCCATCTCCACCAAACAGGGCTCTCTTAACTCCTCCACCTGGTAGGCCTTTCATTCAGTCAACAAGGGTTTTAAGACCAATCAGAATGGCTCAAAACAATCCCTACGTCAACTTCACAAGCAACAGCCCACTTGCCCTCAATGCACAACATCCAGTCCCTATTGCAGCCTTGAAGAACATTCCCTACTTCACTGGAGGAAATCAGACTACTCCAGGTGATCATGTTAAAGATATTACTAACCTTTGTGCAATTCATGAAATCAATGAAATGCAAGTGGTTGTCAAGCTACTGGCGTCTTCATTCAAGGGTAAAGCATTGCAATGGTTTAGGAGCCTTGGAGCTGGTTCTATCACAAATTGGAATCAGCTCTGTATAGCACTTCATGAGCAATTTGGAGAGAAGGGAGACAACTTGTCTCTTTTGGAGCAGCTGACAACCATCAAGAGAGCTCCCAATGAGCAGCTGACCGATTTCAAAATACTTGGGAGAGGATTCCAGTGGCAGTCAGGCCAACATCAGAAGGTGCTTTTCTCTACTATCTCAAATCTTTAAATTCTGATAATTCTATGTTAATTCAGTCCATGGGAGGCATAACTATCCCTATGGCTTATAGCATTGCCATTAGGGCTGAAAATTGTTTGATCCAAGCTGGCAAACTTGCCCCTAGACCTCCCATGCCATTGTTTCCGAGTTTAGAGAGTCCAAACACCAGTCAAGCACCTAATTTGGCTCCTTCTCCCACTCCTAGAAATCAGAGTTCAAACGAAGCATCCACTTCATCTCCAGGTGCCCCAAATGAGCTTCAAGAAGTCATGAAACAATTGCAAAACCTAGGCAATGAGCTGGTTACTCTCAAGAGGCAACAAGCCCAAGGTTTCAGACCTTCTTATCAACCCCAGGCTTAGCCTAATAGGCAGCCATACCAACCACAAAGGCCTCCTAATCCGGTTGCAAATATGAATCAAACCAAGTCTCCCGCCAATAGACCATTTCAGCCTTATAATCCAAATGCCATATCTGCCTCTAAGGCATTAGTGCCAACACAAAACAACATTGCTCAGGAGTATGATTGGTGTTTTCCATGCAATGAGCCTCATAACCAATCCATGTGCTTCAATGGTGCTTTGAATCAAGCACTAATGGTGACAACTACTGGTGTGGAGGGTGAGGGCAGTCAAGGCAACAGCCAACAACAAGAAACATTCCAACAGCAATCAGCCCCAAATGACACCACATTAGTGAATTGGAAAGCAGAGGATTTATGTGGTATGAATCAAATACCCTCTCAAAGTTTTGCAGCCAACACAAGGTCAAAAAGGAGGAATTTGGGTGAAGAACAACCATTAGCCCCAACCAATCCACAACCTTCCATGGTTCCACAAGTAGTTGGCAAACAGGATCCAATTTCAAATGCGCAAGGGCAGCCAAGAACAACCCCTAGGCCAACTCAAATACCAGCTGTTGCTGCCCACATGCAAGGAATGAATGTGCAGGCCAAGGGACAACAAAGAGATCCTTCATCACCATTCAACATCATTGATCAGATGAAGAAGACAAATGTAAACATATCAATGTGGGAATCCCTATCCATCCCAGGCCAAAAAGATCTACTGCAAGCTGCCATGAAGGACTGACCAACTTCGAATCAACAAGTTCATATGCAAGACAAAGTGCTCACAAATGCTGCCCATCCTGAGGGAAATCATGGAGGACAGCAAGGTAAAATGTTGAAGCCCCCTCCATTTTATGTTTCATTGATCATAGGAGACAAGTTGGTACATAATTGCATGATTGTCTATGGGGCAAGTAGTTCAGTAATGCCCAAGCAAATAGCAAATCAATTGGGACTTCAATATGAAGTCATATCCAAAGGAGTAGTGCAATTAGATGGAACAACAGTGACAACGGTTGGAGTAATCAAAGGTTTGAGCCTCACACTGCACGCATGTCCCAACGTAATAGTGTTACAAGATGTGTCAGTCATAGACCTGCCACTACTCTTTGCATTATGCTTGTTAAGAGACTTCACTGCTAAAATTGGAGGCTATCTTTCGGTGGATTGGTCACACATGTTGTTTAGAACAAGATATGGAACCAAAGCCACAATCAGGTCTAAGCCTATTGCAAACTTTCACATTGAGCCTTACACTACCAGCCAAATCAATACCAACTGTTCAGCATTTGATCAAGAAGATTATCCAAGCACTGATGAAGCTGACACCAAGGTTGGAAGCATCCCAGATCTAACTCTTGATGAATGGGCAAGCAAGGTGCATGCTTTTGGTCCCTATCAAGAAGTGGAGGAATCTGAGCTAGGAGTTTATTTTTTACATGAAGAGAATCAACCTCTCCCCAACATCACCAAGCCAGATCATAAAGACAAGAATGAAGTATGGCAATTGTTCTTTGATGGGTCAAGGAGTAGACAAGGTGCAGGAGGAGGAGCTATGCTCATTTCACCGCAAGGTATAAGGTATTACTCAGCCTTCCGTTTCCAGTTTTCCTGTTCAAACAATACAGCTGAGTATGAAGCCTTAATTCATGGATTGCACTGGGCAAAGAAGAAATGCATCAAGAATTTGCAAGTATTTGGTGATAGTGAGCTGATCGTAAACCAAGTTAAGGGGCAGCATGCTGTCAAGAATAATCTGCTCAAGTGCTACAAAAATTGGGTATGGGATCTTATTGAAGATTTTGAAGCTTTTAGCATCAATTCCATCCCAAGGAAAAGGAATGAAGCAGCGGAAAGACTGGTAGCAATTGGGGCTACATTTGACGTTGTAGAAAATATCAAAAGTGAAAAATCTCAGCCTCATATCAAAGTGGTTGTGAGACCAGCTGTCTCGGATAACAACACAAGTTGGCAAGTCTTTGAGAATGATCAGTAGATTGTTAATTTCCTGCAAGAAGAAGCTGAGTTCTCCGCTAGAAATCAAGACAAGCTGGAGCAACAATATGGTGACCAAGGGGTGTAGCTGAGAACTAACAAATTACCAAAAGGCCTCATAACCTTGGAGTCAATCTTCAACCCAAATGATTAGTTCTGAAAGGAGGAAGCGAACTTTCAAGTAAAGGGTGAAGATTCAGAGCCTATTTCAGTAGATGAAGGCAAGACATTGCAAATTGGCAAAGTAAGTACTCCGCAAGAGAAATCTGATTTTGTTCAGCTTTGTCAAGAGTTCCCAGATGTCTTTGCTTGGACTTACAAAGATCTAAGAGGTTTCAACCCAAAGTTGGCACAACATACTATTGAGCTGGATCCGGAATCCAAGCCTGTCAGGCAAAAGCAAAGGCCAATCAATCCCCATATTGAACCTCTCATGAGAAAAGAGTTAAGCAAGCTTATTGAGGCCAGTATCATCTTCCCCATCAAACACTCAAGTTGGGTTGCAAACTTAGTGCCAGTCAGAAAGAGAAATGGAGAAATAAGATTGTGTGTGGACTTTCGTGATCTAAATAGAGCATCACTCAAGGATCATTATCCGCTTCCATCAATGGAACAAATATTGCAGGTTGTAGCTGGTTCAGAAAGGTTTTCATTGCTAGATGGATATTCAGGCTATAATCAGATAATGGTGAAGGAAGAAGATCAATTCAAGACGGCCTTCACTACAAAATGGGGCGCATATGCTTACAAGAAGATGCCATTTGGGTTGTCCAATGCTGGTGCTACCTTTCAAAGGGAAATGGATATGGCATTCAAAGGCTTGATCAACAAGATAGTGCTGGTATACCTAGATGATATCACTGTCTTCTCAAAGAATGCAGTATACCACCTCTCTCATTTGAGGCAAGTCTTCACAAGGTGCAGGAGATTTGGAGTGTCTTTGAATCCTAAGAAGTGTATCTTTCTTGCACATCAAGGAAAGCTCCTTGGCCATATTGTCTCCAAGGAAGGATTAACAATTGATCCAGAGAGGGTCGAAGCCATAAGATCACTACCATTGCCAAGCCACAAGAAAGCCCTTCAGAGTTTCTTGGGGAGGATAAACTTTGTTCGGAGGTTTGTCCCAGATTTTGCAGCCCTTGTCAAGCCCATCACCAAAATGTTAAAGAAGAGCATGGCTTTCAAGTGGACAACAGAAGGCAAGGAGAGTTTTGAAGCAATCAAAGAAGCTATCTCTCAAGCACCAACTCTCATCAACCTGGACTTCTCCAAGGATTTCATCCTCTATGCATTTGGAGGTAATGACACTATTTCTGCCATTTTGGTACAACAGAACAAGGATAACAATGAGCAGCCAATTGCCTTCTTCAGCCAGAGCCTAGATGACTGTGAGGTGAGGTACTCTTTTATTGAGAAGCATGTATTTGCAGTAATCAGAAGCTTGAAGAAATTCAAGCATTAAGTCTCAAACAACAAGGTCCAGTTGCTGGTCTCACATGCTGGGGTTAAGGACTTCCTCCTCAACAAGGATTTGAATGAGAAAAGGGCAGGTTGGATCACTTGTGTCATGGAGTATGACATTGAGATCAAGATCACCAAGCTGGTAAGAGGGAAAGGATTGTGCGAGCAACTAGTTTTAGGGAAGCAAAAAGAAGTATGCAACGAAGAAGAGGCTGTTTTGACAGTCCAGGACAGCCATGAGCCAAGTGGCAAGCAAGAAGAAGACAATGCTGCCCCCACTCCTTGCTGGACCCAAGTTATTATGCACTTCCTAGGCACAGGCCTATGCCCTCCAGAGATGAACAAGACCCAAAGGAGACACTTCAGATTGCAGGCTATCCCATATGCCATTGTTGATGGAGTTTTGTTCAAGAAAGATGTGAATGGAGTGTTGCCGAGGTGCATTAGCACAAATCAGATTCAAAGGGTGTTGGAAGAGTTTCATGGTGGACCAGCTGGTGGTCATTTTGCACCAAGAGTGATAGCTCTAAAAATCATGAAGGCTAGTTATTATTGGCCTAAAATCTTCAGTGATTGCTATGCATGGATCAAGAGGTGTAAGAATTGTGCATTCTTCACAGGAAAAGAGAGACTTGTTGCCCTTCCATTACATCCAATCTCAGTTGACCAGCCATTCATGCAATGGGGTTTGGACTTCATTGGATTCATTAATCCCAATTCAAGCCAAGGGCACAAATGGATTTTGACAGCCACAAACTACTTCACCAAATGGACATAAGCAGTAGCACTCAAAGAGGCAAATGAGTCTAGCATCTTAGACTTTTATGAGGGGATAACAACCAGATTTGGTGTACCTGCTACAATAATCTCTGATAATGCATTGGCATTCATTGGATCTAAGGTGACTGAGTGGGCTGTCAATAACGGTATTTACCTAAGCAGCTCATCAAACTATTACCCTCAAGGTAATGGCCAGGCCGAGTCTACAAACAAGAACTTGTTGAGAATCATTAGGAGGACTCTTGATGAGAATCAAAGGTCTTGGCATACCAAACTGAAATCAGCCTTATGGGCTGATAGGATAACTCCCAAAAGATCCACAGGTAACTCTCCATTAAAACTTGTCTATGGAAGAAAGGCAATCTTGCCCATGTCACTTGAGTTGCCAACATTGGAACTCATGAAACAACTGGAGTTGCTTGAATTTGAGCCCATAGAGGTGAGGTACGCAGAGTTGATGGAGCTGCAAGAGATCAGAAATCAGGCATCCCAAGCAATGGAAAAGGATCAAGCTCTGATCAAGAAGACCTTTGATAGGAAGGCCAAGGATAGATCTTTTCAGGTTGGAGATCTAGTGTTGAAATGGGATGTGGATAGAGCAAAACCGGGAAGGCATTCAAAATTTGATGCCATTTGGAGTGGCCCATACATGGTCACGAATTTGATCCAAAGCTCGGATTTGCACGTTCTTTATATCAACGGAAAGCTTATGAAATTCTCTACATGATTTTGGGGTTAATCTTGAATTTTGGTGTAGTTTGGAGAGAGAAAGTTAAGAAACAGATCTGACGCATGTTCATGGCCAGAAGTGACATTTTAGCGACCAAATTTAACGTAGAATGGGTCGCATTCTCCTACAAATCAGTCAAAAATGACAGGGTATGGGTTTGTAAAGTCCCCCATGCCGTTTTAATGCATCTGCAGTCAAGGAGGAATGGGCTCTCACGTTTTTGTACGTTTTTGTCCCCTGGGCTCGACCCATGCAATGTAAAAGCCAGATTTGGCTCATTTCTGAGGGGGGGGACATTTTTGGGCATAGCAGACTTCTTTCACCTCCAGCAAGTGATTGTTTGAAGAATCAGACCTCTTCAAAGACTGTAACAGCTTTTTTACCTCTATGAGGTTGTAATGCAGTGGTTTTGACATTGGAAATGATAATGCAAGCTTTGTGAATGAGTTTCAGTCCTTGTTGGTATTATTTGCTTCATTTCAGATCCTAAATTATAGCTTATCAGCCTGTGTATGTTTTATGTTACAATCCTTGGTTTGTGTCTATTTGCATGACAAAATTGTTTCACCACTCCTTTTTGGTGCATCACCATCTTTAGTTAGTTTCAATTTTATGCACTTCTATCCCTGTCTCCTTGTAGTTTAGAGTAAATTTAGGAGTCTGAACCTCTGTAGTTGTGCAAATATAGATCTAAATCAGAGGAGTTTGAGGAACCAACCTCTAATCTAGAGATTCCTCTCTTAGTTTCACAAGTCCCACACTTGGAGAGAGGTTTCCATGTTGTGCAATCACACTGGATGCTATAGTGATCAACCTAGAAGCCTGATCTGCATCCAGGGGTGTTGTGAGCCTGCAACAATAGTTTTTGATTTGGCTTTATTGTTGTCAGTTGTATTCTCATGGTTACTATGAACCTTCGTATTCAAATATTTGGCTGGGTGTTTTTGAATCATAGAAAACATGGGGAATACATACCCTCATATTCATAATTTTGGATGGATGTTTAGAAACCATAGAAAGCATGATATATAGTAGTGAAACACAACATTTTTCATTTCATTCAATGCCTAGATGGAAAGAGTCTCCTTAAATACATAGGTGGAAAAATACAAAGTATTTATAATGCTAATAAATAAAATAATCTAAGACTAATGCTTATAGTATTTTGTTTTTGATGGAAAACTAAAAAGGACTCTTCAACACACCCATCTTATACATCCGACTAATTTTTATGTGGAATATAGTGACTTCATAGTTCTATCAGAAATATATGGTTATGTACTTTGGGAAAACTACACATGCCTTTTCAATAAACTCATTTCATACATACAATGTGGTCATTGTAGTCCAAAAGTTGGGATGTCATTGGGTTGAATTAATACTAGACACCGTAAAGCAATCTAATCTATCTCTAATGAAAACAAAGACTTGTGTTAAGCTACAAGATTTAAGTTCAATCATATGTTTCTGTAGTGTTCATTTAAGAATGTACTTTTTTGTGAAGAAAGAATCATTTTGTAATGACATTTGAACTTTTTCATTTTCCATAGATATTCAAGTGTAGTATGCTTATCAATATGCTGATTTCAGTTTCCTTGCCCTTTTTTCAAGCCTCTTAGTTTTGTATATCTCATAAGGAATTAGAGCAGCTAGACGGGAAGACAGTGAGATGTGCTTTGCCTATGTTGTGAAAGGAAAATGAACACAACAAAGATCTAGCAAGAAGACATCTCCAATTAAGAAGCGAAGAATACAAATCTGCATAAAAGAGAATATTATTATTAATCAGAAGTTCTCTCAGATACAATCCTCAATGCTTGGTTAATTCAAGTGGAGTGTGTAATGTTAATAAATAGGCAAGTGAGAAGAGAGAAGAACCTTCTAGATAATATTCTATAAGAGGAGGTGTCTAGAGAAACCTAGGGAAGAAATTTCTAGAAAGAATTCTAGAAAGTGGAAGAAAGTACAACTCATCATGAGTTGTGACACAAAACACAAAATAGAATGTGCACACTGATTAATAATTAATTATTAAATACTAATTAGAGCTTAATATATATCCTAACACCCTCCCTTAAGCGAAGAATTAGGAAGGTTGGAACACAAAGATGTGTCCGGGATACTAGGCCATGTTAGGTACACATGTACATAACAAAAAAGAATGAAGGACTTCATGGTGAATCCCCCAAGGGAAAATTCCTTCACCCCAAACAAGTATTGCAAATAAAGATAACGATGAGTTGTTATAGGTTTAATGAAGATGTCGGCAACCTGGTCAGCAGTAGGCACAAACTCAAGTGAAATGACTCCATCCGGTATCAACTATCGAATGAAGTGCATGTGTATCTCAATATGTTTTGTATGTTGATGATCGACTAGATTGAGAGAAATAAAAATGACACTCTGGTTATTACACCAAAGAGTAGTAGGAACATATTATGGAAGATGAAACTCATCAAGCAATTGTTGAAGCCAAATAGCCTCCCGATTAGCTCGAATTGCACCTCAATATTCAGCCTCAGTCGAAGATAATATAATAACAATCTGCTTCTTACATCCCCAAGAAACTAGACCAGAACCAAGATGATAAACAAATCCATAAATAGATCTACGAGTGTTAACATCACCTACCCAGTCTAATTCGGTATATCCAATGAGCTATGAAGAACCCTATTGTGTATATTGAATGCCAAAGTGTAAAGTGCCTTGAAGATAGTGCAAAATAAGATTAGCTTCTTTCTAGTGACTCTCATGAGGCTCATGTGCAAAGTGAGAGACATGGTTAATAGTGAATGTGATGTCAAAACAAGTTTGTGTCAAGTAGAGAAGACTTCCTATAAGTTGTCGACATAATGTGGGATCAACTAGAGGAGTCTTACAATCAATAAATAAAACAACACCCAACTAAAAAGGAGTAGGAGTAGGCTTACAATCATCCATATGAAACTGATGAAGTAAATCATGAGCATACTTATGTTGGTCAATAGAAATCCCCTTAGAAGTGTGATGAACCAAAAAGCCAAGAAAATAATGTAGAAGTCCCATATCAGTCATATCAAAATGCTCCATCAATCTATATGTCTCGAATGAGAGAATATGAAATTCCAGTGAGAATGAGATCATCAACATAAAGGACCAGTATCAAAAGAGTATCACAATTCCATTGAATGTAGACATTAGTGTCTGAGTGACATTGAAGAAAGCCAGAAGAGAGCAAAAAATAATCCATATTCTCGTACTAAGCACATGGAGCCTAGTTGAGGCCATAGAGAGAACGACAGAGGCTGCATACTAGTGAAGGGTCCTACACATAACCTAGAGGTTGTTCCATATAGATCTCCTCATGAATATTGGTGTGTAAAAAATACACTCTTCACATCTATCTGGTATACATGTCAATGATTAACTGTGATAAGGGAGAGTATAGCTCGAACATAATCCGTATTATCTACATGGGAAAAAGTCTCAGAGTAATCAATCCCCTCAACTTTTGAAAACCCTTTGTAACTAAGTGAGCCTTGTACCTATCAATAGAACCATCTATTTCATACTTGGTCTTATAGACCCATTTACATCGTACAAGTTTTCTTCCCTTAGGAAGAGGTACTAATTCCCAAGTGCAATTCTTCAAAAGTGAAGAATGCTCCTCATGCATAACAATCTCCCACTTTGGTTTGGTAATAGTCTCATAAAAGTGAACTGGATCATCTAAAATAGAATTACTAAGAAGAGTCACACCAATTTTTTTTGAGTGAGTCTGACAAGGTAATGAAGGATTACTAACCATAGGACTGACTAAATCCAAAGTAGATTGAGCCCATTCAGGCATAGTGTGAGAAGCATGTGGAGGAGGAGGAGGAGGAGAAGGTTGTACATGTGCATTGACTAGGTCCTCATCACCAACATCTAAAAGCATATCAAAATGAGAAGTATGAGAAAAAAAGGATGGAGTATTAGGAGAGGAATTCTCCATAGAATAATCACTCTCATCAAAACAAACATCTCGCCGAACTAAAACATCATTAGTGACAGTGATAAGCCTTAATAGTCTCATAATATCCAATAAAAATAAGTGATTAGATTTTCTTCTCTTTAGACTTATTTTTTTGTCAGGAACAAATGCCCATGCCTTATTTCCAAATACATGAAAATTGAAAAACATCAGGTTTTTCTCCATACCAAACATATGTAGGAGCTTTATTCCACAAAGCCTTATGTATGATCCAGTTCTGAATGTAGTTTACATAATTAATTGCCTTAGCCCAGTCTCAAAGATCCACCTCCTTGGAATGAATCATGTGAATTGACCATCTCCTTTAAAGTATGCTTCTTCCTCTTAGCCACACCACTCTGTTGAGGAGTATAGGGCAAGGTAAATTGATGTACAATCTCATGCTCGGTACAAAGATCCTTGAATGCATTGTTGACATATTTCCCCATTATTGGTGTGTATCATCTTGAGTGGAAGAGATGATTACTTCTCTACAAGATCCTTAAAGTCTTTGAAATCCTCAAAAACATCACTTTTGGACTTAAGGAAATATACCCAAGTCTAGCGAGAGAAATCATCAAAAAAAGTGAGTTCATATTTGGCTCCAGAATAATAACGAGTGGGAAATGTGAGAAGATCACTATGTACCAATTCATGATGAGCTCATGCTCTAGTGGCCTTGCCCTTTGGAACAGGGTCCTAATGTTGTTTGTCAAGCCTACATCTAGGACATACTCCATCAATGAAAGAAATCTTTAGAAGATCGAGAACCAATTGTTTTGTACTCATATTTTGTAAGTGTTTGTAATTCAAGTGGCCAAATCTCTCATACCACAATTTGCTCACTGAATTAACATGAACAATCAATGAAGAGCCTGTAGTGGGATCAAACCTCTCAAAATGATAGATATGAGCACTATTATCAACATCACATGTAGCCACTACATCTTGAGGATCTGTTATTTCTTTGATTACAACTTTATGTGGAGTAAATTCCATAGTTTTTCCAGTTCCTGAATTACAAATTTGATATATATAGATAACAAATTATAAGTAATTTTGGGAATAATAAGTACATCATTAATACAACCATCCTGTAGCTGAACATCGGTTGTCCCAAAAACATCAAATCGAGAAGAGTTACCAACTTCAATATGACAAGTGTTGGAATCAGAAACTGAAGATATAAGATCTCAAGAATGTGTGAGGTGATGAGAAGCCCCTGAATCAATGATCTAATTATCATGAGATGTAGAAATAGCTCGAGAAAAAATAAGTTTCCCTTTCATTAATGAAGAATAATAAGGGAGAAACAAAAATCTCATGTTGCTTAACTGCTTCCTCCAAGGATTTCATCTTCTTGAAACAACTATTCTCTAAATGATTTGTGCCACCACAAAATGCACAAGTTTCATGGGTCTTCATCTATTTGGATTGTCCTTTGGGCTTAGGATTTTTGGAAGACTTAGTGGACTTAGAAGATGGAGTAGGCTCATAAGATTGAGAAGGAATCTATTTACTGATTTAGTGGAGGGCAAGGTCTTTGTTTTAGGCTTGGGTTTTCCTTTGGAAGAGCTAGCAACAAGAGCGTGAGAGCTTCTAGGAAGGGCATCCAGGGACATTAATTTGGTTTACTCCCTTATAAGGCGATCACAAAAGAGCTCAAAAGTAAGCCATTGGAATTGGTCACCAAAGGCATCCATAGTAGAATAGAAGGTAGAGGCAAATACATTAAAAGGACTCTTCAACTTAGAGAGGATAAGAAATATGACTTCTTTATCAGTTTATTTTTTCCTCACGCTTGTAATTCTGAGTGAATAGACTTAAACTTGGACAAAAATTCTTCTATAGCGGCAAAATTATATGGCAAAAGGGAAGATAATTTTACGTCTAGTTGCAACAATCTGAATTCATTCACCTTACCAAAGTGTTCAACAAAATTGTCCCATGCTTCTTTGGGTGAGTTAAGGTCAGAAAGGTGGAACATCAAGCTATCGAAAATGTTCAACCTAGTCAAACCAAGAGCCTCGTGACTCATCCTACTTGCACTCGATCAAGTAACGGTCTTTTTCATAAGTGAAGGTTGGATCGTTATCCAACACCACACACCACAAGCCCTTCGATTGTAATAATTATTGCATCTTTGATTTCCAGACATTATAATTAGAAGTATTAAGTGGCTCAAATAATCATAGCTCCACAGGATAAAAGGATGACATGAATGGGCCTGGATGGACATCAGGTAGCACCAAAAATGCATCCCAAGGCACTACAAGAGGATTTTTCAAAAAGTTGTTAAAAAAATCACCCCCTGGATTTCAATTAAAAAATGAACCAATAGAAAGAGAATGAAAAATTAGGCACTTTTGCAAAAAAGGGCACTCAAATCAAAGCTACTATGGAAATTGTATAACCAATTCTATTTCCTGTTAAAAGGCCTAAATTATTTAAATTTGTCTCGATGATTAAAAACTCAAGTCAAGGTGGAGGGGAAAGTGGTTATGTGACCACTCGTTGGAACCAGGAGAGAACATAGATTTCATAAATGGTGTTGAATATGAGAACTGGTACCAAAAATATTAATTTGGCAAAAAAATAGATAATGACCCCAAAAAAGAAATTATTTTTCACAAGCTATAGAAAAATAAAACTATAGTCTAATGAAAAATTAAAATTAATCAACTAGTGGGAGTAGGTTGTTTGCATGCATATTTTAGGGCAAAAGAATTCTCGTGGATAGGGAAGATTTGAACTTGTCTCTTCACATCGTTGACCTCTGGTAACTGGAAACTGAAATCTATTTGTTGTTTTAACTTGTTTCTTTACATGTAGCACAAGCCTACAAGTTTTTTGAATGGTTGTCGTTTAAACTCTCTTTATTTCCATTATGATTTTTCATGGCTCTTCTGCAAGCTCACCGCCCTTGCCATTGAAATCCACAACCATCATTCAAAATAAGAAGACACTAGATGCGCCAATATGCCCACTCAAGGTTGTCACAATTTTGCAAGAGACTAAGATTTTTATAAATAAACCTCCTTAGTCATAACTATTAGGCCACAAATTTTCAATAAAAATATAAAAGAAAAGTAAAACTTGAGGGCATAAAATCACACAAAAACCAACAAATTCCCAAGCAGATAAAAAATGGAGAATAGTATTTTTTTCTATCCTCGTACATGAATTATAAACCATGTACAAAGAAGCCTTCAAAGGTGGTTGAAGTCATGGATGGAACAGAGTAAAAGAAAATATCTTCACAACCTACTGCTTCACATGAAATTTGTTGTAAAATATTTAGCTAAAAGAGTGGAGTCTTCCAAAACATAACAATGATCTCATACGATGAAAGGAAAACGAACACAACGAATATATAATCAGAACACATCTCCAACAAAGAAGCGAAGAATACAAATCTGCAAAAAAGAGAAGATTGTTATTAATCAGAAGTTCTCTCACATACATTCCTCAATGCTTGGTTAATTCAAGTGGAGTGTGGACTGCTAATAAATAGGCAAGTGAGAAGAGTGAATAACCTTCTAGAGAATATTCTATAAGAGGATGTTTCTAGAGATACCTAGAGAATACTTTTCTAGAGAGAATTCTAGAAAGTGGAAGAAAGTACAACTCATCATGAGTTGTGACAAAAGACAAAATAAAATGTGCACCCTAATTAATAATTAATTATTAAATACTAATTAGAGCTTAATATTTATCCTAACATGTTGTTGGTTGTATGTTCTTGTTATATGGTTCACATTCTTTCCTTGATTTTGAATGCTTGAAATCTAATTGAAAAGAAGCAGAAAAAGGATTTTGGTTCATTATAGAAAACAAATACTTAAAAACAAATTGTCTTGTTTATCACTTTTAGACAACAAAATCATGTTATGGAAAAAACAATTGATTTGCTATTTTCCTCCCTTATTTTGCTAGCATATTTACAATATACATCTCTATCAATGCATATGCGGAAATAACTATGCATCGACGAAATTGACTATTACAAATACACATTCATTATATGTTGCTTTTGATCTCCCCCGTAAGTGCGGTTTGTACAATGCATTAAATAACACAAAATTTCAAGTGAAAATTTTACCCCATATCTTTATAATTGGGAATACTTGTGCCTAAAGGACCATAAAAAATATATGTTTATGGTCTTCCTAGTGCAATCTTATTAATTTACTCTTCTATAATAAAAAAAAATGTTTTATTCATGGTAAACAATAGAAGATAAACAAGACAAACAAAACAACCATCATATGATCCCAATGATGGTGCATGCTTCTTTACATATTTTGATGCTTTATTGTTGTGCAATCTACGCTTCAACATGGATGGAATCGCAACTGAGAGCTGGTGTTCTAGAGAAGATGTTTCATGGGAGCGAGGGCCTCACAACTTTGTTGCAATTTCTTTCTCTATAAATTGTCCCTCATCTTTCAAGATCAGACACAAAGTATCGAGCTAACTTTTCCGATGGAATCCTTGTGCACCACACATTTCTCCCATCCAAGATAAATCCTAACATCCATTTGGGTGAATTGGTCAAAATTTTGATTGTTAAAGTGACATATTACAATTGTAGACCTCTGAAGGGTTTTATGCAAGTTGTAACTTATATTACAATGCATATGAATGTTCTATTCCAATGGATTTGAGATCATTCATCTTTTCTTACTTTCCTTCACTCTTTACAGGATTGTCTTAGTTCTAGCCCCTTTCCACCTTCCCATATTGCACTTTGCATAAATTAGCTTGCAATTGTTCCATTGGCTAAGGGTCTTACAAATACAACTTGCACATCATCTCATAAAAAACCACATGCACTCTTACCCCTTAGGGCACTTACTCCATACTAGGAAGAAGGTCAATAAGAGGTTCAACTACTTCAAAGGCCCACTTCGTGAGTATAATTTTGAAAAAGGGCACGATATATTATTTGGCTTTGATTTTATCGACAATGAAGGAGTTGAGCGTCATGTTACATGCTTCAATGAGGTTTTAGATTGATTTAATTTAATTTGAATTAAATCTTATTTCAGAGTAACTTACTATAACAAATGATATTCAAATGATTAAATACAGTAATGTGCAAACATTAAGCAATCAACAATATAAAACCCTAAGCAAATGAGAAAGGGATGATGACTTAGCTGATTAAGTGTAACCTGAGAGTAATCATGACTATTAGAACAGGATGAAACAATGTGAAAATGGCTCTTTGAGATTTCAGAAACCCGTGAATATACAGGAAAAAGTGCCCAAAGGAGGAAAAGAGTGCCCCAAGTGCTAATGACTTATCTGGGTGCCTGTGTATGCTAAGATGTTTGGAATATGGTATTTTCTGGGTTGAAATATCTTCGATATTATTCTCTCTTTGTCCCTTTGGTTCCACTATTAGGTCAATGGCCACACCTGTAACATACAAAACAAATGACTACCTACACATTCCCATAAACCATATCAAATCTAATACAAAAAGATTTAGAATGTGGAGTCAGACTGACCCGACAGTCACCACTCCATATAGTTCTTCGTGTGTGTGTGTGTATCCATGTCTCGTGCCCTTGGTTTCCCTTGTGCAATATGCACGATGATAGCGGGTTGGATCTAGATTGTCCCAAATATGCAAAATGTGTGTGATGGAATAAAATAAACCCCCCTCCTATCCAGTGTATGTAGATCAATGCAGCCATTGTCCCTTGTATGAATGTGTTAGATGTATGCCTTGCAGTGCTTTTGTGCCTTTGTAAAATATTAGGTGGTGATAGATAATGTGTATAGTGTTTGGCCCTTTATTTAGAAGAAGTTGTACAGATAATATATCAGATCTAAGCATACATGCAAATAAAATCAAATATTCTACCAGAAGAAATACACAAAACAAGAGATATAAATCAACACCAGATTTAACGTGGTTCACCCAGTGTGGGCTACGTCCACCAAGAAACAAGCCAATCTATTATCCAAAGCTTTGACAAGATATACAATTGAAGATTTACAATCTTCCACACCTCTCAGATGTACAATACTTTCTTTCACTCAAGCTTTTTCTTCTTCTCCAAGAATTCTCTCTCTCACAATTATTCTCACAATAATCATCAACTTTTGCAAGTTCTTCTTAATTCTTACTTCTAAACCCTAGCTTTCATACTTATATAGGCATATACAAACTTAGGGCACTTAGCCATGTAATTACAATCAATAGATCTGCTTTAATACTAAAAATAGATCTAATTCCCGAGAGTTAATTAAAACACTCACACACAGGTAACCGATGTCGGTTAGCCCTAACCGATGTTGGTTCCTCCTTTCCTGACCGATGCCAGTCATAGGTGACCGATGTCGGTCCCTCCATAACCGATGTTGGTTACTGTGTTTTCCAACAAGTTTCATATTGCATGCTAATCCAAAGTAATTGAGCTCCACAACTCAACAATCTCCCACTTGGAGATTAATTACTGCACCATACCTGTACAACGTCATTCTTGGATCCTTCCTTAGCTTTGTTTCTTCCTCTTCAAGTCTCAAACTCGAAGACCAACAAAAGTGGAGTGTAGCTCCAACTTCTCCTTTGCTAACGGCTTTGTTAGCATATCCGCAGGGTTCTCACTCGTATGAATCTTTTCCAGATTCAACTTCCCATCCTCCAATACCTGTCGTATGAAGTGATACCTCAACTGAATGTGTTTCATTCTTGAATGAAACACTGAGTTCTTTTCCAAATGAATTGCACTCTGACTGTCACTGAACAATTTGCAATCATCTTGCTCCTTTCCCAACTCTTTCATGAACCTACTCATCCATATCATCTCCTTGCTAGCCTCTGTAGCTGCAACATACTCTGCCTCTGTAGTAGAAAAAGCCACAACCTTCTGCAATCTTGAAATCCAGCTAACTGTCATCCCACCTACTGTGAAAATATATCCAGTAGTGCTCCTCCTACCATCCAGATCTCCAGCCATATCTGAATCAACATAGCCACATAATGAAATATCCAAACCTCCATAGCATAACTGCATGCTAGATGTCCCTTTCAAATACCTGAGTATCCATTGGACTACTTTCCAATGCTCTTTACCTGGATTGGCCATATATCTACTCACAACTCCCACTACCTGTGCAATGTCTGGTCTGGTACAAACCATAACATACATGAGACTCCCAACTGCTGAAGCATATGGTACTCGTGTCATGTATTTGACCTCCTCATGTGATGAAGGACACTGATCTTTGCTCAATTTGAAGTGTCCAGCCATAGGTGTACTAACAGGTTTTGCATTCTGCATCTTGAACCTTTCTAACACCCTATAGATATAATCCTCCTGAGACAAATACAATTTCTTGTTCTTCCTGTCTCTGTGTATTTGCATGCCAAGGATTCTTTTTGTAGCTCCTAAATCCTTCATAGAAAATGTGTGAGCTAGCTTTCCCTTAAGCTCACCAATGTCCTGCATACTAGATCCTGCAATAAGCATATCATCCACATACAGTAACAAAATAATATAGCTCCCATTTTCAAGCTTCTTGAAATAAACACAATGGTCAGATTCACATCTCAAGTAACCATGCTCATGCATAAAACTATCAAACCTCATGTACCATTGCCTTGGAGCTTGCTTGAGCCCATATAGGCTCTTTTTCAACCTGCACACTAATTTCTCCTTACCCTTGACTTCATACCCAAGCGGCTGCTGCATATAAATATCTTCATCCAAATCACCATGAAGGAAATTCATCTTCACATCTAGTTGCTCTAAATGCAAATCCTCTACTGCAACTAAACTCAATACAGTACGAATAGAAGTCATCTTTACAATAGGAGAAAATATTTCACCAAAGTCAATACCTACTTTCTGTGTAAATCCCTTTACTACAAGCCTTGCCTTGTACCTTTTTTGTCCACCCTCTTCTTCCTTGATCATGTAAACCCACTTGTTCTGCAATGTCCTCTTACCTGCTGGCAACTTAACCAAATCCCAAGTCTGGTTCTGTTCCAAGGAGTCCATCTCCTCATCCATGTCATGCTCCCACTGGACGTGGGTCTCATCCTGCATTGCTTCTTCAAAACTTTCTGGTTCACCATTATCAGTCAATAATAAATAAAATAGAGAAGGTGTAAATATTTCTGGAGGTTTACTTACCCTTTGTGACCTTCTCACAGGAGTTTGGGGTACCAGAGGCTCATTCTGGACCTCCTGGACATTTGTATCCAAATCTGTCAGTGACCGACAATGGTCACCTGTAACCGACGTCAGTTCTGCTAACTGATGTCGGTTTGGATCTTCTGTAACCGATACTGGTTCTGCTGACCGATGTCGGTCAGGGGTCAACCGACACCAGTTACTGTGTAACCCTGTCGGTATTACTTTTAAATCCGAGAGTTCATTTTCATTCACAAACTTCTCAACTGGTTCATCCTTGGGTACCAAAATTTGATCCCTGTACATTCTCTTTTCATTCCATTCAATATCACGACTCCTAATAATTTTAGAATTCTCTAAATCCCAAAAAAAAATCTGAAATCACCAGATCCATAACCAATGAAAGTGCATCTCTTGGATTTTGCATCCAACTTTTTCCTATTTTCCTTATCAATATGCACAAAAGCTTCTGAACCAAAAACTTTAAGAAAAGAAAGATCTACCTCTTTTCCGGTCCAAGCTTCCTCTGGTATTCCTCCATCTAGTGAACTTGAAGGCCCACAGTTAATCAAATAAACCATTGTATCAACTGCTTCTGCCCAAAACTACAAGGGCAATCCAGAATGTATCCTCATACTTCTAGCACGTTCCATGATTGTCATGTTCATTCTTTCTGCAACACCATTCTCTTGTGGTGTTCTTGGAACCATCCTTTCTCTACGTATCCCATTCACTGAACAATAATCATTGAAATCCTTGCTACAGTATTCACCACCATTGTCAGATCTAAGGCACTTTAACTTTGAATTTGATTCATTCTCAACAAGGGCTTTCCATCTTTTAAAAGTCTCAAAAACATCATATTTATGTTTAATACAATAAACCCATACCTTTCTTGTAGCATCATCAATGAAAGTAACATAATACTGGGATCCTCCATGAGAAGCTACCTGAGCTGGTCCCCACACATCTGAGTGTACAAGCTCCAATTTCTGCTCCTTCTTAGTTGCCCCAACTTTGAGAAATCTCACTCTCTTTTGCTTTCCAAAGACACAATGCTCACAAAAATCAAGATCTAAATATTTCAAATCTGATAACTTACCCTTAGCCTTTAAGATCTGCATTCCTTTTTGACTCATATGGCCCAACCGATTATGCCACATGCATGCATCTGAATCTGAAGTAGATAATGCAGAAAAGGAATCAGTAACACAGGTAGATAAATATAATGTTCCTACCTTCTTACCTCTTGCCACAACAAAAGCACCCTTGGTGACTTTCCAAGAGTCTCCTGTAAATGTAACCATGCAACCAGATTCACCTAGTTGCCCTGCAGAAATAAGATTCCTCCCGAGGCTTGGCACATGCCTCACATCTTTCAATACCCATGTATTTCCATTCTGCAATTTTAGATGAACTTCCCCTTTACCAGTAATACTGCAAGGTTCATCATCACCCAAATAAACATGCCCAAAATTTCCCTGGACATAATTTCTGAAATAACCCTTATTAGGGGTTGCATGGAAAGAAGCTCCTGAATCTAAAACCCATGATTCAATTCTATTATCTAAAGAAAGAATAAGAGCATCTTGCATTACCTCTGTTGCAGCAAGATTTGCTTCTTTACCTTTGTCTGGTTGTTGGTTCTCTTTATCCTTTGACCAACAATCTTTCTTTGCATGTCCTTTCTTTCCACATTTCCAACAGGTAATTCCCTTACCTCTGGATTTAGATCTGTTATCCCTTGACTTTGATTTCCCATTACTCTTACTCTTGGATCTCTCCTTCTTCCTGCCCCTGCTTTCTACATTCAAAGCATTCCCAGATGATGATTCCTCTGTACTTTTCCTGTGAATTTCTTCATTCAAGATTATACTAACCACATCATCAAACTTCAAAATATTATTAGCAGATGTTGTATTACTAACAACCATTACCAAGTTATCCCAACTATCAGGCAAAGAACATAAGAATAAAAGTGCTTTCACTTCATCATCAAATGGTATATCAACCGATTTTAACTGATTTACAATAGATCTGAAATCATTCAAATGACTAGATGCAGATCCACCTTCATGCATCTTAGAACTAAATAGTTTCTTCATCAAATAAAATTTATTTGAAGCACTAGGTTTTTCATATAAATTAGCAAGAGATTTCATTAACCCTACCGTAGAAGTCACTTCTGTAATATTGGAAGCCACAGATGCTGTCAGGCTCAATCTTATAGATCCCAAAGCCTTTCTGTCAAGAATCTTCCATTCTTCATCAGTCATCTTCGTAGGTCTAGACTTCTCATCCAACGGTAAATACAAATCTCTTTGATACAGATAATCCTCAATCTGCATCTTCCATAATTGATAATTTCGGCCGTCAAACTTCTCTACCTTGTATTTGTTTTCTTCTGCCATTGTTGTAGCTCCCACTCAATCAGAAAACCCTCTGTGAGTAAATCTGTCAACACACAAAACCCTCAAACCAAGCTTTGATACCAGTTGTTGGGGTTAGCACACCGATTGTACAGATAATATATCAGATCTAAACATACATGCAAATAAAAGTGGATATTCTACCAGAAGAAATATACAAAACAAGAGATATAAATCAACACCAGATTTAACGTGGTTCACCCAGTGTGGGCTACATCCACCAAGAAACAAGCCAATCTATTATCCAAAGCTTTGACAAGATATACAATTGAAGATTTACAATCTTCCACACCTCTCAGATGTACAATACTTTCTTTCACTCAAGATTTTTCTTCTTCTCCAAGAATTCTCTCTCTCACAATTATTCTCACAATAATCATCAACTTTTCAAGTTATTCTTAATTCTTACTTCTAAACCCTAGCTTTCATGCTTATATAGGCATATACAAACTTAGGGCACTTAGCCATGCAATTACAATCAATAGATCTGCTTTAATACTAAAAATAGATCTAATTCCTGAGAGTTAATTAAAAACATCCACACACAGGTAACCGACGCCAGTTAGCCCTAACCGATGTCGGTTCCTCCTTGCCTGACCGATGTTGGTCATTGGTGACTGATGCTGGTCCCTCCATAACCGAAAACAAGAGACGAGGTTAGAGATAAAAAAGTTTTGCGAGCCTTCTACGGGACATAGGGATGTGTGTGATGTTGGGGTTGCCATTGTTGTGGTAGGTATTTATTGCTATTGTTAGTGCTAGAGAGAGGCTATGAAAGGATGATGTTATGCATAGATGTAGGCATTGGGGTCCGAAACTAGAGCTGAGATGGAAGAACATAACTAGGTCTCTCTGTGCAGAGTAGTTTTGTAGGGTTGGGATGTTATTCCTTGATGTATATGGTTTGATATGAACCTTTTTGATGTAATATGGCTACTATAAATGATTATAATCAATATATGAAGCTCTGTTCCAAATATATGTGTTTATAGACCAAACCCTAGTGTGTTTTCATGTTATTCATGGTTAAAATTTGATTCTATTATGTCGTTGTGATGTTTATGTTTATCTCATGGTGCGTTTGTGCTTAGAACTAGTTCCACTACCTCTGTATTAGATTACATGCATGTTTATGTTCTGCAAGCCATTCCTCCATTAATGGTGGGGCATTGTTACAAGGCTCACATAAAAGAGGGGCTCGACACCTACGTACGCCTCGGGCGAGCTCCTAATCTAGGTTGGGTGATAGGCCATGGTGTTTGGGGTTCAAAAGAGGAGTTAGAGGTAAACAAATGAGACTACATTTTGGTTCTGTTGTAGGGACCTTTTTTGAATTTGTTATAAGAATGGTGTGTGATGACAAAATGCTTGACCTTGGAAAACATTGAGACTTGGCTTAAAAGCATGGAGGATGAGTTTTCTCAATGATTTAACATTGGACCTGAGTTTGATGCACGTAAATGGGTGGAGGAGAACGTGTATCACGAGCTCTAAGAGAAATTCTTTTGTTGTTTCCTAGTAGAGTTCTATGAATGGCTCTCAGCATATGCATCAAGGACGAGTTGGTACTATAGACACTCGTGTTTGGACCTAGGAAGAATATCAGAGGCTTGCATGATGCTGATCTGACCTGGACTTATGTTGTTGATCACTGGTGGAAAGGTGTACTTGACTAGTTATACCCTGGAATACTTTGATTTCTACGTATTCTTTCCCGAAGATTGTTGAGTTTGAGTTCTTAAGGGAGCCAAGAGGATCATTCTTGCATGTTATACCATTAGCCATCAAGATCTTGATTATCACTTTGAGTTTGGAAGCATTTCCTATGGCTGGCTAAACTCTCGCTAGGCATGGGGCATGAAAGTTGGTGTGGTGGAGAAGGTGGACCTTGCGGTGGAAGCCAAGAGAGAGAGGACAGATGGCTCAAGTATAATGAAGTGTGAGAAAGGGAGTTGGTGAGATAACACAAATTTTCTCAGTGTGATGGAATTATGGAGGCAGATGTTGCGTGAAGGATTTGAGGTCTACGTGTGGAGGGCATGGAACTTGAGTAGTCTATGCTACCCCATCTTGGAAAGCATGCAGGAGAGAAACCCCCTTCAGCCTTTCTAGAGAGAGATCATCATGTGAAGGAAGAAGAAGAGATGTAGGTGCGCATCTTGACCCACATAGTGACCAGACCCTTGCACTTAGTTTTCTAGTTCTTGAGGTAAGTTTTGTTCCAGTTAGCATTGGTCTTGGTAGTCAGACGACACCTAGGAGGTATAATTTTTCATTTAGTACATCTATGACTGCACAAATTTTTCTTGTGTTTGGAGGCATATTTTCTGGCACATCATTTGGGTAAAGTTGGGGTACATAAAAGTTTGGGCATTCACTTCTGGAAGTGGTTTGACATCACAGACTATCAGTGTGTAGTTTAGCACGATAATAGGGACTTCAGGGTAACTAAATTCAGGACCCTTACTTGCTATACAGGAGGAGGATCAGGTGGGTCCAGGGGTATAGGAGCTAGTGGATCTAGTGGGTCTAGTGGTGGAGGAAACACAAGAGGAAATCAAGGTCCTAGATCTGGCAAACAAGGGCCTTAACCACCTCAGCAGGAGTTTTATTAGATGTCACTCCACTTACCTGATTACAAGGGTGTTGAGGATGCTGCAGAGCATGCCCATAAATGCGAATTGCTATGGCATGCTAAGGGGATCACTACCCTAGAGTGGCAAATAAATTATTTTCTAACTATATTACAAGGGCATGCGCATAGCTGGTATTGGAAGTATGACCCCCATCAGACGATGGTGGATTATACTGTGTTGTGCGATGACTTCTTAGCAGAGTTCCACATTCCTGAGTTAAAAAATAAGAGCATTAGTGCATTAAAGGAAATCCAACAAGGTATGGCAGAGAGTGTGCCTGAGTATGACGTGCATTTTAAGACTCTCCTATCAAATTTATCTTATGATATCCATGTGTCCTAGGATACACAGTGGTTTGTTGGGGGCTTGATCATGCCCTTCAGGCGATCCCTTTCACACAAAACTTTCACAGATCCACGTGAGGCCTTGGAGGCTACTTTATGTGCTAAGGCCGTGGGAAGCGTTGACACTAGCGTGAGTCCATTTTTGGAACCTCAGATTGCTTTCCATGGCTAAATAACTTGAAAAATTATCTATGAATTTGGCTCATGAAACACGTGGTGGAATTTGGTGCACGGATTATGAAGTGGAGGGACACATAAAGGATAGTTTCCCTCGAAGATCAGTACACACCATATCATTTGATTGTGAGATCTGTTACGAAGATCATGATCCTAGTAGATGTCCTTTGTTTCAGTGCACACTACGGAAAAATGTGTCCTGTTATTGTAAAATTTACACATCCACTACTCACAATACAAAGGATTTCCAATTGATAGACCAAATCCATGACGCCATTGATCTCCATGTGCGTTAGACCAACATTGGGAGTAGTTCTAAGGCCAAGGATTTTCAATATGAATGGCGCACAGATGGAGGAGGTTGAGGAAGAGGTTTTCACGGAGGCTTTAGAGGTTGTAATGATCGTGGAGGAAGAGATGAATTTCCCCATGGAACCTATTACAATTGTGGATCAACTAAACACTACAAGCATGAGTTCCCTGATTTGTTGCAGTGCTCATGGTGCGGGAAGAAGAAAAAATATGAAGAATGCCCAGAGTTGTATGACCACATGAGTAAGACCTGGAAGAAGGAAAAAGGCGTGGGGATGTTGAGTGTAAAGAGGACTGACCCACAATGGATGCTAAGGGTAGTACTTAACTCTGAGATAGAGCGTGTTTTGATCACTACATGCGCTAAGGATGCACGCACCTAAGATGTACCAAAGATGAGGCCTCTTATCACAAGAGAAGAAGTGATACATGGGAAATATCTTAATCCTACCCACTCAAAGGATGTGTACCAAGAATCCATGGAGGTGATTAGGAGTTTTTAAGGAGAAATCCAATGTCTGAAGGAGAAATTGCACAAGATGGAGCAAAATAAGAGAGATGAGGTTCCTCAGTAGGATATGGATGAGGTTAGGGAAGGGTGTCGGATGTTGCAACAAGAGAACAGTATTCCTATATTGGGATAATGGCTGAGAGGAAAAGGTACCATGTGCGTTGGAGGAGAGTGCGAGAGATAAGTCCTACATGCTAACCTACCCCCTCACATCATTGATTATGATAAGGAGATCACACTAAATGCAGTTATTGATGGGTGGCTCCTAAGTAATATATTGATTGAAACACCGGCACTGAGGTCAATGTCCTTACTCTAGATGCATGGAATAAAATAGGGGAGGCCCCCATTACAGCCATCTTCGAATGTGTTGTACATGGACTAATAGGAACAAAGGCCATGCCTCTCATGAGTGTTGAAGGGTGCATCCATAACCATCCAAGGGGAAAATTTACTGGAGATTTTTAGGTTCTAGAGCTTGTTAAGGCTGATAGTTTCCCAGCACTTACTTGGACACCCCTGGTGTTAAATGAATAACGTTGACTTGCATTTCAATAAGGGGTACATCAACTTTGAAAACAAGGAGCATGTGATTATCCCACTAACTAAAGGAAGGTTTGTGCCCTATGTGGAACCCTTAGGAGAAGAGGACCTAGATAGAATCTATGTGCACACCATCAGGGACCCCGATGTCATTCATCCATCAAGGGAGGGAGCCATTCAGTGGGAAGATGCTCAGTCTATAAGTGACACAACTAGTATTACATGTGATAATTGGGTGCATGGGACATACAAGTTGGTTGGAAGGCATATGAAGGATACTAAGACTCGAGTTGTCAGAGCACACTTAATGAGGCACTTGGGAGGAAGGAAGTTGCCACACTACACTAAGGAGGGAAACCCTGATGTCTTTCTATGTGAAATGGAGATCTAGTGGAAGTGTTAAGTGGAGAGAAGGGATATGCTTACCTATACCTTACGCAGAACAATGACACATTGGTGGGTGACCATCGAGAAAATATTTTAGAATGGTGATTAAGAGAATTACACTCTTTGTTAGGTTTCTCCAAAGCAATGCACCATCTCAAATTTGTGACTATGATGGGAAGGGATCCACCTCATGCCATGTTCAGGAGTGTGAGAAGACTTGGATGGGAGGTGTGGAAGCTTTACCCCCTTCCCTATGGGTGCATAAGTTTTATTCCACCTTATAGGGTTACGCGCGCGTATGGTATATTCATTCAGAGTTACGTCGTTAGACGGGAAAATGGCAGGAACTGACAGCGGATATCATTCAAAGTTTTGAGTATCAAATCCCTTAAGCCATCATTGAATGAGGCACTGTAGGTAGTTAAGAACCTTACCTTGGGAGATTGTTCCATGGTTGAAGGACCAAATTTTGGAGTTGATAGGAGAACCTGAGTTGGAGGCATGCTTCATTGAAGAAGAAGCAAAAGAAGTACAACTTGAGCACACCTGCATGGAGAGAGAAAAGGGTAAGTTGGTGTACCTGGTGGATGGCAAGGAGATGGAAAATTTGGATGTTAACCATACTATAGGTATGCACATGAAGTATTGGATAAAGCAGATGAGAAGTGCATAAAACTACCATGAACCCTTGAAAACAAATAAGGTTAACATTGGTACTGAAGCAAAGATCCCAAGGAAGATATTATTAGAGACTACTGGACAAACTAGGAGGTTTCAAAAGTGTTTGAACTGCTGCATGATTTCCAAGACTTGTTCCCACATGGGTACCATGAATTAAAAGGGAGTCCATCCTTCATTGGGAGAAATGAGGATTAAGTTGAAAGAGGGTGGTGCACACCCCATTCAGAAGAGACCTTATAGGATGAATCCAAATTTGCGCATGTAAGGTTAAGGAGGAAATTGATAAGATGATAGAATTATGGTATCATTGAGGCCATTGAGGAATCTAAATGGGTGAGCTCAATGGTAATTAGTATAAAAAAGGATGGAAGAATAAGGATATGTGTAGACTATAGGGATCTTAATGCAGTGCATGTGTCATAGACCCTTTCCCAACCCTATTTACTAAAGAGATTCTAGAAGGTTTAGTTGGACAAGAGATCTATTCTTTTACAGATGGATTCTCAGGTTATCACTAGGTGAGAATTGTGAAGGAAGACCAGGAGAAAACAACTTTCACCACTGAATGGGGAATTTTTTCTTATATGGTCATGCCTTTTGGATTGAATAATGTTCCTGTTGTGTTTTTGTGCATTATTGTGCAGGCCTTTCAAGACTTCATCCATAGATTTCTATAAGTTTACCTAGATGACTGGACAGTGTATGGGTTAGTCAAAGATCATTGTGAAAATCGACGCTTGATTTTTGAAAGGTGTAGGAAGTTGAGCATCTCCCTAAATTTTTAAGAAATGTGTTTTTACCACTCCTTTTGGCACGTTGTTGGGACACATTATTTGCAAGGAAGGCTTACTGGTAGACCCTATAAAAGTTGTTATTATAATAGGATTAGAGGAGCCTACCAGTCAAAGAGTGGTACAAAGGTTTCTAGGGAATACATGGTAATATAGGAAATTCATCAAGGGATATGCCCATATTTCTAGTGCCCCTAAGAAGAGTTATTGAAACATAAAAGTAAGTTCTATTGGGGAGAGGCACAATAGGTGGATTTTGACACCTTAAAGTGAGAAAGACTCACTATTGCACCCATTTTGTGATTTCCCTCTTGGGATAGGCAATTCCATGTGCATGTTTATGCATTAGGTATGGTGATAGGAGTAAGTGTTGACATATCCTGGAGAGGGGATTGTTGATCATGCCTTTTGTTTTGCGAGTAGGAAATTAACCCAAGCTGAGGAAAATTACAAAATGATGGAGCGCGAGGTGCTATCTATGATCTATGCACTGCACAAGTTCAGGCAATCCTTCTTGGCTACTCCATTTATCTTTTACACGGATCATATGGTACTGAAGTACTTGGTGAACAGACCTATATTGTGGGGTGCATATGCAGATATGGATGTCCGTTGAGCTTAACAAGTTATAGGGGTACACATTTCTTAAATGAGACTATTCGGATCTTATTGGTAGAGGTTATGGTGGCACATCATAAAACTATGCTCTATCACCCTTAGGCTAATAGAACTGCTGATGCATTTAACAAGATACTAAGCCACACATTGACTAATATTTGTGATGTCAGAAGAAGAGACTAGGATGATAAAGTCTCTGCAGTGTTATGGGCATATAGAACAACTTATAAAAGGTCGAACAAGGCCACACCCTTTCAATTGGTGTTTGGTGTGGAGGCAGTTCTTCCTATGGAATTCATGTTGCCATCTCTATGTATTGTCTGTGCAGGAGTATTCGCTGATGAAAAAATGTTAGAGGAGCACATTGATAAAATCATGGAGTTGGATGAGAGGCGTGTCATTGTTAGATGGATTCAGAAGATAGAGAAAACATGACAGAAGGCATGACATGCTTGTCATATTAAAAACAAGAAGTTTGAGGTTGGATAGATGGTCATGTTGTATGATTCTAAGTTTCCGCGCCACCCAAGGAAGCTCAAGGTGTATTGGTTGGGACCATACACTATCACTTACATAATTTATTTAGGTGATTATCAGTTATAAGCATTGAACGACACACGATTGCCCAGTTTCTTAAATGGGAGTAGGTTGAAGCCCTACTATAAGTAAGTCTTCTTGGTGTTTGTAAATAAGGAAATATTGTTAGTTAGATTAGGATTTCCCTTAAGTGTAGTTTCTTTTCTATGTTTCCCTTCTTCATCACTTTGCCTTGTCTTTTCATTTTTTTCTGGGTGCATTTGTGCACTGGTAGCCAATTACTTTTTGAAAGGGTTTGTATGCACAGATGACCACACATTAATTAGGTGCGGGGTGAATGGTGTCAAAGGAGAGTAATCTGTGAAGAGTCTGGTAAGAAGCAAGTGTTGAAAATGATGTGGATTGGCATCCTAAGTGAAAAAATCAAAAGCGCGTAAGGTCAGAAGAGCACGAGCAACATAAGTGATTATGGCTAGAGATTGGTGTTTAAAAGTTTTATAAAAACCACGTACTAGGATAAAACCACAAAGCAACATGAGGTAGGTGTTGACAAGGACTAGGTTTGATTGATGAAGTCTTGCATGCCAGAAGGTTGCGGGTGTTTCACGCAATATTGCACATGGAGGAAAAGTGCTGGAAAAAATGAGTGGAAGGATGGCTTTGGAAAAATATGACTTTAATGCAGTTGTACGTTAGTAGGTGACATGGGAGTTTGTGTGGGAAAAAAAAAATCTATAAATAGAAGGTCAAGGTAAGTTATTTCTTTTTAGCTTGCATTTGTTTTTGAAGAGATCTTGTGAACTAGGGCATCCTTGTGCAAATAAATTTGTGGAGATTTACATGTGTAGCAAAAGATTTAACAGAGTTGTGAACCAGAGTGGAAAGGGAGTACATGAGTGTGAGTGGAGAAGTTTGTTTGGTGGATTCTCATGGATTTTACGTTATCTTGTGGAAGAAGAGATTTTCACGTTAGGGTTTGTAGAGCCAGGGCATGAATTGTGGAGGAATTTCACAGAGGACTGAAGTTGAGGGATTGAGCAGAGTTGAATCAATAAGAAAGGAAGATATAATAAGGAATGGATGAGGAAAATGGCACCAAGGAAGGGATTGAACACTTCACCTAAGAAGGGCAAGGGAAAAGGTAAGGGAAAACCAGTCGCATTAACTAGTTTCAATGAAGAGTGGTACGCAGAGATGCAGTACCCCAATGGCATTCTATTGGGGATGGATTGGGTGTCACAAGTGTGGAAGATGGCTGTAAGTGATTACAACTATAAGATGAGCACCATGGAAAAGGAAATGACACTGGAGTTAGTTCACTTGATGGGAGAGAGGACACAGGATGATAAACATGTCTATGATGACTTGGTGAAAACCACATCAGAGAAGGCTGGACTCTTGCAATTCTATGATTTGCCATATTTTTGTAAACCCGATAGGTTGTATCGGTGGTTGATTTCACACATGCATGAGGATTATTTTAACTTCGTAGGAAGGAGAATGTGCTTGAATTCCCAGTTGATTTCTAAGTACACTAGACTTATATGCATGGGAGAGTCGTTGGATGATGACTTGAGCGATAAGGATGGAGTAAAAAAAATGACCACAGAGTATGAGTATAAAAAGGGTTCGTGCTACTTCAATGTTAGTAAGATCACCAACCTAGGTATAAAGATGGTCGCACACTTGCTAAGCAAGTTGAATGGATAAGAGTGCTGAACGCAAGTGAATAAGTGGTGGTTGTATATTTGCAGGAAGATTTCAGAGGGAACAATCTACAACCACTTGACCTTCATTGTAGAAGATATCATAGATGTGGTGTGTGATGGGTATAAGATCATTTATGGTAATGTCCTTCTTACCATTGTGTTTTTAGAGATTGGAGTGCTCAATGGGCCAAATAGCTATGTTTGGGAATACCTTGATGAGGGACCCTTCCCCCACGAAGATTTTGAAGCACGCACTTGTGACAAAATGACTATTGCACATAAGGTGTGCTTGGAGAAGTGGTACACAAGAATGTGCAATGCGTTTAGGGTGGAGTGGAGAATCCTTGAGCAGCTACCAACCCTAGGACATGGTTAGGTTGAGTTTGTTGTATACTAGCACTTATGTATAGGTAGATTTACTTTTACAGATGGCTCAAAAAGACCATGGTGTAAATTACCATTTGTCTTCACAGCGCAATATTTTCAGATTGCCTTCAATAGGCTCAAGGAGGCTAAGAAACTTAGATTTGATCTAAGTGAGGTAGACCAGGAGTACTGCGTACTGTGAAAAACATTGTTATACCCTAAGAAACACATGTATGTGGAGAAGTATGTCTCCCATTATGTATGTATGGTGAGTCCCGTGTCAATACCTATTATAGGAAAAATGATGGAAAGGGTGTATATACACCTAAGGCCTAAGTTTGAGAAGGGTGCATACGTCGAGGATGATGTATCCATCCTAGATGAACCTGCCATGAAGAAAGGGACAACAAGAGAAAGGGAATATACTACAACAAGCAGGGTGTCGAGCACGCGTATAGTTCAAACCAGAGTAGCGTAGGAGTTTGGCATTGGTCTGAGTACCTATACAAGGAAGAAAAAATATCTTGTTAAGGAGAAGTTACTAGAAAAAGAAGAATCTCCTGTGTTAGAGGAGTCACCAGTGAAGAAGAAGCAAAAGATGGCACGAAGCGTAGAATCTGAGGAGACAAAATACATGAAGGATGGTGACTTCGAGGAAGGGAATGAAGAGCGTGAGGAAAGAAATATTCCCCCTATGTATAATGTGCACGAATTTGATGATGAGGAGCATAATGATTATGAATAAGGCTCTCACAATGTGGGAGGTAGTGTGGAAGAAGTGGGGAAAAATGTGCATAATACCCCACACTTGGTTGGAGGATAGTTGGAGGAAACGATGGAAAGGCAAGTGGAAGGCATCATTCAAAACTTGGTAGAGCAAGAAGTGGAGCACAATGTTCAGGAGACAATAATAGAAATAGAGAACCCCAGTGAGGTGAATCTTGTTGTGGATAGTCAGCGGTTAATTGATGAAATATTCTGTAATGCACTCAATAAGGTGTTGGTAGAAGTAGAGGCTCAGTTAGTCAGGAGGAATAACATAATCAAAGCCTTGGAGGATGAATTGGAGGAGAAGAATAAGGAGATAATAGAGAGAGATAGGGAAATAAAAGGGAAGGAGTCTATCATTGCGCAACTAAAGGCTGAGTTGAGGGAAGAAAAGGTGTAAGTGCACGAGGCATATAAGAAAGTAGAGACTATATTAGACTCCATTATTTTGGCGCACCCAGATTTGGCCCCCCTTTCACAAAATTATGAGTCAAATTTTATCTTCTTGGAGGACTCTACACAATTGATCATGATGCAGAAGCAACTGCTTATACTGGAGTCAGCAGAGGAAGTTCTAGTGCGACAGAGGGCCGAGGAGAAAGTAAAGATTGAGGAAACCATAACTCGGCACTTCGAGCTCCTTGCCTCAGTGAAAACCACGGTGCACATGGCCGAAGTTGTCTATGAAAACTGTGGAGACAAAGATAGAGTGGTGAGCATCTTGGTTGCTACCCATGAGGCGGACCTAAAGGAGTTTTAGGAGAAGAACAAGAATAACAAGGCAAAATGAGACAAAATAATTATAGAGGCCGAGAAGAATTCTGAGGCAATCGAAGGCCTAAGGGTCTCAATTAAAAATAAAGTGAAAGAATTGTATCCTCAGGTCACTTGTAGGATGGACGTGCAAAGCGACCTCAGCAAGTAGATGGAAAAAAATGTCGATACACTGGTGGCTAAGGGAAAGGAGTTGTCATTTGATGAAGTCAACGCATTGATAGGGGATTTATTTCAACAAACACGGAATGAGGTGGATGCCTTGATTAAGATTGAAGTAGGTTTGAATAAATACTTCATGTTATCCATATTTCACCCCCCGACAAAATTGGATCACCCACAACCCCGTGAAGGAAAGAAGTTTAATAAACGGCCTCGTCGAATGATCCCATGCTTTGGATCCAGCAAACAGGTTATAGGCGGGCTCTGAAATGGAATAGCAGGGTCAAGGAAGGAAGCCGAGCAATTTTAAAGAACTAGAGGCTCAAAGGAAAAGAAACAACGAAGATTCAAAGTCTTTGGGCATTGCAAATGACTCAGAACGAGCCCTGAAATCGACTAAGTATGGAGGAGACAGTGGAAGTTGCCAAGTGTCCAAATGGCACACCTCCAAAAGTTAAATCCAAAGGGTCAGGCTCAAATAAGTGCTAAGCCTCCATGTGTCTAGAGCCCCAAGAAGTCGCACCGGCCGTTGAAAAGTCTTCGATTCAGTGGAGGGTGCCAAGTGTCTTAACGACACACATTCAAAAGCGGGATACAGGCTGGAGACTCAAACTTGCGCTAGCCCTCCACGTAGAAAATGGTCAACAAAGGTAAAAAAGCAGAGTGGGCCCAAGATGACTAAGTATAGAGTTCAGGCGGAAGGTGCCATGTGTCTTAACGATGCTCCTTTAAAGGTAAAATCCTGAGTAGGTTTTCAAATGTGCGTGGGCCTTCCACGTGTCCCAGAGTCCAAAAAGGGATAGAGTCGAGGGTTGAATAGTCAAGGCAGAGGCAAGCCAGTGGAGAGAGCCAAGTGTCAACATGGCACTATTTCAAAGGTAAAAATTGGGGTGGGTTTCCAAACAAGCGCCAAGCCGCCACCTGTCTAGGGTTAGACTTTTGGCCCCGCCAAGCAAAGAGACTCAGGAAAAATACAAATAAGCCTAAGGATCCCGCAGAAGCCACCATGTGTCAATCCGGTGCTATTTCACAAGTGAAAAGTAGGGGCCGAATCTCCAAGGTGTGAGAGGCTACCATGTGGACCTGGTACGACAAACTCTTTAAAATATTGCGCCCATGACCTAAATATTCAAATGGCCATATCTTTTGACTGGAGACTTAGATTTGGGTGGGAGAAGACTTTTTGGAAATGCATCGACACCCTCTACCACATGGAAACATAAAATATCATTCTTAATAGGATTTGGTGGGTGGAAAATGGGAAAATGTCTTCCAGGACATTAATACAGAGCCCAATTTCTCCAACTACCATATCTGATTCGATTTGATCTGCCGGGGAACCAGACATGACAGATTTGGGTTAGATTTGAGAAAGGCATTGATTGATAGTGGTTGAGCTTTCAAAACAAGATTCAATGCGTATCTCTAGGTGGTTGAAGCATGATTCAAATTTTTCCCTCCTCTCTCTCTTATTCTTCCTATATATTATAATGAAGGGGGCATATTCAAAGTTGTTGGTCATCGTTTCTCCTCTACCCCCTCTCTCTTTCTTCCTTAGGGTAGAATGCGGAGTCTAAGCCTCCTTTCACAGCTCTATAATGGCATTCTCTTGCCTCTTTCCCACTAACGATGTATCGTTTAACTTTTTTGGAGCAATAGAATCTGTTTCGTGATGCATTTGTCCATCCTTGGATCATTTTATTGTCTCTTCTTACCTCTCATCACTGCAAGGTATATTGTGCATATTTTGATGTTTGTTGCAAGTCATAGGAGCCATGTTTAATGGGTTATGAAGTGGTGTCTGTGTGAAATATATCTCTGGTCTGTGGTGCATCTCATCCACCCTCTCCTTTGCTCACCTCTCTCCACTTCAGGCAGTTGGGTCTGTGATCATCCACTTCCTTTTCTGGTGTATCACCACTTAGTGTAGGATCTTTCACTCTCTCTCTGGCCCCTTAGAATGGTTAGATTAGGATAGGATAGCTTCTGCCTGTACTGGAGTAGCTTGTGGTAGGTAGATTAGGAGGCAAGAACCAACTTTCTTCGGAGGTCCATCTCATGTTTTGTAAGTCCCACAGCAGGACAACAAGGAGGCAGATTGTCTATTTGACTTGGAGGATTTCTTTGATAGAGAGGAGCTTGAGAAAATTACATCATTTACTCCTCTATCATCCATCTCCTAAGCATATGATCCTGCTGCCATGGAGGAGAATATTCAAGTGCAACAACTTGCACTTCACAATAGCCCTCTGGAACCAAGGTTGGAAGATATGAGTCTTCCATGTTCATCACAAAAGAAGGAAGAGAAAAGGCAAGAAGAATCATTACTCTTACACCATCCATCTAGGAAGGTCAACAAGAAGACTCCATTCTTGGAGTTGAAATTTAGAGCAAGGGGCGAATTCAAAGGATTAGACCATGCCCAATTAGATACGTGGCTTCATTGGAGCCAAGGGAGAAGCTAAAACCAGTCATGCCTACTTCAGGGCACGAGGATGAGTATTAAAGCACCAAGGGTCACCATCAACACCTCCAAGAGTCGAATGTAAATCAACTTGAGGAGGTATTTTCCATTAATGTTGATACCTTGCTGATATGGGTGGAGGATTGACTTATAGTCATTTTTTCATTCATACATGCATCCATATTCAGTGTCAAATCTTTTGCATGGCTGTCCCTTTTGAGGAAGGGAAGCTACTTCTCCCTGCCTGTAGCAGGCTTTGTTTAGATTTATGTCTCTCTGGTTAGTGTAGGATTAGGAGTAGACTTTGTTTTCAGTAGAATAAGTGCTTGTGAACACTTTGCATCTCTCATTTGAGGCATATATGATTTTGTCTTTGTACATAAGTTTTGTTCGCATTGCTCCAAAGGTGCATGAGGCCAGGATGTTCAGTATTCATGGCAGAGAGACCCACAGTTGTCTGTAACAGTTTCTAAATTCAATATAAAACAAATACAGAGCAACTAAAAAATGTTTTCGAGGAAATCTATTTCTAAGATAGGTTTAGGGTCACTAAGTGTAAGCAATCAATCTTGCAGCAGCTTAGGGATCAAGTTTTCAAAGAAAAAGGATTAGTATTAGGCCATCATTCTTGACTCCATGTGCAATGGATGCTTCAAGGCTACTGGTTCCTTCATCTAGTAGGTGGACTCCCCTGCGTGTTGCCAAATTGCTATCCATATTTTGTCCCCAGAAAAATTGGATCACCCATGACCCCGTGCAGGAAAGAAGTTCAATAAATGGCCCCGTATAATGATCACATGCTTTGGATCTAGCAAACAGATTGCAGGTGGGCTCTAAAATCAAATAGCAGGGTCGAAGAAGGAAGCTGAGTAGTGTCAAAGAACCAGAGGCTCAAAGGAAAAGAAATGATGAATATTCAAAGTCTTCGGGCTTCGCAAATGACTCAGAATGAGCCCCGAAATCAACTAAGTATGGAGGAGACAACGAAAGTTGCCAAGTGTCCAAATGATGCACCTCCAAAATTTAAATCCAAAGGGGCAAGATCAAACAAGTACCAAGCCTCCATGCATCCAGAGCCCCAAGAAGTCACACCGATCGTTGAAAAGTCTTTGATTCAGCGGAGGGTGCCAAGTGTCTTAACAACGCACATTCAAAAGTGAGATCTAGGCCAGAGACTCAAACTTGCACCATCCCTCCACATAGAAAATGGTTAACCGATGTCAAAAATGAGAGTAGACCCAAAATGACTAAGTATAGAGTGCAGGCGGAAGGTGCCACGTGTCTTAATGACGCTCCTTCAAAGGTAAAATCCTGAGCAGGTTTTCAAATGAGCGCGGGACTTCCACATGTCCCAGAGTCCAAAAAGGGAGAGAGTTGGGGGTTGAATAGTCAAGGCAAAGGCAATCCACTGGAGGGAGCCAAGTGTCAACACAACACAATTTCAAAGGTAAAATTTGGGGTGGGTTTCCAAACAAGCGCCAAGCCGCCACATGTCCAAGGTCAGACTTTTGGCCCCGCCAAGCAAAAAGACTCAGGAAAAATACAAAGAAGCCCAAGGAGCCTATGGAAGCCACCACATGTCAATCAGGAAATATTTCAGAAGTGAAAGGCAGGGGCTAAATCTTTAAGGTGCACGAGGCTGCCACATGGACCCGATATGGACAGACTCTTTTAAATATTGCACGCCCGTGACCCAAATATTTGAATGGCCATATATTTTCACTGGAGACTTAGATTTGGGCGGGAGAAGAATTTTTGGAAATGTATCGATGCCCTCTACACCATGGAAACATAAAAAATCATTCTTAACAGGCTTTAGTGGGTGAAAAATGGGAAAACGTCTTTCAAGACATTAATACAAAGCCCAATTTCTCCAACTACTAGATCTGATTTGATTTGATCCACTGGGGAACCAGACATGACAGATTTGGGTCAGATTTGAGAAAGGCATTGATTAATAGTGGTTGAGCTTTCAAAGCAGGATTCAATGTATATCTCTAGGTGGTTGAAGTATGATTCAAAATTTTCCCTCCTCTCTCTCTTATTCTTCCTATATATTGTTATGATGGGGGCATATTCAAAGTTGTTGGTCATTGTTTCTCTTCTGCCCTCCTCTCTCTTTCTTCCTTAGGGTAGAATGCGGATTCTAAGCCTCCTTTCATATCTCTATAATGGCATTCTCTCACTTCTTTCCCACTAACAATGTACCGTGTAACTTTTTTGGAGCAATAGAATCTGTTTCGTGATGCATTTGTCCATCCTTGGATCATTTTATTATCTCTTCTTACCTCTTGTCACTGTAAGGTATATTGTGCATATTTTGATGTTTTTTGCAAGTCCTAGGAGCCATGTTTAATGGCTTCAGAAGTGGTGTCTAGTGAAATCTATCTCTGGTCCGTGGTGCATCTCATCCACCCTCTCCTCTGATCACCTCTCTCCACTTCAGGAAGTCAGGTCTGTGATCATCCACTTCCTTTTATGGTGTATCATCACTTAGTGTAGGCTCTTTCACTCTCTCTCTCTCTCTGTCCCCTTGGAATGATTATATTAGGATAGGATAGGTTATGCCTATATTGGAGTAGCTTGTGGCAGGTAGATTAGGAGGCAAGAACCGGCTTTCTCTGGAGGTCCATCTCATGTTTTACAAGTCCCACAGCTTGAGAGATGGTCCCATGTTGTGCAATCACACTGAATGCCCCACTTCACAATCAAGCCATTCAGGGGTGATGTGATTTTGCACTAACACTTCCTAATTTTTCTTCAGTAGTGATGAAATTCTTTCATTCTTTGGTGCAAACCGAAAGCATGTTATTCTTTCCCCCCTTTCTTTATTATTTGTAGAAGATCGGGTTGTTTCTGAGGATGGACAACAATTTTAGTGTGGGGTGATGTTAGACCTTAAAAATGACTGAGTCCCAAGGTAGAGGAAGAGCGCACACACGTAGGGCAAGTAAGGTAGAAAAATTGTCAAGGAAAGGCATGTGGGAGAAAAGGTTAACTCGCAGAAGTAGGAGAGGGTTTGGGGACTTAGCCATATTTCTAGGGTGGCATCACATGAAATACATGTGAAGGCTTGAGTAGGTGTGATGAGTGGATAAGGTGTCGGCCTGGAGTCTTGGAGCTTAAGGAAAGAATATTCCACAAAGGGAATATTCCAAAGGAGGATCATTACAGTTAATGGTGGCTTTTGCAAGCTAGTATAAGCATTTGAGTATGGAGAAGCATGTTTCCACCTAACATGAGATCCACTTGTGGGTGAAACTATGGCGATGAAAGAAAGATCCAGATTCTATTTAAAGGAGTGCTTAGTTTTGATACAAGAGAGGATGGTAGAGATAACGAAGTGCTGCGAGCCTTCTGCTGGACATAGGGATGCATGTGTGATGTTGAGGGTTGCCATTGTTGTGGTAGGTTATTGTTTTTGTTGTTAGTGCTAGAGAGAGGCTAGGAAAGTATGATGTTATGCATAGATGTAGGCATTGGGGTCTGAAACTAGAGCTAAGATGGAAGAACATAACTAGGTCTCTCTGTGCCGAGTAGTTTTGTAGGGTTGGGATGTTATTCCTTGATGTATATAGTCTGATATGACCCTTTTTGATGTAATATGGCTACTGTAAATGATTATAATCAATATATGAAGCTCAGTTGCAAATATTTGTGTTTATAGACCAAACCCTAGTGTGTTTTCATGTTATTCATGGTTTAGATCTGATTATATTATGTCGTTTTGATGTTTATGTTTATCTCATGGTGCATTTTTGCTTATAAATAGTTCCACTACCTCCATATTAGATTACATGCACGTTTTTGTTCTGTAAGCCATTCCTCCATTAATGGCAGAACATTCTTACAAGGCTCACATAAAAGAGGGGCTTGACACCTGTGCATGCCTCGGGTGAGCACCAAGTCTAGGATGGGTGATAGGTTAGCATGCTTGGGGTTTAAAAGAGGAGTTAGAGGTAAACAACAAGACTACGAAGTGTTAAAATGTGAACAAGAAGTGAAAAGGGACCCAAAAGAGTAAAAAGAAGAAAGAGGGGGATAATAGCATCTGGGTGCTAGAGTCCGAGGCCATTAAAAGTTAAATTAATGAAGTGTCAACAAAAGTGTAAGATATGAAAACCTAGTAAAGTATAAAATTTAAAGCAACGAAAAGGACAAAAGGAGTTGTCAACCACTAGTTTTCTTACTTATGAATCATGTTTATATTAGTATGCTTGAGGACCCAAAATGTACCCAAATGCATAGATTTTGTGTCTACATTTCCCCCCACTTTATGTTGTTGAGTGAATAATTGATAACATAAAGTAGATAAAAGATGTGTACCTTGTAAATCGAAGAGGAGTGTAGCCGATAGTGTGCTGAGTGGGAAAGTATCCTTGTGAAGTTTGAAGTGATCACAATGTGAAGCGTGACAACTAGGAAAAAGAGGTAGACCCTAGGGGTGAATCATATGCATATCAATGTGTTGTAGAAGCCTGTACTTATTGATGTGGGAAACTTCTTGTTACTTGTAAGGATAGACCTAAAAAAGAAGAGTAAGAGAGCACTCAAAGTCCCATATATGAAAAATCATAGTAACATATGTATAAGTAAGTAAAAAGTGTATAAAAGTAGTAGCTAAGGAAAGAGTGCACCCAATGTATGAGAGAGTATAGGATAGAAAATTGTCTTGTTTGTCTTGGAGATGTTACTAGATGGGGTTAAGAGTGATCAATTCCCAACCAAGAAAGCATCGAGCCATGGATTTGAGCATCCTACTGTAAAAATGAGGTTTTTAGGTGACCTCACGGCAAGAGAAGAGTGTTGGGGAGAGAGGTATGTTTTTCTTACCTTTCATGACACTTCTCAAATGATAAGTTCCATTACAGATTGACACATCCCAATTTGTAACCAAATTATGGCCAAAGACAAGTGTCTGATACTATAGATCTGTACCATAACTTATTGGAAACTATGTTGAACTGAAAAACTATCTATTTTTTCCCACAAGACACAAATTCCTAGGTGTGACACAAGCACCCATTGTTCATGTCTGATACTGGGCGCTAGTGTCTACTCTCTGTTTGTGATCCAAGTTTGATTCTTGACCACTTTGTGAATGTGTGCTTTTGCCAATTTTGTACTGTGTTGTTTTGTTCTAGATTTTTGTGCTTATAGAAGGGTGATTTATCCACCCAATAGTTGACCCCCCTAATTTGGGGTGTGTGTGACGAATGAATAAGGATGTGGCCCAAATGAGAGGACATGAAACTGATATGCATATCATGGATTGGATATCTGAAGGGGGGTAGGGGATGTGCATGGTAGAAACCAAGGCACATGCAAACAATATAGGCTAGAAACAAGTGTTAGTGTAAAAGAGCTAGGATGCAATAGAATACAATGTATCAAGAAACTATAAAGACAAGAGGGACCGCAAAAAGTGGGTTACATACATGGGAAATATCTCACAATTTCACAATAAAATTAGGGCCTCCGTGGCCATAAGAAAACAATGATAAAGCATGATGTAGGGCATATCCCACAAACAATAACAAACAATAATCAACAAGCAATAAGAGACAACCATGGTTGTATAGAATCTTGTAAGGTAAATGCTACACATGAAGCATCCATTAGCATGTTAGAAAGATAAGTAATATGTCAAAGCATGTATAGATCAGTGAAAAGTAAGTGTCAGTAATGAAAAGTATTAAATATTGTAACTATAAGACCTATGATGTGTAGTAGGAGAGTAACAAAGGTAGATGCCCCCAGGAGCCTCAATGGGACTGGTAAAGAATGATGCCGATCATCATGCATCATGTTGATTTAATATAAATTGAATTAAATCTAATTATAGAGTAACTACTGTAATTGATGATATATAAATGATAATATATAGGAAATGGAAAAGTAACAAGCAAGCAACGATATGAAACCCTAAGTAAGTGAGAGAGACAAATGACTTGGTTGATTTCTGAATGATCAGGAAGTGGTCTAAACTAAGGCACTACTAGAAAAAATGGGAAGAGTATCCTCACCGTTTTATCGAAGTTATGGAACTCAGAAATGTGCAAGACAAAAGCACCCATAGGAGGATAGAAGTGCCCAAGTGCCAGTGACTGTTCTGAGCACTAGTGTCCACTTAGGTTCTCAAGTTCTTATCTTTTCTAGACATGAAGAGCTTCACTATTAGTCTTCATTTTTCACTTTAATTTCACTCTAATGACGTTGCTCGTACCTGTAACTTGAAAAATAGATAGCTAGCCGCACACGCCCACAAACCACAGATAGCTAGCCGCACATGCCCATAAACCACATCAAACCTAATAATTAAGATGTAGGATGGGGAGTCAGACTAACCCTAGTGGTCACCTGAAGAGTGATATTATGACCAAGCGTTGCACTACATATCAGAATCCATTTAGTTCTGCATGTATGTGTGTGTAATGATTCCCTAGGTTGCCCCTGTGCAAGTTGTACTATGATAGTGGGCTAGATATAGATTCATACAAGTATACAGATGTGTAAGATGGAATAAAATGAACTTCCCCTCCTATGTTGTGTATGCAAAGTGATGCATCCCTTATCCCTTATATGGATGTGCTAGATGTGTCCTTGTAATGCTCTTATGCCTTTAATGCAAGCTTAGGTGATAATAGATAATGTTTAGTGCTTGGTCCCTTATTTGAGAGCTATTGCTATGTATATATATGATTCCCTTGTTTGAATTTTGTAATTAACGACTAGAAGGCTGACCCAAAAATGTAAAAGGTTCCTAAGAAGTAAAAAATACCCAAAAGAGTGGGAAAGAGCTAGGGAGATTTAGGAGCGCCTAGAAGGGACATGAGTGTTTGGCTTCATCTTTCCTAAACAAGATTTAATGTTTGAGGCCATAAAGATAAATCAGTCAAATACTGACAAGGTTGTAGGGTGTGGAACATCAATAAAAGTATAAGAGACAAAACAAAAGGCCCAAAAGACATTGTCAATTACTAGTTTTCTTGCTTATGAATCATGTATATATTAGTATGCTCTAGGACCTAGAAATGTACCCAAGTGCATATATTTTGTTTCTACATTTTTTCCCCACTTTATGTTGGTGAGTGAATACTCGATAGCATAAAGTGGATAGAAAATGCGTACCTTGTAATCATGTAGAGAAGACTATAGCCAATAGCGCGCCGAGTGGACAAGTGAAATGTGAAGTGATCGTAATGTGAAACATGGAGACTATGAACGGAAGATATACCCTAGGGGTGGATCGAATGCATTATGGCATGTTGTGGGAGCTTGCTCTTGCTATATGTGATGCTCCTTGTTGCCTATAAGGATGAACCTAGAAAAGAAGACAGAAAAATTATTCAAATCCGTGTATATCAAAAATCAGAGTAGTATATGTGTGTAAGTAAGTAAAGAGTGTATAAAGGAAAATTTGCACTTGATGTATGAGAGAGTATGGGATAGAAATTTTGTCTTATTTTCTTGGAGTTGTTAGATTGGAATGTTGATGGTGATGTTTTTGGGTGATGTCACACTGACAACAAGTTTTTTTGTGATCTCACGCAAAGAGTGAGTTTTTAAGGCGATCTCACGCCAACAATGTTTTTTTTGGGCAATCTCATGCCAAGAACAAGTTTTTTGGGCGATCTCATGCCAAGAGAAGAGAGTTTGGGAGAGAGTTCTAGATTTTCTCTCCTTCCATGACGTTTCTCAAATAAGCACCACTGCAGATGGTACGTACATGATTTGTTCATGTTGTTCCTTTTTTCTGTTTATTTCAATTGTAACTTAAATTTATCTGATAGAATGAATTTTGTAAATGGAGACAAGTGCCCTCTACCAGAGAAATGATATGAAAATTGTTGTAAACTACGTTGAACTAAGAAATTGACTACTTTTCCTCTAGGACACAAGCGGCTAGGGGGACAAAAACACCCACCATTATTGTCCAAGACAGGGCATTAGTGTCTACTCTGTCTTTTGGACCCAAGTCTAATTATGGGCTAGTATGTAACTGTGTTCTTGTGGCCTCATGAATATGAGGTTGTACCTCATTTGAAACATTAAACAAGATTATTAATTTTGCTTTTTGATTTGCACGATCAAATGTAGCTTGTTGTGTAACCTCTTTTGCAGATCTTGTTAATGTACCAGAAACAACGGACCATAGATTTTCAAAATCAAGTTGTGCACATGAATTTTTGTTTTCCATGCTAGGTAATTATCAAAACATAAAAGTTGAGAATCTGGAAAAAAGAATTTTGGTGCCGTAATTACGTCCATTGTGAAGACTGATAAATAGTAGAAGAAAAAATTAAACACTTTTCCCCCCCTTAAAACATGCACACACCCCCCAAAAATAATATGTTATTAAGTTTGGGCTCCTTTTCAACCATGTAGAATGAATTTGGCCCTGTTACAAATTTGGCTTTGTGGCCGATTTGCAAAAATAAAAGTTTTTGGACTCTTCGGCCTCTTTTCAAGTACAAAAAACCTTTAATTTTTGTAATTTTTACAAGACAAATCTTATTAAAAGTTGGAACAATGTGTAGAGATTGTAAAACACACATAAAAAAAATGGCACCTCAATCCAAGGTACCAATTGAAATTTATGACTTTTTTAAATTCTAATTTTTCTATCCTTGTAATTATTTTTCACAAAATCCAAAACTGATTTTTTTTTTGAAAATGGATTTTTTAAAAGAAAACGTGGATTAGGGCTTACGTGGCTCAACTTGGTACATTTTAGGGCACTACTGTAGTTCAATCACTTTGCCTAAGCATTATAATAAACCTTGGCCGCCTTTTTTATTATTTATTTCTTCCTTACTTTGGCTTCACGTAGGTATTTTGTTTCTTTGATCTGTAGCTTTGGACAACCATTTTCACATTGAAAAACCCTAGTTGCTTTGTATTTCTTTGCTTGAAATATATTACAGGCACGTCTTCTTCTTCTCTTGAATGCTCTTGATCTGTGAATGCAATCTCTAGGTTGATTGGAGGCTTCGGGAGGTCGTTTTGGACAAAGATCTTCTCACAGGCACATAGAATTCTCTTGCCAGATATATGAAAAGACAAAGCACAGAGAAGAGGAAGGAGAATTTATGTGGGGAGCTTGAATAACTCAGGTCCCCATAATACAAAAATATTGTATATATATATATATATATACATTTTAAAAATGCTTCCAATTTAAAAAAATAAAAAATAAATTTGCAGGTACATGTAAATTTAAAAAAAAATACCATAGAATGAAACAATGTTATCTTTTGCAACAGAGTTACATCTGGGTTTGTAAGGGCCTGTGATTGCACTCCAGGTGTTCTTCAACTACAAATCAATCCATGAACAGGGGTGTGGATTCGGGTAGGGGTTGTGAACCGATTGGGGGCATCTATGGCTCCTCCAAGCTCTAAAATTTCTCCAGGTCTCCCTAAACTTCTCTAAAACTTCCTACACTCTCCCTGGATCAGAATACTGCTCTGATACTAAATCTTGAAAATGAATACTTGAAAATATTTAATATTTTACACAAAAACAAGACGGTATTTGTTTATTTTATTAATATCAAAATCAAGCATTACAATCAAAAGAGAGAGCTGCAATATTTATAGATATTAGACAACTTCTATCTCTTCCACAATATATGGAACAATATAAACTAAACTAAGCAAATATGCAAGAATAGCTTATTCCCCCTAACTACCCCTATTTTCCCTCATGGAAATCATATGGGAACAAAATATGCAAGATAGAATATGATCCCATAAACCAAGGGATAAGACAACTAAAAGACAACTCACTAATAATTGACTTTATCGAAGCTAACTTAAGTAATTAAAAATTACTTTATTACATTATCACTTTAACTCAAATGATGAATTAAGTGTTAGTTTATTTCCAACAGAAGGTACTTACCTGAATTGAACTTACCTCGTAGTGATCCGGGACTGAACAAAGTGATGAAATGGTAGAACAAAATTTCACAACGATCCTAAAAAAAGTAGCAGAGGTAGATATGGCTAGACTGGGGTGCCTGGAGAGGGATGGGGGCACCTGTGGGTGCCCTGGTCTGAAATCTGGGCGTCATGGTATGCGAAACAACTCAAAATATGACCCTGATATGGTTGTTAGGTATTAATAGTACTTCACCTTTGGTCTGGTGAATGTTGCATTTGCTTTATTAATGTTGCCACAAACCTGTAATGAAGAATCACTTGCAAAACCCCACACAAAGCATCAAAACCTAAAAAAAGAAAGATGTAAATGAAGGGGTCGAACCGTCCTCAACTTCCAAATGGATGGACGTATGATTGAGAGTTCCACTACATCTCAGATCCAATGTAGTTCTATGTGCTTGTGTGTGTAATAATGTGCCTAGGTTGCCCTAGTGTCAACGGCGCGAAGATATCAGTTAGTAGCTAGATAAAATGTAAAATGGTGGATGGAATAAAATAAATCCCCCCCTTCTTATGCAGTGTGTGATGAAAAACAATGCCCAAATGTAATCCCTTGTTGTATGTAGATATCTATCCCTTGATAGTAATAGTCTGCCCATAAGTTCGTATGTATGTTGCGTTTATATATGGATCTCTTGTTCAAATTTCGACACTAATGACTCGACATTCTGACTAGTACCTAGGGATATGAGAGGGAAAACTGTAAATACTGACCTTGAATGTATAAGACAAAACCAAGTGTGACAGGGACTAGGGCACCTATAAATCAGGACCAGGGAGCCCTAGGTGCCCTAATCCCTATCTAGGCACCCTAGTCAAAGACTAGTGACGACACCTAGTGAGTACTGACAAATAAGACTCCCTGAGACCCGAACAGAACTATGTGAGTGAATGAAAAATGTGGGAGACAAAAAATGAAAAATACCAACAAGACAAATGACTAGAAAATAAAATGGATCATTGGTGAATAATTTTCTTACTCAAGATCCATATATAAAACAACATACTTGGTGGTATAATAATAGTAGTAAGTGCATGATTTTGTGACTACATTTGCCCCCACTTTATGTTGGTGAGCGAAGGCTCGGTAACATAAAGTAGTTAGAGATACATACCTGAGATAAATCTGGAGAATCCCATGTTGTAGAAGAATGCACATATGTGGTAGAAGAGTGTGCCAAATGTGATCATATAATGTGACGAACCATGGATCAACATGTTAATCCATGCAATGTAGCGAGACATGTAAAACCATGATGAAGTGCACTAAATGAGAATGATGATTGTAATGTTGAATGATTGATGATTTTGAATGTTGTATGATGCTGATATGATGGAGTGGGGAGTGATCAGTTCCTAACCTGATTATGTGTGTACAAAAAATTGCAGGATTTGGGCACCCTGTCGCCAGAGGAAGAGTGTAGGGAGAAAAGTGTGTTATTCTCCAACCTTTAACTACATCCTCAAAAGATCTAGCCATTGTAGATGAACACATATCAAATATTCTGTGATTTTGGATCCAAAGATTTCAATCAAACATGTTGACCCATATAGGAGCAGTATAGTAAAGGTAATGATGTCTCATTATCCCCACTCCAAGGGTGTCGCCGCAAAGTGTGTGATGTCTTCCAAGCTAAGTAATATGGAAGTAAACATAAAATATATGATGGCTTACAAGTTAGGTCATCTAAAAGAAACACAAAATGTAGAATAACTTCCCATGTTAGGTCATCTGGGAAAGTAGTGAATGTAACTCACAAGTTAGGTCATCTAGGAGGTCGTATGTAACTCCCAAGTTGGGTCATCTGGGAGGCCAAATGTGTCATCTTATATTGATTGATTGATATGATTATGATTGTTAGAGACTTGAACGTATTTGATTGGTTGATTGATTTTTTTTTTATTGTTTTACTCCTAAAGAGATTTTACGCTTGTTACCCCTAGGTTAGGTGAGTAGGGGGAATCAATAGAAAATGATGAAATATCGCATTGTGTATTAGCAAATGTTCAAAAATGACAAATTAGATGTGTTGAATGAACGCGTAGTGGAGGAATTATAGGATGACCCCAATTGTATGCCATCCTTTCGGTGAAAGGGGAAGTGATAATGAGAACGAATGCTGAGTCAAAAGTAAGCCAATTAATAGACAACATATTATAGATATCACAAAAATGTGTGTAGATCAAGTGAAAGACACTATCTATGAGAAAAGCGTGTTTTTTTGTGATACAATGGTAGGTGAAACTATGAAGAGAATTTTGCAAAAGGGATAGAAATCATAGTAAAAACGCCCAAGATATTAAAAAAATCATGTGACATGTATTAGTTGAGTAGTGAATGTGCAGTATGACCATAGTAGAGTGAATAATGAAAAGTGACTATAAATAGAAATGTGATAAAGTGATTAGTCAACTCATTTGTCTTTTGCATGAGTGTGAGAGTGAGCTCTAAGCATGTAAGGATGATGCAAGTTAGAGTACTATGACCTAGCCATTTAGAGACGATAGCAACCGCCATGGCATTGTGTAGGACAACGGAGTTGGTAAGTGATTTTTTTTTGAAAAAATGTGTGTATAGTAATCATTTTTGGTGAATGTTTACGAAATTGTGATTTTTGTTTTTCTTGGTGTTTAAGATCTCGACAAGAGCAGTGAATGCGTTAATGGCCTTCGGGACAGGAGTGCCCAAACTCGGGCACTGGTGTCCTGCTCCTGGATGCCCCAGTCTTGCTTCTATGCACCCATGCCCAAAGAGTCTCAATTTTGTCCTGAGCGATGTACATGTGAAATTTGATGTGTAGTGATGTCGTAAATGTTTATGTTTACTTTTGTATAGTGTTCTAACACATGGTTTTTTGTTGTGTTGTGGTGTGTAGAGGGATATCTATTCGAGGGAGTTCCGTGGTGGTCGTCATTTGAGTACTTTGCTTGAGTTGAGTCTATCAGATGATGATTGGGAGGTTATGGACTGTGTCGGCCTATAAAATATAGCAAGGATGGGGGATGTGCCCCACAATATGCCGATGTTGATAGATTTTTGTGAGAGATGGTGTGCAGAAACTTGTATGTTTTAGCTACATATTGGTGAGATGACAGTCACACTAGAGGATGTATATCACATACTGTAATTACCGGTTGTTGGCTAGAGGGTACACGTCATGGCTATTGAGAATATGGAGAGATAGATGAGGGCCACTAGGCAGTATTTTGTGTGGACACGAGTGCCTGTCGAAGCCCATATTAGCTTGGATGTGATTTTGAGATCAGGGGTTGCACGTTTGCAGCTATGACAATTACATCATCAATTGCAATGGAGGGAGGTGGTGTGGGCATCTTATATAAGATTCACGATATTTTTCGTTGGATATAGGAGGATAGTACTAGGTATTCTTCGGCACGATGTGTGTTAGCCCACATGTATAAAGATATTTACAGATTTACACATGAGGAACATGAAGGTGGGATTGAAGCAACTAATTTATTACATGTATGAGCCTACGAGCATATAGAAGTATTGAGGCTAGTTAGTGGTCCACGCGAAGAGTGGGCTATGCCAGACATATTTTCTAGGAGATGGGTTGGTTTTCGTCGGGTATAATATGGATACAAATACATATAGATCCTTTAGTATAATGATATGGGAGTAGAATAAATAACATAAATGCCATAACGATATTATGGGGGATAGTCCAGAGGATGCGAGTAGAGATACGATCCATATACAAAGGACTATCGATGGTTGGAGGATCGGTTCCCAAGAGTGAGCTGAGTTATTTCAGGTGGAGAACGTTTATCTCGACAGTTCAGGTATGGATCAAGATGTGCGCCTTAGAGTGATATATGTTGATTAGATATATTAGAACACCTGAGGTGGGTTGTAGATAGACCGTAAGGCCCACAGGAGAGTAGTTAGTATGCCTCTAGGGCTAGAGCAAGGCTAATGTGGCTATAGCAGCCGATAGACACAGATGATGTGAGTGTGTATGGAGGCATATCATGCATATGGTGGGTATTGCACATTGAAGGTTGATCATTGTTTCCATTTTGTTTATGGATGCGGTGAGGTTTACCAGAGGGAGGAGGATTAGAGGGGAAAGCACATACCCCTAATGATTTAGCAGTGATAATGGCTGAGAATGTGAGCATTTATATAGTTATGTTGTATAATTAGTTGATTGTTTGCTGTGATGGTTTTGGTTGTCTAATGTGTGTTTCTATTGGTTGTAGGTGATGCATATTGATATCTTTTTTGTGTACACATCCATCCACACATTGACTGCAAAATGTGTCCATTGAAATTCTTATAGGTGGAGGGATATTAGAGCATGTAGATGACATTGTAGGTGAGCATGCCCATTTTTTTTATTTAGTGGCCATTATATTAGTAGATGATTTTTATTGTGATACTAAGCGAGAGGGATAAGGTGCACATGAGGAGACATGGACAAGCAAGAGAGGCATCAAGTAGTTAGGTCTTTTAGCGTAGGATATCGTTTATATAATTCCTTGTGTTACATATTCTCTTTGCAAAGCATTCCATGAAGAACACACTATTACATAAGAATGATAAAGAGGTATTGAGGTCGCGACGATCAATGGCGCAAAGTTAGTGGTGAGGCTTCAATTTCTAAATCACTTGTATACCAGATAGATAAAGTGATGATGAGATATGATTTGTATTGATGGATTTGATGAAGGGAATATTTCCCCTAGTAATGAGATGTCTTTTTAACTTTTATTACACTCAATATATAGACATATTTACTGTCCTATAAAGAGTATATTTGATTTGCATTGATTATGATGATGTGATGATAATGCATGGAATTTTTGTTATATATGATGTTTCTAATGTGTTCCAAATTATTCATATTTTTCAAATTGATTAGTAATGTAATGATGAGATAGTGTAGATGGTAATAGATGATTTATATGATATGATTTATAGGAGGCCAAATGTATCTCCTAAGTTAGGTCATCTGGGAGGCCACATATGTTGTATTGTTTCAATTTAATGGTGTGATTTCAATTTGCAGAGACTTGAACATGTTTTATTGGTTTATTGATTGATTGGTTTACTCATAGAGATATTTTATGCTTGTTGTCCCAAGTTAGTTCATTAAAGGGAATTTATGGAAAGTGATGAAATGTCACGTGGTGCATTGGTAAATGTTTAAAAATGACTAATTAGATGTTTGAATGTATTTTCATACTGATATGACGTGGAATATATTATTTGTAGAGATATTTTATGCTGTGTATTCCCCCATGTTAGGTCATTAGGGGGATTCAGACAAAATATCACATGGTGTAGTAATAAATGTTCAAAAAATGGATTAAACATGTCGAGTGATCACGTTATGGTGTAAAGGGAATTATAATATGACCCCAATGTGGATGATCCCCTTTGATGCGTTAAGGGGAAATTGTATAATGTTGAATCAATGTTGCAATGCAAAAGTAAGTCACAGTAATTCTCAATGTGATGATGATATAATGTAGATCACAAAAGATGATTTTGTAATATGTTATTGGGATAAATGATACAATTACCACAGATAAATAGCATGTTTCACATCGTGTAAAATATGGTGGTGGGTGGAAGCTTATAAAGTCAGTAATGCCACAAACATGATAGGGGGATCAGAGTAAAAATGCACTCAACGATATTAGCAAATTATGTATGTTCATTTATATAAGACCCAGTGGTGAACCTAAGTATAACTATAGTAGTGTGAACCATGTAATGAAAGAGTGTGTCTATAAAGAGTAATGATTCGAAAGAGTGCGATTAGTTGAACTGATTTATCTTTTTTGTGAGTTTAAAAGTGATCTCTAAGTGTAATAAGGATCCCTCAACAATCATGTAGGAATCAGCAAGAACACTAGCTGCATTCGAGATGGTAGCGATCGTCGATGGCAATCACGTATGAAAGACCAGAGGTTGTACAGTGCATTTTATTGGTCGATAAATGCATATGGAATGATAGTATTTTGAGCGTAGTGAACCAAATTGAATGTCATGTGGAGCGAAAGTGGGAGGGGCGAATTCTCGAGGGCATTTTAAGACCTATGAAAAGCAGCGCACATGATGCTAGTGCACCAGTTTCCTGAGATGTGTAGGAAGCACTATGAAATGAGAGAGTTTTTATTCAATTCCAGAGTGGTATAAACCTGTTAAAATAATTTCATGATGTATAATTTTTTTACCATTAACATTTATGTTTGCCTATGTATAGTGTGATTAACAACATGAAATATTGTTGCACATATGGAACGATGCATAGGGAACATTACATTTGAACACAAGTTCCTTGTGAGGTCGCCATCATGGAGTAGAAAACCCTCTGAAACTCTGGATTAGGTTATATAAAACAGATGATATATTAGTGATGCAAAAAATTCACCATGAGCACTATGCCGGGATTTAGTGAGGCATATAACGTCACAAGGGGGATGTTGCCCTAGTTTAATAAAGCACCATGTCGACAAGCTTTGCGTGAGACCCATGGTGTAGTGGACACTTGGCTAGATTTTAGTTACCTATGGGTTTCCAAGATGACCAACTCAACTTCCTGAAGATGTATGATCGCTGATATTGTTGATTACCACAACTGTTGGTGAGAGGGTCACATGTTCAGCTCACAGACCCTGGAGAACATACCCTCGAGGTATCAAACTAGGTCAAACATGCTCTTTCATTAACTTGTCTTGGGTCTACTCATATTGCAAACATGTCGAGGCCCACTATTAGCTCAAGATGAAATACATCTTATGAGATCTCAGGGGGTATTCCCACATGCCTGCATAATATCTCTTCACTAGTTGTGGTTAATGTGTCATCTATGTAAGAGTGGAGCTCTCAAAATGGTGCTGGAACATCACTTATATAAGATGCACGATATTCTTCTAATAGATAGAGGAGGAGAGTACAAGGTATGTGTGGGCACGATCCATGGTAAACCCACACACCTGTATTAGGGATTCTAATAACATCATTACAATAGTCACATGAGGACCCAAGGGAGGTGGGATCCTGGCGGATAACCACATTACATGTGCCATGTGTGTGCCTATTAGCATATAGCAATATTAAGGCTGGTTGTTGGTCCATGAGATGATTGGGCTAGGCAAGATATATTTTTCTAGGATATAATATCATTTAAAATTCATAAATGGTCACAATTTATCTCAAAAAATCAAATTATTTCATTTAATGGGCCCAATACTCTTTGTACTTGTCATAATTGATGTTTCATGTAGCCTTCAACACCCTAGAAACTTCATTATGCCACCAAATCACTTCTACTCAACCAAACCATACCATGTGAAAACTTTATGGAATTTATAGAACCTTTAGAATATTTCTAAGCTGGTTATAATCCTTGAATAAACTTCCTACTCAAACCACATCCACTTTTGTCTTTACCAAATCAATTTGCCAAAATAGTTGGTTCTAAAGGTTAGCTCATAAAAAACATTTATATGAAATTTCATTACCTATAAATGGATTATTTGGATTAAAAATTAATCTCTCTTCACATTACAGGTGATATTTTATCATCACCTAATCCATATCATGCTTCAACTAACTCAAAAATGTCAGCAAAACTCATCGTGTCCTGCACTAGCAAAAACCTTCCTGTCCAAATAATTACTTGGAAACCTCATCAAAACACATCATCATGAGAAAATCCTTATATAAATGGAAATATATTTGAATCCTATTTCCAACACAAATTTAATCATCTCAAAATTTCACCTTTAGCTCCAGATATATCCATTTTACTGAACACTACTTTTTAAGGTCTCAAAACTGCCCTTTGACCAGTCAACTTGAATGGACCTCATTTAACCATGTACCTGAATGAAAATGTCCTAAAACTCCATTGAAATCAATATAATCTCACATAAATTCCATAACATCAATTTATCTCACACCTCATTTGGACAACCTTGTCCCAAAACCTTCTTCTTCAAAAGCTGACATGTTTGAGTGGGGCCCACTCATCACCATGACCTCAACCATACATTTCTAGAAATATAAAACTAAAAGAGTCCTATAAAACATAAAATCATAAATTTTTATGAACCAATCAAAAATGGGTTACTATACCTCTTCTTTTGTAGACTTCTTCTAGCTAGGGTTTAACTAGGGTTTTATACCACTTTATCTTCTTAACATTCGTTCATAAAAACATGATAATAAAATGACCTGATTATTTTATGAAACCTTATAAAATCACCATATAAACATCTCTGAAAGACACAATTTCCCATGCAAATCACACACTTCATAATGAGCATCAGAAGTTCAAATTTGAGCTGGATTTTCACTTGTTCTTGACCCTGTCTCACATAAATTGTCATATCTTGCAAAATTCACATCCTAGAAACCTAATTTTTTTCTCAAAGTACCATGACACATTAAAATAACATCTTTAATCATCATAATGTCAATACAATACCTCAATCTCTCCATCCATTAATACTTACCTTTGCTTACATGTTTGTTTCTCACTATAGAAGCTAGGGTCAACTAAAAGAGTGCAATAAATCATCATAAAACCATTAGAAATGACCCAAAAATACCCAATAAACCTTGATATACCTGAATGCAAGCATACATGAGATAATATAGCTCCGAATATCAATTTCATACCTCCTAGCAACCATGCAAGCTCCAAATGAGTACATGTAACATAGCCAAAAACTTGTATCTACACCATGCCACTATTGTGAATGCCAAAGCACTCTTTAAAAATGTTATCCATCATGTCAAAATTATTCTAAATAATCCAAGAAGCTCATAGTAGCATGCTACATCACCTAGGCACATGAATAGACTTGTAAGAGCAAACAAACCTTACTGAATCTCACTGTACCAGCATAGACACATCTGAATCATCATATTAGCATCATATAAATAATAAAATGATCCTAATATAGCATCCACTTTATCATTGATGTGGTTTTTCATCAATGATAACACCTAATAGGACCACATGTCAACACGATGGTGCAACAATAAATGGATGCGATGGAGAGCGCGTATGAGTAATGACCTATGGCGATGAAAGAAAAATGAACTTAGCACTAAGAGAAGGAGATAAATAAACTGGGGTAGTAACTCATTGATGATGGAGAGGAGAGATTGAATGCTCATGTGAGCAAGATCCAAAGAAGAGGATGCCATTATCCTCTAATTGTTGCAACCGATCATGATGGGTGAAGCAATCATTATCCCCATGGACATTGATATAGTGATAGTTACAATATGGCCAATCATGGCTACACTTTAAATGATGTTGTGGATAATGTTGGTTAGAGGGTAAACAAATTAAATTATCATTGAGAAAAGTATCCAACACATCATGTGGTTGAGCGTGATGAGAAAAATGTAATGGCTCACTCGAAACAGGTTTAGAAGATTGAGGTGTTGTTTACCGCGAAGTAGAAGAAGGACACTTCTGTGATGTAGTAGGTTGGAATTTCTTACAAGGAGAAGATGGAGATTGTGTAGGACACGTAACTAATGGAAATGGAGAAGAACTAGATGATGTAGTATTAGTAACCATTGGTGGAGGATCTATAACATATGTGGCAATGAGGTCTTGTTCTAGATCAATGAATCTATAACATAGAAGTGTGAATGATTCACATGTGTCATATTTTAATCTTTGTTTTAATGCTGGAATGAAACCATGACAGAAGACAAATTGCTTCTCTAGATTGATAGGTTGAAAGACTAATTGGTACATACAAACATTGAATCATAAGATGTAATCCATGATAGGTTTTGTTTTTCCCTGATGTAAAATAGGTAGATGATCATAGGTAACTCTAGGGCCATTGTTGATGATAAAACGACAGAGAAAAGCTTATTCCATCTCATTATAAGTGTTAATAGATCCAAATGGTAGGTGAGCATACCATTGTAAAGTGTCATCAGTAAGGATATGTCGAAAGGCTTTAAGCAATAAGTAATCATTATAATATGAAGCCATAGCCATACAATAATGTTTGATATGTAAGTAGGGGTTTCCAATACCATCAAAACATGAAAAGGTAGAGGTGATAAAATCCTTAGGAAATGTCGAGTTTTAAATCTTCGTAGGGATAGGGTTTATATGCAATGAATTGTTATTAATGGAAGCATAATAGGATTTGATTTGTAATGTGAGTGATTGAACCTAAGATTGTAAGTGACCCACAACATGCATGAGAGACAAGATATCTTGTGAAGGAATAGTAGAGGATGGCAGCAATGTGTCGAGCGGTTGCAATTTTCCATTGTGAGTAATCATAGGGATGTCGAGAGGAGATGTAGGTGAATCTAATGCTAAAGGCACACTAAGTGCAGGTTCCAAGGAGGCAATAGGTGGTGAAGGACTTGGAACATCCATAAAAGTAGTAGGGCTAACATCAGAAACATTCCTAGGATATGGAGTGTCAGATGGAGATGAAATGATAGGAGGTTATAGACTAATAGATGAAAATGAAGTGATAGGAGGGGATGAACTAATAGACATAGATAAGTCATGCATAGGAGTAAATACAACCTCAAAAGAAGATGAAAATGGATCAGAAGACTCACACTTAGATGTATGCAAAGTAGTAGACTCATGACTAACATTTGTTTCATCAAAATCAGAGAGAGACTCAGATATGAAAATGTCATCAATTAGATCATCAAGTATGAGTATGTGATGGATCATGCGAAGCATTATTAGAAATAGGAGAAACATGAGATGTAGCTATAGTAGTGGTCTAACTAGGAGGAGAATTAGTATGCACATGTGTACTAGTGTCAAGACCAAACATAAAATCAATAATAGATTCATCTAGAATTTCCTTAGAAACGTGAGAAGGGGAATCATGGCTAATAGTCTAACAAGGTTGACAACCAGAAAAACTAGCCAGATTTGACACGATTCTAAAAGAAGAATTTTCAAAGCTAGTAGGTATATTGCATTTGTTAGCTAGGAGTTGTTGAATATCATCCGACATAGTAACATCACGATATAAAACTGTAAGCCCAGTGATAGTTTCCTTGTCATAGATAGGATTGATACTAACACGAGGCATGATGATTCGAGAAGGAGAAGAGATATCCTTATCCATTAGGGTTTTAGTGGATCCTAGGGTAAAATGTTCTAAGCTACGGGTTCATCAAAATGATTCTTTAAAATATAAATTTTATAAAGAATCTAAGAGTACAACAATGTAATAAATGAAATGTACTTAAATATAAATGCTAAGTAATTTAGTAATTTAAAATGAAATAAAATGAAAGGGTAAGGTAATTACTTGAATTGAACTTACCTCTTAGTGATCCTAGACTAAACAGAGTGATGAAATGGTGGAACAGAATGTCATAACGATCCTCATAAAATAGTAGTAGAGGTAGATCTGGCTAAACTGGGGCACCTGGAGAGGGATAGAGGCACCTGTGGGCACCCTGGTCTGAAATCTGGGTGTCGTAGTCTACGAAACAACTTGAAATTTGTCCAGATATGGTCATTAGGTATTCACAGTACTTCACCTTTGGTCAGATAAATGTTGCACTTGCTTCACTGATGTCGCCACAAAATTGTAATGAAGAATCATGTGCAAAAACCCACACAAAGCATCAAACCCTAAAAAAATGAATATTTAAATGAAGGGGTCAGACTGTCCTCAACTACCAAATGGATGGACTTATGACTAAGCAATGCACTACATCTCAGATCCAATGTAGTTCTATGTACTTGTGTGTACAATAATGTGCCTAGGGTTCCTTAACACCAACGACACAAAGGTATCAAGAATTATTTAGATAAACTACAAAATGGTGGATGGAAGAAAATGAATACTCCCATTCCTATGTAGTGTGTGATGCATAATATTTCTCAAATGTAATCCCTTGCTCTATGTAAATAGCTATCCCATGATAGTAATAGTATTACCATAAGGTAGTATGTATGTTGTGTTTATATAGGGATCTCTTGTTCAAATTTCAGCACTCATGACCGACTAGTACCTAGGGAGATGAGAGGGAAAACCATAATGACCGACCTCAAATGTCTTAGACAAAACCAAGTGTGACAGGGACCAATGCACCTAGAAATCAAGACCAAGGCACCCTAGTCAAATAATAGTGACGACACTAAGTGAGTACTGACATATAAGACTCCTTGAGACCTGACCAGAACTATGCGAGTGAATGAAAAATGTGGTAGACAAACAATGACAAAGACCAACAGGATAAATGACTAAATAATAGAAATAGTCATCGGTGAATAATTTTATTACGCAAGATCCATATATAAAATAACATACTTGGCAGTATAATAATAGTAGTAAGTGCGTGATGTTGTGACTACACCAATGAATGTATCTGAGATGAGGTTCATTTAGAAATGGTCCCTCAACAGTCAAGAATGAACCATAGAATAAGAGTGCATCATCAGGTAATGAATGTATTATATGCAATTGAGAGTAAATGCTAGGAAATGTGTATTGTGAAGCACAAAGCGTGAAGTTTGGATGATGTGATGATTGGAAAGATAAGCATGAATCATAGAGCAAGAGAGAGTAATAGATGATAGGAAAAATGTATTATGAAGAATTGAGTGTAATGTGTAGATGATGTGAGGTTAATGTAAGAATTGGACCCTTAATAGTCAAGTGTGAACTGTAGCACTAGATTGCGTCATCGGGAAATGAAGGTGTTGTATATGTACTAGAGATGTGGTAATGCTAAAAAATATAAACATGAAGCACAGAGTGAGAGAGGGTAGTAGATGCTAGGAAAGATGTATCGTGGAGCATGGAGTGTGAAGTTTAGTAAAGCAGCTAAGAGTATATAATAGAGAGAGATGAAAGTGATGGAGATGGGGGAGAGAAAGTACAATGCCCCCAAGTGTGTATATTAGGAGTTTTTGGCAAACAAATGTGATCATTGTAAGCAAGAATAGCCAAAGTATGTATAGTGCATGAAAGGATGTATATCATATATAGGAAGTAGTATGTGTACCATGAATAGAAGGATCCATAAGTAAGAATTAGTAGCAAAGCACATAGGGATTAATATATGAGCATAAAGAGATGTAACAAGGTGTTCCCATAGTGTAGATATGAGAAATTGTTTCTAGAAATTTTGACGTGAATTACAAAGCAAGAGTAATGTATAGATGTGTATGTGAATAATATGGATAGACAACTACTTATTAGAACATATGACTATGAGGGGGGAGATTTCAATTCCCCCCAAGTGTGCAAGTGATGGAGATATATAATGGCATTTGAAATGCATCATAAAAAAATATGGTTTCCATAATGGTAGGTAGGAGAAAGGGTATGATAAGTATTAGATTGTGGTTCTAATAGAGAAAATGTAAGTAGGTGATTGATTGCAGCTTGTTTCAGATGAATAGGTTGTGTTTCTTTGGATGTTGGCTACTTATTCGAGATTGGTAACATTGTAGATGACTTAGTAGGAGGAAGTAATGGAGTATGTATTAAAGGTGGTTGCTTAATTGAAATTGGTAACGATGTAGAGGATTTGATAGGAGGAGGTAATGGGGTAAGTATTTTTAAACGTGGTATGACAATGGGTTGGATGGGCGGATCTTGAATTACCGGAGAAGGAACATTAGAAATAATGGCATGATGCTCATTAGACATAGAGGGAGCATATTTGGGAGCTCAGTGGGATTTAGTAATTAGAGATGAACACATAGCAGAATGTTGTGTATCAAATGAAATAAAAACCTGATGCTCAAGTTTCCCAATTCTTCATTTTAAAGCATAACAATCATTGTCATGATGTCCATTAATTCTGTGATAATTGTAAAATAGGTAACCTTTGTATTTGGAAAGATGATAATGAGGGTATTAATGAGTATGTGGCAAGTTGATCAACTTGGCATTGACGAGCTCATGAAGAATTTCATGTTGCATAACATTTAGATCAAACTTGAGAGGTGCCGGTAGAGGTAAGATTTGAGCTTTGTTTATATGAGCACATGTAGTAGAAATAGAATTAAGATGAAGTGTAGAAGAATAACTAGGATTGGCATGGGAAACACCCTTAAGATGTTGGATTTCATATTTGAGGGATGTAATCGTGGTTTCTATAGCTTGAAATTTATCTTGAAAAGCATTGTGTAAAGCTTGAATTGAATCTAAGATGGATTGATTAGTTGTGCTATCAAGACTGATAGGTTTGTCAGAGCGATGATCAAAAATGAAACTTGTGCAGGTGGCATATTGTAAGGGAGGTACATAGTGTCTAGGGATTTTTGGATAAAATCTTTGCAAGGTGGGTGTATTTGAAACACTTGATACAAGGATACCTGAGGAGCCATGAAATAAGATTCGATAAAACACAAAAAACAAAGATCCAAGTGTTTGATCATGAGTGGGGTTCTCCAAATGATTTAATATAAATTGAATTAAATCTAATTTCAGAGTAACTACTATAATGAATGATATACAAATGAAAATATACAGTAAACAGACAAGCAATAAGCAAGAAATAATATAAAACCCTAGGAAAGTGAGAGAGATAAATGACTTAGCTAATTTTTGAATGATCAGGAAGTGGTCTGAAATGAGGTACTGTTGGAATAGAATGGGAAGAGTGTCTTCAAAGTTCAATGGAAGTTCTGGAACTCAAAATTTTGCAGGATAGAAGTGTCCACAAGAGGATAGGGGCACCCGAGCGCTAGTGACTATTCTAGGTGCTAGTTTCCACTCAAGTGCTCAGGTTCCAATCTTTTATGGACAAGAGGAGCTTCGTTGTTATTCTTCCTTTGTCGCTCTGATGACATCGATCATACATGTAACCTACAAAATAGATAGCTAGCTACACATGCCCACAAAACACATCCAACTTTATAAGTAATATGCAGGATGAGGAGTCAGATTGACCCCGACAGTCACCCGAAGAGTGATCTTAAGACCGAGCGCTGAACTACATCTCATACTCCATGTATTTTTGTATGTATGTGTGTGTAATGATGCCCTAGGTTTCCCTTGTGTAAGTTGCACTATGATAGTGGGATAGATCTAGATTGCTCCAAGTATGCAAATGTGTGATATGGAATAAAATCAGCTTCCCCTCTTATGTTGTGTATGTAGAGTGATGCAGCCCTCATCCCTTGTATAGATGTTCTATATGTGTCCTTGTAATGCTCTTGTGCCTTTGATGCAAGCTTAGGTGATAATATATAAGGCTTAGTGCTTGGCCCCTTATTTGAGAGCTATAACTATGTATATATATGATTCCCTTGTTTAAAATTTTTAAATAACAATATGAAGGCCAAACCAAAAATTTAAAATATGACCAATAAGTAAAAGAGACCCAAAAGAGTGGGAAAGGGCTAGAGATGGCCAAGAGCGCCTATAAGGGACAAGAGCGCCTCGGTGCTTCTGTCCTAAATAGGTGCTAGTGTTCGAACTCAAAGGCCATAAAAGATAAATCGGTCAAATACAAACATGGCTATAAGGTGTGTAAGGTCAACAAAAGTATAAGAGACAAAGAAAAATGCCTACAAGACATTGTCAATTACTAGTTTTCTTTCTTAAGAATCAAGTATATATTAGTACGCTCTATGACCTAGAAATGTACTCAAGTGCATAGATTTTGTGTCTGCACATGTAAGAATCTCTAAAGGTATTGCATTCACCTCAAGATACCATGTGAATGCTCTATGTGTATAGAAAAAAATAATGACACACAAAGTATCCAACTAATATAAGAAATAAAGTGTAACATATACATAATATAAGCTAACAAGAGTAAATACAACCAAGATGTGTAGTTGTGTGAAAGTTATGGTGTGCTATGATATACAAGATGTGTAGATGAGAGGAGCCACATTGGCCCTTAACGGATGTGTATTATGTGAGATTCATTTGGGTAATGTGTCCTCAATAGTTAATTAAGAACCGTAGAACAAGAGTGTGTCATCGGGTAACAAGGTAGAATATGTAGTAACAACATTGCGTTGTATAGATAGGAAGAAGTAATGGTATAAGAAGCAAGTGAGAGGGGAATTATAATGCCCCCAAAGTGTGGATATTAGGAGCTACTGGAAAATATATGTGATCATTGTGAGCAAGAATAACCAGAGTATGTATAGTGAATGAAAGGATGTATACCATATATATAAATTAGTATGTGTATCATGAATAAAAGGATCTATAAGTAAACAAGAGGAGAAAAACGTGTATGGAGTGACATAAGAGTAGAAAGGGAATCCATAAGCATAGATAGATGTAACAAGGTGTGATCATAGTGTAGATAAGAGAAAGTGTTGCTAGAAAGATTGACTTGAAGTGCAAAGAAAAAGTAAGGTATATGTGTGTATGTGAGTAGTATGGAGAGGAAACTGTTGATTAGAATGTGTGACTATGGGGGGAGTTTGATGCCCCCAAGTGTGCAAGTGATGGAGATATATATGATGGTGTGAGGGAGACCATACCATGGTGGCAGATGTTGAAATGTGTCCTTGTCATTGACATAGACATTATATGGATCGAAAGCAGGATTTATAAGTTCAATTGCAAGAGGTTGGTGAGGGGTCTCAACTTGTGGTGAGGGAATTATTTTTTCTTCCTTTGATGGTTTGGCCTTAGATGGGGCTTGTAGTGACTCTTACATTACTAGAGAAGGAATATGAGTGACTATTGTGTGATACTCACTAGACACAGAGGGATAATATTTAGGAACCCGTTGGGGTTTGGTAATTGGGGATGAGCATGTAGCATAATTTTATGTAGCAAATGAATAAAGCCTTGATGCTTAAGTTTCTTGATTCTTCGTTCTGTGGTTCATATTATTTCCTTAAATTTGAATGCTTGAAATATAATTGAAAAGAAGCAGATAAGATATTTTAGTTCATTATAGAAAACAAATACTTGAAAACAAATAGTCTTTTTAATAACATTTAGACAAAAAATAAATGTTATGGAAAAAAACAATGGATTTTTTATTTTTTCCTCCCTTGTTTTGTTAACACATTTACAATATACATCTTTATCAATGCATATGCTGAAATGCCTATGCATTGACCAAATTGACTATTGCAAATACACATTCATTATATGTTGGTTTTGATCTCCCCTACAAGTGCAATTTATACAATGCATTAAATAATACAAAATTTTAAGTGAAAATTTTACCCCATATCTTTATAATTGGGAATACTTGTGCCTAAAGGACCCAAAAACATATATTTTTGTGTTCTTCCCGGTGCAAGATTATTAATTTACTCTTCTATAATAACAACAAATGTTTTATGCATGGTAAACAATAGAAGATAAACAGGACAAACAAAACAAACATCGTATGATCCCAAGAATGTCACATGCTTCTTTACAATTTTTGATGTTTTATTGTTGTGCAATCTATGCTTCAACATGGATGGAATCATAATTGACAACTGGTGTCATAGAGAATATGTTTAGTTGGAGCAAGGGCCTCACACCTTTCTTGCAAGTGCTTTCTCTATAAGTTGTCCCTCACCTTTCAAGATCAAACACAAAGTATCGAGCCAAATTTTCTGAAGAAATCCTTGTGCACCACACCTTTCTCCCATCCAAGATAAATCCTCACATCCATTTGGGTGAATTGGTCAAAATTTTGATTGTTAAAGTGACATCTTACATTTGTAGACCTCTGAAGGGTTTTATGTAAGTTGTACCTTATATTACTACACATATTAATGTTCTATTCTAATGGATTTGAGATCATTCAAATTTTCTTAATTGCCTTCACTCCTTATAGGATTGTCTCGGTTCTAGCCCCTTTTCTCCTTCCCATGCTACACTTTTCATAATTTAGCATGTAATTGCTTTATTGGCTAAGGGTCTTGTAAATACAACTTGCACATCATCTCATAAAAAACTATCTGCCCTTTTCCCCTTTAGGGAAATCACTCCATACCAAGAAGAAGGTTAATTAGAGGTTCATCTACTTCAAAGAGCCACTTTGTGAGTATAATTTTGAAAAAGGGCATGATTGGCTTTGATTTTATGAAAAATGAAGGAGTTGAGCTTCATGTTACATGCTCTAATGAGGTTTTAGATTGATTTAATTTAATTTGAATTAGATCTTATTTCAGAGTAACTTACTGTAACGAATGATATTTAGATGATTAAATATAGTAATGTGTAAGCACTAAGCATTCAACAATGTAAAACCCTGAGTAAATGAGAGAGGGATGATGACTTAACTGATTCTGTACAACATAAGAGTAATTGTGACTATGTATCTACTGGAACATGATGTAAATAGTGTCAAAATGGCTCGCCAAGGGTTCAGAAACCCATGAATGTACATGACAGAAGTGCCCGTAGGAGGACAAAAGCACCCTAGATGCTAATGACTGATATGGGTGCGTTTGTCTGTAACACCATATTTTTTCCACGCCAAAAATTATAACACATGACTAGAAATTTATGACAATTTTTTTTAAAACATACATGTCATATTAATTAATGCGAATTTAATTACTTATATATTTTTTTGTAAATACCTATGTTCCACTTATTAATGCTCATTCGCTTATTACTACCCTTCCCTACATAATACTATTTTATTCTCCCAAAACTATTATGGGATTAAATCTCTTCCTTATGTCATATTAAGTTTATTTAAATAATTCATAATTTAATTTTACTTATTTTATTCCCTTAAGTTCATATTAAATTTATTTTAAAAAAATCCTTGACTTAAATTTATTTAATTTTGTTTCCGTCAAATAAATAATTCAAAAGTACCATTTGCTACGCACTTATTCATTTGTCCATAATTAAAAATGTCATTTAATAAACTAAACTTACCATGGCCCGAATAAAGCCCTTACTGTTTCCCATTTAATTAAATTACTTAGTATTTTATTTAATCAATTATTCCCATCCACATTAAGTTGTGAGGATTAAATCAGAGCCCTTGGATGGATTTAATATCCACCCTAGATCTTAGGTATTCCCTAGAACACTAATCCTCACTTATATTTTTCCCTTTTATCTCTTATTTGACCTATTTTGCCTCCATTTGCACAAGTGGGTTTTGTAGGGAAGAGATGGTAGCCATTGAAGCTCATGGATGTTTATGGTTTTTTTTTTTGTTCCATATCTACAGATGAGGGAGGATTTCCTTCTATATATATATAATATGAATATATATATATATAATCTATCTGGTATATGATATATATACATGTATCCTATAGCTCTATATATTTTTTTCTACAAAGATAGATCCCTTCCTAGGGTTTGCAAAATGTAAATTTATTTTGATGTGTGTGTGTGTGCCAGAATCTTGTGTGGTTATGGGTATTACATTTACCCTTATCTCTTTTTTTTGTGTGCTACAAAGATAGATCCGATTATGAGTATATATATATACATTTGATGTGTGTATATATTCACGCCTATATATATGTATGTATAAAGAATAATATTATGTATTGTCATTTATGGTACATACCATCACTAAAAACCAAACACAGAGCATAATGATGGCCATACATACATACAATTTAAACTGGATATAACTTTTCTTGCATGTACACATATATATCTCCGAGTTTAAATATGTTGTACATTTCTTAGATGTTTGGACCATTTATTATTATAATTTTTTAATTTAAACATATCAAATTCCTTAAATTTGTGACTAAAAACATAATCTGAAAAAAAACATAGAACATATTTTACTGTGTTAAATTTGAATAGATCAAATGATCGTCGTGTGTGTGTGTGTGTGTGTGTGTGTGTATTTGTTGGATCTTAACCAAAACAGAGCAGAATGACGGCCATACGGACGTCAAATTTAATCACATTGGCTATAACTTTTCTTGCAGTCAAATTTTTCAATTAGAATGAGAAGAACTACATTACAATCACAATGATTCTACCATTTATAAGAATACTATGAACTCAAAGATTTCATATTTAATTGAAGGATAACCCACATCCATTATCATATTTCTTTCACTTTAAACAAGACACTCCAAGAAGGGGAAACAAGTGTATTTTCAACAACTATACTTGTAATTAAAGAAGAACAATTTCAGATTTTAGCCTGCAATAAGATGTAGTTTTCAAACAGCAACTAGCATTCCATATGTAATACTACATGATAACAAATCATTGTTAAAACAATCCCTTCTTTGGAATGATTTTTTTCACTTAACATAGTTTAAACAAGAAGGAATTAACTTTAAAATGCAAGTACATAAGCCCTCCACTTAAATGTGGAGACAACATGTCAAAATCTACAACATTCTTTTGTTTTTTTCACAATCACACTTGCAACTCCATTCCTCAAATTTAAATCTGTGCGACTTCAGTTCTTCTCCATCTCCAATCACATTAACAAAGGAAGGGAGCTAGGCAACATTTGCCTCCCAACCTTAACCCAACGAGAAGGTGAAGCCTACCTTCTCATTGGCCCCCAAGTGCCAACAATAGAAGAATAAGGGGTGTTCACAACCATAGCGGTCCTCACAAGAAAATGGCTTCAATAATACAACACTCACACACAAACAAAATCTGCAACAACAAAGAACAAAGACAACAAGAAAAACTTCAACAATACAATTACACATAGGCTCAAAGTTGAGCCAAAGGAGAAAAGAACATGGCAGCCATCTCCTTATGCCTCCCAAGTGGGATAGGGGTCCACCCAAGCCTCCAAGTGCACTAACACAATTCACATATAACCATTTTCTCTCCATATTGAAAGACAACAAAATAGTTTAAACCCCTTTTAACTCCACATAGGTGGATTCCCTTCCCACATAATCCCTCCACAAAGATCCTTACATAATCCCTTTTACACCCTAGAAATGGATCCCTTTACTTGTCCTTGCACCTTCCTTATGGAAAATAATATCACAATCCTATCACAAGATTAGATGCATTCACACATTCACAAAAAAAATATAAACAAGAAATTCCTAAAACAAAAATTATAAGATCCTACCTTGCCAATTGAGATCACCTTAAAAATTCAAGCAACCTAAGCTCCAAGACCTTTCAAAAATACAAGAAAATTCCCATGTAAGGTATCCCAAAATCCTCAATCAAGTAACCCCTAATACAACAAAAAAGAACTCCAATACATTTAAGATCATGGAGAGAATCGTGAGGAGGATCTATATAGGATGCCACCTCATTTCTCTTCATTCTACCACACAAGCCAAACAAAAAACTCAAGGAACCTATTACTAGCGAATTTGAATGTATCACACATCCACTCATATAAAAAATCCTCCATTCTACAATTTAATAAAGGAAATTTAGGTAACCAAGATAAGAGGTGGCATTAATTGCCTAATTTCCATCAAAACACGATAATAGGGGCTTAATTTAGCCCCTCGTACCATAGGGTAGGTTGGTTGGAGAGTTTAAGGAGTGTGGGACAAGTCAAACATGTCCCACAAGTCTCTAAAAATGGGCTCATAGCCCAAATCCGAATTTTGGAGATGGGGATGGCACACAAACCAAGATAAAAATAAAATCCATCAAAAGGCATAAGGGAATTAAGGAATATCACGTACAATTATTGCCCCCCCATTTTCCACATCACACAATTATCATAAACCACAAAATTATTTAACTTAATCAAGGGAGCACACTAATACGCACAAGAAAATATGAAGGCAACAAAATTTAATAAAACTACATAGTCAACCATAGAAAATAAATAGAAGAAAACATACAACTTTCACACCCATGGTCACTTATGAGGTTGCTCCCCATTGGAGACCTCCTAGAAAATATGACAAGCAAACATGCCGATGCACGTAGACACATGGGTTACCATGATGAACACGTTGTAAACACACAATATTCTTCCATATTTGGTCTTCCTAGTCCCCCCTTTGTTTTGTGATTTCATTTTCTGCTAACAACTAAGACAATACCACCTTCGGCCTCAAGGCCATATCAATATGTCAAGAAACTAAACCAACATATATCATTTATCATATAACATCATCATATAAAATAATTACATCATTGTCATGGTTAACCAAACTCTATTCTAAACCAATTATTTACAATTAATAACCATAAAAATTATACTATATCCATTGGCATTTACTATCACCCTACGCTTTTGCATAATCATCTATCACAACTCACATTTTACAATAACCATGCATTTCACACATTTACTGTAACTTATACCTAGTTAGATGCATTCAACAACATACTATTGATCACCTATTATCATCATATTATTAATAAATCATAACATCAATGTGCACACATGGTTATTCCAATCATCTAAACATAGTTGTCATTGTCATGAATACTGAGATGTCAATATGTAAGCAAAATAACCCTAAATCATCATCATGTACGGCAATATCTATCAATGTCCCCTATAAACCCATACAATCCATAATAAGAATCAAAAGCAAAATGATAATCATAATGTCCATAATGTCTAACAACAGGCTATCCAAAATATCATATTAATGTCCCATGTCACTAAGCAACAAATAATCATGATCATAACCAAAATAGGAGTCGAAGAGGAGTGGGCACTACAGTGTCTACTCAAATGTTCAGAATTTGGTATTTTCTGGGTCAGAAGATCTTCATTGTTATTTGATATTTGTTGCTCTGGTTTCCCTGTTAGGTCATCGGTCACACCTGTAACCTGCAAAACAAATGACTACCTACACATGCCCACAAACCACATCAAATCTAATAAAAAATATGTAATATGTAGATTCAGACTGACCCTGGCGGTCATATGAAGAGTGAACTTATGACCGAGTTCTCCACTACATCTCAGACTCCATGTAGTTCTTCGTGCATGTGTGTATCCATGTCTTATGCCTTAGGTTTCCCTTTTGTAAGTTTCACGATGATAACGGGATAGATCTAGATTGTCCCAAATATGCAAAATATGTGTGATGGAATACAATAAACTCTCTTCCTATGCAATGTATGCAGATCAATGCAACCCTTGTCCGTTGTATACATGTGCTAGATGCATGCTTTTTAGTGCTCATGTGCCTTTGTAAAACCTTAGGTGGTGATATATAATCCTTATAGTGCTTTCCCCCTTATTGAGAAGAAGTAACTATATATATGATTATGTTGTTTGAATTTCATAATTGACAACTGAAAGGTTGACCTAAAGTGTTAAAAGGTGACCAAGAAGTGAAAATGGACCCAAAAGAGAAAGAAGAAGAAGAAAGAGAGGGACAAGAGTACCCAGGAGGGATATGAACACCTGGGCACTTTTTTCCTAACTGGGCACTAGTGTTTGAGGCCATTACAAGGTAAATCAATCAAGTGCCAACAAAACTATAAGATGTGTAAATCTAGTAAAGTGCAAGAGATAAAGCTGCCAAAAGGCCAAAAGGAGTTGTCAACCACTATTTTTATTGCTTAGGAATCATGTATACACTAGTATTCTTTAGGACCTAGAAATGTACCAAAGTGCATAGATTTTGTGTCTACATAGATGAATTCTTTGATTGCATTACACATGGAGAAGTATATATTATTTCCAATAGCCAAGTAAAGGAAATAAACAAAATTTATAGTCATGCAAGCGTTGAATGAGAATTTTTCTTATGCTCCACATAGATGGTGGAACATTTCCCTTTAGGAGACACAAACATACATTTCCATGTATTTCAATTCATTCCATTGAAAGAGATAGAAAACAATCCTTTGTCCTCTATGGTTGACGTAGTTGGCCTTTTCTTTATTGTTTTAGCAATTTCAGTTATACAGAAAAAGGATGGTACTTCAACAAACAGGATGATGAGTCAAATCACAGACATGTCTTGCTATTGTGTAGATGTCACACTTTGGGGTTTTTGTTGAGATGATGAAGGGTCTTGCCCATCATAGATGTGTTGTAATGATTCTCTTGTGGTGTTTTCTATCAAATTAGGAAGGATAACTACATGGAATGAAATCTCCTTAGACACTGTTGGAATGACAAAGCTTTTCATAAACCCTAATATTGAAGAAGTAATAAATTTAAGATAATGGATTGTATATGGAGGATCCAAATTTTCATCGCCCTCCCTCTCATACAAACATGTTCTTTAAAATAGTCACCCTTCAAGGGTTTTTATTATAGTAATTCATGAAATGGAAAGAACTAATTAGATGACCCTATTTGTTGTACATTGCATAGTTACATCCATCCATTTAGAAAATTTCTTCTACCTGGTATGTCCTCTCATAGATGTTGGAAAGACTTGCAGTAAAACAATCATTAAAACAACATCTTGTTCTTAACATTGTGTTAAATATGGAGTTGAATTTCCAAAGTACAAGTACAAGTACATGTTGAAGGTTGAGCTTCAAGATCATATTAGCATTTTACCTTCTATTGTTATTTTTTATAACGTTTCCATTTCACTCCTAGGCATAAATGCACAAGAGTTTGATTCATTGTTGCATGAACTTGAGCTCGCACATGAGGTTTTAACTCGTCTTATTTCCAGGTAGTTTTTGTTCAATCTATCAGCCAAAAAAGAACAATACAAAGACAAAAAAGGATTGCAACAATTACCAAAAAGGATGCTAAAATAGACTTCATCTCTAAGAGTAAACTTCTCTTCAGTGAAATAAAAAATATGGATGGGATAGAGAAATTAGAATAGTTGCTACCTATACCTTTTCTTACCTTGTACTATTTCTCCTTTTCTACATAATTCGTTCTCAACATTGTATCAAAAAATGGAAGTAATAGTGCAGCTCGAATAGTTAAGACAACATTTAACTTTTGCGACTTTCTATTATTTATCCTTTGTATGTGTTCCTTTTTTAGCATTGAATTAAAAAAATGGAGGGAATAGTGTAGATAGAATAGTTAAGATTGTCTTTAGCTTTTGTTACTCTCTACCATTCCCATTGTATATCCTATAATTTTCTTATTTATAAAGTTTTGACACATTATACATTTTCTTGTAAATTGTTTTGAAAATGACAATTAAATCGATCTCCTTGAACATTAATCTCACAATGGGAAAAAAGGTGCTTTCGGGTCATCTATTTCTTTTGACTTCCATTCATTCCATACTTTAGCAATATTGTGATAGATTCTTCACTACAACTACATAGTATTTATAAAAAATGTATATCAAAATTATAAATATGATTATTTTTTATTAAATTATATTGCTCCGGATATTTATTTTCCATTTTCCTTTCAAGAGCATTATCTTAAAGAACCATACAAAATTCGCATGCATTTCCAAAAAAAAACTTTGTTTATCCTGCACCATATAGACAATGATCTTATGGCTGTTTTGTTTTACTTATTCAATTTTTAGGCTTATAGCCATCAAATTACTTTTTATTCATATGTCACAACCTAGAATTGGCAGTCCTTTGATCTTATTTTATCTACCTACATGTGTAGGAACTTCAATCTCAACTTTTACATCCGAAAGAGAGCATATGAATGCAAGGTGAAGAATCATTTACCAAGAAAACAAAGATATCATAAATAAATAGAGGCACAAAAAGTGACACTTGCAAGCTCATAATGACCATTTCATGTCTCAACCGCCTCTAAATAATGGCCCTGTTAATGTTCCCTGATCAACAAACACCAGCTGCTCCATAACTCTAACAACTAAACTTCTTGTCATGCAAAGACGGTTTCATGTAAGATTAGATGAGGTTTTCCACATGGAAACATGTGAACTTAGAAAGTTTCCCAGGAATGAAAACAAGAAACCATCATGGGAAGTGCACATGTTATAGTGTTTCTTTGAATTTTTTTTGCTTCATTTCTCCTGCCAAAACAACATGGATCCTGAAGACCAACCACTAATGCTTCGTGTAGTTACCCAGGTGGAAGAAGTGTTAATTGAAAGATTTAATCCAATGCTATAAGGTTCCCAATCTTGAGGCAGACAAATCAAATATAATGGCCACATAATAAGTTTTGCTCAAGATGTCTAGAAAATTACAAAGAAGTTGCCTCAACATGTAGGGGACCTGGACATCTTGATTGTTAAACGATAAGGTTTGAACCAAAAACATATGATTTCTATGTTTGTAGAACATGTGTGGTTTAAGCTCTGGAATAAAAATTAGTGCAGGATCCTTACTACAATGATGTTATATTTGATGCATATGCAATCTTGGCACCACCTTCTACCCAAAAAACATTTCTATGGATTTGCGGTAAGCTCCTATTGATCCCTACCCAAATTCATTTAATGACAACCAAATTGAAGGGAATGACGACACTTTATATAGAACACTTGAGAAATAATCCTCTTTGTTTGTTAACATATTTCCTAATGGATGTACTAAAATGTAGTTCGTTCATGATTTCCTTAAACCCCCTACCTCAAACATACATCCTATAATGTCATGGCCTCGATTTAGCCTTAATATTTGAACAAATACAAAACTGAATGCCTTTTATGACCTTTCCTTTTATTTTCCCTTTAGGACATGCCATGTATAGATAACAACACATCAAATAAGTTCAAATACATGAATATGCTTTGTATCTAATGTGGTACCATGGTGGGAGATTTGGGCGGGGCCCTCAGTTTAAATATTTCTTAATGATGCACCATCATAACTAGACAATAACAATTTTCTTTTTCAAGAAACACATTGTGGACATACTACGCACAACAACCCAAGATTTATGGCATCACCTCCAAGAATGATTTGATAGAAAATTGGCAGACCGATTGATGAGGTTTGGGCTAACCTTGCATGAAACTAGGTTATATTGGACCAATTCTTGTGCTGAGTTGACAAACCTTATCCATGAACTTAGTGCCTTGAAACTATTCTTCACACTAAGCATTATAGACACAAAATGACTGGATCTATATAAAGTCATGTCTGTATTCCCTCCTCTAGATGTTTAACAATAATTTCAATGGAGAATTATGACTATCATTAACAATCCACAACTCACTTCTTTATACTTGCATAAAAAATTCACCATCTTCCATGAAGAAGTATTGTAGAAACATATGCATGTGTTAGACTATTGGTACATGTGTGGTTTTGATTTAAATATCACTTTTTTCTAAGGTTTTGTTCTACTTATTGTCTTTGATAAATTCTAGACTTTCCTTTTCAACCCCTAGGTATGAGTGGAAACATCGTGGTTCTTAAAATGTGCATGGATTCATTTAGTTACAAGTTGTGTCAAACATTGATGCATTAGATTGGGAGGATCTATAGTTGTTGCAAATACTAAATATTTTATTGACAAATACATTTCAGCATGGAACATGACATGATTTCTAATATTTTGCAAGAATCCGTTAGCCCCTCAATGATGAGATTTGTTTTCTTGACACAATTGTCATTATTATTTCAAGTAAACATTCTAACTATCAAGAAATCTTAAAAAAAGTATGAAAGCATACAAATTGTAGTGAAAAATCATGTATGTGAAAGAAAGGAAGTTCCCTTTGTTGTCAGTACACTGCTCCTTTTTCCCAACATGTATCATATTGTGCTCATTTTTCTATATATTATATAATGATGCTCATTTGTAAAGGTTGGGCACTCTCAGAATACTAGGGCATCATTTCAAAGTGTTGCACAAGTGCTTTTTTGAGTTGCAAGCCTCAGATTTGGATTTTACAATGTGTTTATACCTCCTTCCTTAAATGTAATGGATTATGCATCCTTATACAATAATAAAATTCATGTTTTGTGGCTATTTCTACCCTACATGGTGTTTTATTACATTTCCTTTCCTCTTCATCTACTTGCAGGTATGTTGTGTATGTTTCTCCACTTTACAGGGTTTATTTCTGTTGTATTTTGTATGGAAAGTGGAAGGTGAGGTGTCATTTTCATCTATGGCGCAGCTATTTTTCCTCTCCTCCATCATCTTCCTCAATTTTTTCCTCATTGAGAGTGTCTTTACCCATTTTCTTGGTGCTATCACCTCTCTTTAGCTTGGGATTTCCATTTTTATGCATTTTTCTCTCTCCCTGGCCCATGTGGATGTTAGATTAATATTAGGTAGTTACATTTCTAGTTTTAGCATTAGGAATAGGTAGAGGAAACAACCTTCTCTAGAGGTCTATCCCATAGTGCAAGTCCCACAACTTGGAGACAATCCCATATTACCCAAAAACACTAATTGATCATTCATGATAAATCAGAGGTTGTTGTTTTTCTGTGATAACAGTTCTAGCACAATTGGTGGGACATGATAACAATTCCAAAGGTCCAAATTTAAGCACATTTACACCTAGGTTTCTCAAATACAACAAGGGTTTAGTATAACATGTCACAAGACCAATTCTCTTGATATATTATGGAATCCATTGGACACCAACCCAATAGGTATTTAGTTATGCCCTACCCATAAGATTCACTGCACTTAAACTTGCACCATTTTATGGTAAGGTGATCTTGAACATCATCTTAGTACTTTCCATGCAACATGCTTAGAATATATAGGTAATTATATATTTCTAACCAATTTTTTTCTAATAATCCTTAAGGATTATGAGTTAAGTTTCTTTTACCCACATCCTTAGAGTTTGGTACACACTTTCAATTATATAGCCAACAAATTATTAGCTCATTTTCCCATTAACTTTGTCCTAAAGGTCTCTTATGTTCAAAGTGAATAGTTTAAAAAAGGACTTAATGGGTATAATTTTTCTTATACAATCTAATACAAGAATATAATTCTATAAATGTTAAATCCAATGGTTGAAAATGATTTACAAGATACATTTTCCCAAATCTTACTCCTAACTATCGTAGTATAATATGAAAATTTGGGATTTAATCTAATTAAGAAAAATGAATTCAATGGAAATGTTTTAACAAAAAATATAGTAAATACATATTCCTATATCATATCATGAGATACCATTTAATCAATAAATCCTTTGAAAGTAGAATATAACATTTAGGGTTTTAGAGTTAGAACATATTCACCCCAATACATGCTTAGATTATGTGATAGTGTTACTAGGAAAGGAAGTTGATCAATATGTCATAAAGCTTGTTGTAAAATCTTAGGATTTGAAATTGAGTATAGTTCAGAATCAATAGTTAATTATCTCAATGTTTTTCCCTAGAAAATGATTCTTCTTGCCAGTACTATATTCTTTCTCAATTTTTCTAGATTGGTTCACCTATCTCTGTAAACCTAATTTCTGACTCTAGATCCTTGTGATAGTCATACGATACAATGATTTAGATACTTCTTGTTTCCAAAACCATAAATCTCTTAAATACTTGAAAAAGAGGTTAGTTCAATTGGGCTAGAATGACCTCACCCTATCCCCTATGGTGTGATGTGTGTTGCATTATGTAGCAATACTTTGAAGAGGTATAAAATCTCATATAGTTCTCCTTCCCAATGAATGTGTGTGAATGTGTAAGAAACAATGGTTTGACATACCCTAATTAGGCCTCCACAAATTTGCAATGATTTGGTGTATGCTACAATATGTGATAGTGAGATAGGTTGGTTGCATAAGGTATATTCAGACTTAGTAGCTTTTTAGTTGTTGATGTGCTTTAAGGAACGATATTACAATGATATTCCTATTTTTGGGTGTTTTTTCTATGTGATCCCCTCAATAGCTCAAAGATGTGAGAGATGAGGTCCTTCCAATGGGTAAAGTGGTTGTGATTTGATATTCATGCTCAATTGACCCTAAGAAGACCTAGGTAACTTGTGTATTTGAAAAATAAGTGGTTAGGACAAAAACATTGGCTAGGGTCATAAACTTTGGTTGTCATGCTAGGAAATTCCACCCCAACTTAGTTTAAGGCCTGATATGAAGGCGGATAAAGTTGGCTAGAACTACATGGATGTGTTATGTATATATCACAAAGGTTCATGATGAGTAAATGTTGAGCAACAAATGTGACATGATAGCTATAAAATAATAAATTGAATAAGATGCATCTAGAAATAAGTCAATTGACTATATAAATGGGAATGGGATGGGATAAATTCCAAGTGATTCTTTCCAAATTCCATTGGTCCCTATTTAGGGTAATACACATATGTTTAGTTTTATTTTAACATTTTTAACAATTTGACGATATTTAAAATACAATCCAAGATCATGAACTATCACTTAGTGGGAAAATCAAGTTAAAGTATGGGAAAAACCTTCCCACATATTTTTGTGCTAAAATTTAAAGCAAGTCACTCTTCAAGGCTAGGTATGATGCCACTAAAAATGCCACTATTACATCAATTAATGTGTTTTCACAACCTACTAAAGGGCATGTTTATCAAAACCCCCTCATTATTGGATTTTTGTCTAGCTAGGATAAAAATACATCGAGGAATAAATATCATAGTGAAAATATGTAGAGAGGTGAGAAGATGAAGAATGAGATAAACATATTTAATGTATATAAGTCTACCTAAAAATGTTAAGAAATATATGTAGCCTATGATATTATATAGGAAAGTCAAATACTTGTACATTATTTTCTATTTTCTATAAAATAATACAAAATTAGCTATCCTATAACATCGCCTAAATTGTGATGGATTAGTTAACACATTCATTACATTATTCTAACTTAGAGTAAAGATAAGTTAGGCTAAAGTAAATTTAGGCTACCTATGATGTATGGATTCTTACGTTAGGCTTAACAATGTACAAATAGTAATATTACACCAACACTCTTCTAAACATAACTTACAAAGGTCTAAAACAAACACAAATATAATATACTTAAATAGGTTTCAACAAATAGGCTTGATAAGGTACCTAAATACAAATATACGTTATGATGGTAAATTTCCCCATGAATGTCAATCCATCTTATTGTAGTACATGGATTCCAAATCAATGTAACCACCAAATAAAACTAGGAACTATTGATCTATACGAAGATCACTCAGAACAAAGACACTAATCTATAAAAACTGGGTAGAAAATGCCCAAGGAAGCATTGCACCAATACTCTCCTTAATGTTGAACTAGGTGGAATATGATGCTAATAATGGGTGTATCCCATGGTGGTGAAGAAATGAAGCAAGTGACAAGTGAAGAAAAAGTGAAAGTAGGCCAAGAGTATTCAAACATGTCCAAAGTGGTACATAAAGTGGATTTTTTTTGTAATAATATTTTGAGGGGGACACCTAGATAATGTCACAAATATCATTGTATACTACAAAAACATTGGGATCATGCATGAGTGGTATTGATTTAAAAAAAATTAAATCTTATTAGAGGACTGAAATCAAACAAATATATCTGAAACAAGCAATATCTAACATGCAATGACAAGTAAGTGTGAGAAATGAGAGAATAAGAATGAATTAGCTTGTATCTAAGCTTCTAGATGATTCTGGGATGGTGAATAGGTGGAATAGGATGGATATGAACTGAGTAAGCTTTTTCTAGAGAATAGAGATATGAAAGTCTTCTGAACGAAACCACCAAGAGGAGGGCAAGACTGCCCCATGTGCTAATGTTTGAACTGGGTGCTAGTGTCTTGGTAACAATTTTGGATCTAGCCTTTTTAGAGTATGATCTTGTATTATTCACTTTACTCTTTGTTGCTCTAGATTTTTTGTAGGGTTTACTGTTTCAACTTTACGTGTTGTATATGTTAAAAATATTAGTGAGTGAAAATGTGAGAAAACAACTAAATTTCTTCCCTAATCTAATATTATTAACAAATACCTTAGATAGAGTAATAGATTAAAACGGGAAGAGAGATTATACTTTCACTTACCTACAAGGTTGCACAAGATCCTCCTTTGATGTGCTGGATTTTCTCTTGATTGATGTTGGTAGCCCTTTGATTGCTTCATATTTGTGTGGATAAACTTGGGCAACACCTCCCCTTTTCTTGCATTGGATTATTGCTTAACAAAAATGATGATGGATTGATTGTAGATGGATTAAAGATAAATGATGGATTGATTGAGTGATAAAAATGGAAAAGGTTTGACATGGATTTCCAAGTTCTTCCAAGTTAGCTCTCATGGAGGAGGAGATCCCAATTTATAGTTTGTCAGTGGAGGATTCAATGACTGAGATGAAGACATGTTGGATTGAGATCAAGGGTGGAGGATACATGTGAGGATGGATGATTCTATAATTTTGAATTAAAAATTCATGGAGGGAAGAAGCTTCTATTGAATTAAAAATTAAATATAAGGATAAAGTTAGAGAGGTTTCTAGAAATAGAAGCCTCTAGATTTAGAGCTGAAGCATGTGATTATGATTAAATTATATTAGGTTAATAAATGATGATTAAGGGTGAGGTTACATGGAAAGGCTAGGTGTAGAAATGTGTAGGCTAGGTGGGTAGGTAGATGTAGGAATATTAAGTTCCTAGAAAATGTTAATGAGGGATTAAAATAGGATAATAAGATATTATTGATGAATTGAAATGATTAATGGAAAATGGGATATGATAATGAAATAAAAACATTAATGATAAAAATGGGATAAATGATGATGATAAAATGATAAAGGGGTAAATAGGATAAAATGGATTCACTAATAATAATTAATCTTGCGATTAGTTATTATATGGATGATGTTGGGATATTTGAGGGATAGATTAATCATAATTAATCATGTCAACATTTTAAATGTCTACACCTGTAAAACAAACCCTAGCTACCTACACAAGGCTCAAACACACATTAGATGGAATAAATATTGCATATGATTGATTCAGATTGACCTCGATGGTCACCGAGTGTTACACTGCATTTTAGAATCAATACAGTTCTAGTGTGTGTGTGATAGAATGGTGTCCCTTGAATCTAGGTTTCCTTTGTTCCATTCACATGAAAATAACGGGCTACAACTACTTTTCCTCCAAGATGAATGTGTGAGATGGAATTTAGAAATAACCCCTCCTATGCATTGAATGATATAGCTCAAATGTAGTGCCTGAATATTTCATTTTCCCCAAGTAGTAGATATGGATTAATAGCCCAAATTTTCCAACCCTTAATAATATTGAGTAATTTTTGTATATATATGATTCCCTTGTTTGAGTTTAGTCTTTAAAAACTAAAAAGGATGACCAAAAGTGATAGGTAGTAATTTAAAAAATATAATAATCGATGTGGCATTTCAAATTTTAGAAAAGGGGGGAAAATGATAGAAGCACCCGAAGGGGACAGTTGCACCTGGGCACTCATGTCCCTAATGGGTAGTACTTGTTGGGATGCTCAGAGGATAGAATGGGAAATACTGAGCTAGGTCACATGTTTCCCAATGTCCAAAAGTAAAGTAGTCATTCTATAAAAGTAAATGATAGAAGTATAAAACGGATAAAACAATATAAAAGTAAAAAAAGTGTTGTTAATGTCCAGTTTTCTTGCTTGGGAATCATGCATATACCAACATACTTAAAGGTGTGATGTAAATAATAAATGCATGATTTTGTGTCCACGAGTATGAATCCACTACTAGAACACCAAACAGTTGTGAAGTGCCCAAAATATCAGTTGTTTCTCTTAACACATAGAGGTCATGTTGTCAAGGAAAAGTGCTAAACATATAGAAGAGTGCACAAATGAATGCTAATGAAATATATACTATATTAAAATCCTCACATGGGTTCTAGAAAACAAGTGCTTGAATTAATGGCCATGCAAAAATGAAGAATTTAAAATGAATATTATTGTGCTAGAAACAAGAAAGCACACATGTACAAAAAAGTGTTTATATAAAAAAAGGAACAAAAGTCTCCCTTAGAAAATGAAAATGAGGCACATAGAAAAGAGGCCTTAAATGTCTCAAATATATATGGCACAACAACAAGTGGCAGTAAAAAATGACCAATAATATTACAATTAGGCAAGAAAACTTGCCATAAGTATCTGCATGCGTGGGAGAGATCCACTACTTGAAGAAAATACTAAAAAAGAGAATAATGAGTCATTTAGTGAAAAGTATATGTGCCATGTAACGAACCATTACACCAAAACCTTGAGGCATTACTGAAATCCACACACGAGGATCATATCATCCCACTACACTTTGCAACCCTAACTATGGGCCAATAGACCTCCTTGTCACCCACTATGATATGTTCCTTGAACTCCCTATGAGAACCAACTTCTTGACTCTGGACTCCGGGATGACATACCTCCTTATCACCTGGTTCATGAATTGAAGACAAGTGGCTGATTTGACACCAAATGTAATGAACCGTTAAACAAAATACTCGATGCATTAGTGAAATACACACACTAGGATCATATCTAGCCATGTGAAAGAAAAATTAATCAAAAAATTTCCTCAAGAGGGTATCAATAACAATTCCATGTTATGCACCCTATACATTGTGAGTAAAAAGAATGCATTTTCGAATATGATGTAATGTATGTTTGTAGAGAATGCAAAAAAACAAGCAGTTTAAGAAAAATGGCTCGTAAAATGGAGTCTATATTGTTTTTACAAATTCCTAAATAAGTGAATGGAAATTAGGAAATGTAAAAGAGTATTATAGGTCAATTATTCTTAATAAATTAATAAACATTAACCATACAAATTTATAATAAAGGATTTTAATACTTGCAAATATGATAAAGTGGTGTATTGATTGCTTAAAAAACACAAAGGGATAAGTACTATGTTGCTTAGAGTGGTACAAATCTTATCTAGGTATGTAGACTAGGTGATAAGGTTATTTAAAAAATAGAAATGCTTCCTCTCAATATTTGGAGATGGAAACTGGTCATGTGTAGGATTATACAACTCAACTTGGGGAGTAGTATGATTATGACATTGTTAGGTATGGTCTTAGACCTATTTACAGTGTGGCCATGCAATTTTTCTTGCCCTTCACTTATCTATAAATGAGTGTCAATTTCCATTGTTAGGAATTTATTAACTTTGACACCACTTGTAATGATCTGAAATAATTAGAAACCCTAAATACCTACAAAAAATTCACAAAAGTATTAAATCATAAAATGATAAATTTATGTGTGGATGAGGTTAGACTACCCTTGGTAGTTAACCCTTACCGAACTAATTCCAGTGCTACACTACATCCCCTCAAGTGGGAGTAGGCCTCATGTAGTCCTCTTAGTGTAGGTACAAGTGTGCATGTGAATCTAAGCCACCACCCTATGTGTACCCTCATGTCTCTTGAAACAAACATAACAAGATAAATATAGTAGAAGATGTAACCACTCCAGTAATAGTGTGATGTGGTGTGCTTCAGATGCTTAGATTAATACCATTTTTCCCTTGAATACCTTTGTAATTGTTTGGACTTACTTTCTCTTACTAAGATATGGCTCTAGGAGCTTTGAATTCTTGGTAATGGGGGAAGCTAGACTCTTGAACATAGTTTGTGTGCTTCAGATCTATGTGGTGGCTACTCTAAATGATGTGCAATTGCTTTAAGAGGGTTTTAGAGACCCCTAAGTGATTTAGTGTTGATATTTTCAATAGGATCTTATGAGAATTCTAGGTGAGTTATAAAGTGTAATTGACTTTCTTATATAGGCTTCCAAAGATTACACATTCACATTATGGCTGACCTAGCGAAGAAGAAAAAACTAACATATGGTTTTCAAATAGGAAAAAATGTTGTTAGATGAGAGGGTATGGGACTGTATAGGTTGATCGAGAACATAGTACAGTCCAAACCTATGTTGTATGGTCTCAAACAAGTAATTAGTGAGGAAATAGCCATAGTCCAGGAATGATGATTTTAGATTGATTAATACTTTTGATAATCAATATTTCATTGGTGAACAACAAAACATTGTGTATAGATGACCAAGTCAAGAAAGAGATATACATACCGATTGGTCCTATAATGTGAGTATTTTCTTAGCATAGGAACAACACCAATCTTGTTATTGTTGAAGGATAAGTTACTAAATTTGAGTGTCTATATTTGGCCTCCCTTTAAGTGTGGAATTGAAAATTACATATTTAAAGGAAAAACATGTCTAAGTGTGCACACACACCTTTTCTTTATTTGAATTTTGTTTTCCTTTGTGGTGGTGTTGGCATGTTCCATGGCGAAACCTATAAAAAAGAGTGTATTTAACGTCCATAGAAAAAATTGATCTGTAACTCAAATATAAATAATGCTTGTAACTTTAATAAATTGAACTTGTATATAGTAAAGTAAATATACACAAAAAAATGGATGGAATATGCTTTTGTTTCTTGTAGGTAAAAGCTCATGTTCTTGTTATACTTAGAGATTATAACTTATGTTGAGTTGTTGAAGGATTGGGGGTGATCAATCCCTCAATTTTCCTAAAAGAGACATTAGAATAGGAGGGGATTTGAGTATGCACAATCCAATAGTAAAGAGGGGAGATACAAAAGTGTTGGCGAAATAATTATCCATAAGGGAATATTATTGATTTTTCACCAACGCTCCGAGACTAGGTCCCTCCTCTTAGGAATGGGGAGGATCCCATTTATTGAATGTAGGAAATGTAAAATTTGTGGTGACTGTTAGACTAGGGATTACACAAGAATACTCTGCTAAACTTGTGGAAAATTTCTTGTATAGGATACAAGGGAGGAATTTTCTTGGAGAAAGGTTAAGGGGAGATAATAATATAGATAGGGATGGTTAATGTAATGAATAGACACTTGCAAATTTCACTAGCATTGACGGGAGTAGGTCCACATTTAACAGGAAGAACACAACCATGTAAACAATAACAAGATTAACAAATCAAAGACACAAAGTTCAATTGATTTATTCCTCAAAGATATATATCTCTTTCTTGGTTATTCAAGGTTACAATGTTTGGAAAGTTGAAAATAAGAAGTAGAGGAACACATACAAGAAAATAGAAGAAATAACTTCTTTCTTGTAGTGACAGAACAATACTAATCAACCCCTTGGAATGGAGAAGCCACCCCAATATATAGCTTTACATTATGTCTCTTCATCTCCCCCTACATGACTTTTCACATCCCTATCACTTGTGACCTTTGATATTCCTATAGAAATAAAAATAAGCCCCTTTCTTATCAATGAAAGAGAACTTTTACAATGTCAAATTAAAAGGTCACTTAAGTAAATAAGATGAAAAAGACAAAAAGTACATTCCCAATGAAGAATTAGAACATAGAGAGAGGGAAGAAGAGAGGGAATAAGAGAGAGAAGAAGAGAGAGAAGAAGAGAGTGATCAATCTGAAGATGAAGAAGCTTCCAATGATGAAGACCCAACTCTCAGAGAAATTTGAGGAAATGCTCCTGAAATGAACTCCTCCCTCTTCACTTCCTTACCAAAATGAGCTACTGTGAGTGCCACCTTCTTCAGCTGTGGAATGCAAGAACTACCCAAAGCACCGATCTAAGTCTTGGGAATACTATCAAGGGTATTACATTGATTGAACTAGACTTGATGAATATTTTGCAGTATTAGAGATTGAGCCTCCAATTTCCACGAGGGATTCCACAGTATCTTCATTGAAAGAGAAGGGACCCCTTACCTCTTTCTGGACCAAATCTTGGAAAGACTTGAGAAGCTCTTCCAAGGATGACTGCTCACTGAGCGGAGGTGATCTAAGCTTCTGTACACTGTTGCTGACATTTCCCAAGATCTCAGATGCATGTTCTCCACAAGACTCGAGTTGTGAGATAACATCATTTAATATATCAAATTTAGCACTCATTGTTTGAGACCATATGGGAGATAAATTATCGAAGATAGAAGTGAATACATTCTTGCTCACTAGGGAGTGAGAATCAAGACAACCCATCTTGGACACAAATGGGAACACACTATCCCAGTGGCCCCCTTTTCTTTCTCAATCTCCTCCTTGGTCATTTTCACCTTAGAAACAATGGCAAGGGGAAATTTGAATAAAGAGAGAACCTCGGGTAGAAGTACCTTTCCTTTTTCCAAAATACTCTCCACCCATTTGTTATTAGCTCTCCCTTTCATGATGTACCCTTTGTTAGGAATAATATTAATTAGTGCTCTCATAGTTTGATATTTATTTTATGACCTAATATAAATTGTGTCATGGTAAGTTAGTATATAGGTTTAATTATATTAAACCTATTTTTTTATGAGAGTTGTTAGTTGTTATATACATGAGTTGTTATAGGAGGTTTCTTATTTTATAGGAAACATCCTCCCTATATATTTGTAACTTGTGATTGTGAATGAAATATATGAAGAAATATAGATATTGAGAACAATAATTATGTGATTTAATTCTACAGACCTGAACAAAGTGGGTAATCTCTTCCATGAAAGCATAATAATTTATTAAGGGGGAGATGTATTTTGTCTCACCCTTGTAGATGAGAAATTAAATAGTTGTTTTTGAGTTTTGTTGAATTCAAATTCTTTTCCAGTATATCATTGTGGGGTAATCTTCATAATTTTGGCGCTTTTCATTTGTTATTCTTTTATTAGAAGCAAGAGATCATTAATATGTTTTTCTATCAACTTCTGTGATAAGATATTGCATGTGATAATTAGCTAAGTTGGTGATTTGTAAATTTATCACTATTCAGATGTGGAAGGTGGTATAACATTGTCCCTAGTGGTGTCACACTATTTCTTTCCTAATCATACACTGTGACCGAAAATATCTTTAATAGGCCTGCACATTTACTCTATAAATTTGGTGCACATAGTTTATATTTTGTTGATTTCAGCGTACATACTTGATCCGCTTCAATCATCACATCCACAGTTCATCCTCCGAACTACTCTAAAAAGCTGCATTAGAAATAAAGTTCTCTCCACATGATTCTTCTGGTACTTTACGAGATCCTTAATCTGTTGTTTCAAGCTATGGCATTAGAAGAATCTAAGCGTAGCTCTAGAACACCATCCTATCCAACAAAGGCCTCTCACTCCACATGCAGACTTATCGACCATCCTCGAGCTCAAATCTTTTTGACACTACTTTTCTTGTAAAAGACTAAAAATATCCAGGTTTTAACTTTAAGCGCACAATTATGTATTGAGGTATAAATTTTCTCAAATAAGGTGGTGTTTCAATTCATTATTTGAGTGGTTTAAACTCAGTCAAGTCCTTTTTTATCAATTAGTTTAGTGTCGAGATCAAGGATCTTTAGGTGTATTAAATATTGAGTCAAATGATTATATAGTCATGTCTCCACTCGAACGGTTAAAGTATTGTATGTTTTAGTCGAAATATAATGTCCTTTTGTCAATTTTCAAAAATAGAGCCCACTTGTCTATTGTTTTAAAATCAAGTTCCAGAGTCAAAGTTATTGTCAAAATTGTCGATAGTATCGTATGTGTCATTGTGTGTCAAGTTAAAAACATTTATAGTCACCACTTTGTGGTATTCGTCAAAATTCATTCATGTAGTTAAAATAAAACTAGTTGTATATTATCATTATTTTAATTGTGTTAGTAGTTAAAGTGATTCATCAAAAGTGTCAGAAAATTAAAAAAACTACTTCAAATGTATTTTCAGTTTACCCAATGTCTAAATTGTGGGGGGAATAAGATTAAAATAATTACATTTCTAATTAAGTTTTTGAAGGTTGAAGAGAAGGAAAATGTGCTTGGCTTTGGGGGCTCCACCCCTTGACCCCTCCCTGTACAACGATAGGGAGTGTGCTCAAGGTGCTACCTCGAGACCCTGGAAGGGGCACTTCCCCTTGACCCTGCTGGGGGTTACCACCCCTATACCCCTGCTTTAGAATTTCAGAGCCAAAGAAAAAAATTGTGGGGAAGTCACATCAATATAAGATGGTGCAATTAGAGCTTCATATTTCATCTTACAAAGTGAGAAACATGACATTAGAGCCCACAGAAGCACATGATATTAGAGCTCAAACAACAACCTATTGTCAGTCACCAACGATGGGGCCGCGTAAAGTTGTGGTGGCATTTTTTGGTGTGATTTTTGTTTTTTGTTGTACTTTCAGAGTTCATGTTTCCTTGTGTGTAATGTGTTTATTTTCAAATTTGTTGTTTGATGAATAGATGGAAATTTCAATTGTGGGGGAACATAACACAATATTCGATTTCCATTCATATGTTGTTCGAGATCAAGTGGCATCGATGAAAAATAGAGGCTACATTTGAAAACATTGTGTTCTTATGGAATGTAATGTGAATTTTTTTTCCAGTGTGAGTATTCTTATTCAAATTGGTAATAAGTGAGCAACGATTCCTATATACTTCCTTGATGTAATAACATAGTGATGAATAAAAGGCACAAGGAAAAGCAACATCATGGTATTTGAGTTGTTGGTTGTTCTGTAAAACTATCATTTTTTGTGGTTGTTAGTAAGCCACTTGAAAAACCATCCTTGTTGAGGTTGTTGGCTATCCTGAAAAACCATCCCTGTTGGTTGGTAGTTGTCTAGCAAAAGCATCCTTGAAGGTTGTGGAGGAAGTGTGATTGTTTTTTTCCCATGTTTGCACTAAGGGGGGAATGTTAGGAATAATCTTAATTAGTGCTCTCATAGTTTGATATTTATTGTATGGTAAAATAAATTGTATTACAGTAAGCTAGTATATATGTTTAATTATATCAAACCTATTGTTTATGATAGCTGCAAGTTGTTATATACGTGATTAATAGTGGCTAAAACCACTCACGCATTTAGGGAGAGTTGTTATAGGATATTTCCTATTTTATAGGAAACATCCTCCCTATATATTTGTAACTTATGATTGTGAATGAAATATACGAAGAAATATAGACAATGAGAAAAATTATTGTGTGATTTAATTTTGTAAACTTGAACCAAATTTACACCCTTGAGCTCTCTTTATCACTTGAGGATCAAAAATACTGATGGAAGAGATAACATCTACCAAAGGAAGAGGCACTACATTGGATTCTAGGAAGGATTGTACATAGCAAGTGAGGGTTCTCACATGCTCTTCCAGTTGCTCCACAATTTGTTTTTTCTCTTCATTTCTAGCAAGAAAACGGGTTGCAAAATATTTGAATAGGTGCACATCTCCCTCATGCATAGCTTTTCCCAAGGAAACACTAGTCAACTCATGGTTATCTTGTGTCATTTATCCAATGGATTTTACAATTTTTGGTCATGCAACTTCCACAAACTAAGATCCAAAAGCTCCAATGAAGAAATGAGAATTTGTTTATGATTTTTTGGTTCGCTTGGTCTTGATGTATTTTGAGATGACCTCAAAATTAGGCATTGTAACTTACTGCACCGTTCTTGATTCACCTCTAAGAAACTCTTGTACCCATGGGAAGGTTTCCATCGGCGTGGACAAAAAGTTAGGCATAAGAGAATTTTTTAGGTGATTAATAAGTAATCACATCCTACCAAAGATGAAATGATTCAGATACAAAGGAGGACACACTTGGATTATGGGGATGGGCAGGAGAGTGTTATGGATCAATATCCTAATTCAAGGGACCCAATGGGATTTTCAATGATCTTTCCCCTTGTGAAGCTTCCTGGGGGGAGAAACTTTAGTGTACTATATTTCCACAAGTTTCCTCTTGAAAGATTCCTCAAAATGGGTATATCCTGTGGCTTCTTAGATGCCTTGAGAGAATAAGTGTGAGAAACTTGCCTAGATGGAGAAAGAAGACCACCAAAATCAATGAAAAAATCCATCTTTCATTTGAACCAATCCTTTAAAAAATTAGAATTACTGCTATGGTTATTTCTTGGATGTCACCTGACTCTCAGATGTTCCATAGAGTGGGAGGAAGAGAGGAAGATTACACCGTTTGATATTCAAGATCAAAAAGGTCTGACCCATCATATTTTATTCCATCTAAAAACCATTCAAACTAGAAGTCTCTCATCTAATCCATTGTCATTCGCATATAATTTTGTTTCATGACTTTGAAGTCATCTGTGTAGTTGATCCAATAATCCTCAATTTGTGAAACATGATGCAATCTTGCCAAGATGAAAGTCTTCTAGTTCTTCCTGATATCAAATTCAGACTGAGATATGTAGGAACACAAACTAAGATCAACATAGGATGTTTCGATTTTTGTTGCATCCACGATATTCTTTCACGAGTGGATTCCCAAAGAGATAGGAGAGGACACTGTCGACACTAAAATTTTCCTCCATAATTTCTATTTCATTAATGTATGTATTAGGAATAGGATGTTGTTAAGTATAATTAGTAGTAGCGTCTGATAGAAGATAACAACACTGTCAGTACAGTGCGGCCAATAATTTGGAGTACGGTAACAGTCAAAGTACAATAGGAATGTTGTAAAAAGTAAATATTTGTCGTAAGTGGTCTGGTAATGTTAAAATGTCAAAGTTTGGGTAATTAGAGAAGTAGGGTCTACATGATTAGGAATTAGAAATATTATATTGGTAATAAAGACAAGGAGTGAGGTCAGAAATATTTTGTGTATTTTATTTGTAAAAAGTCTAAAAATGTGGAACCCATGTAAAATGATAAGGTTTATCTTATCTTAACAGATAAGCTTACATGTACATATAAGAGTTAAGGTATGGAATATGATTCGTCAGAGTGGATTTCTTATCCTATCTTAGAGATAAGATGGATAAGCCTGGAAGTTCTATAAATAGAGAGGCCACCCCCCTCATTTAGCATAGAAAGAAGTAGTGAGAAGTATTGTAGGAAGTGTGCGAAGGAATCCATCAGTTTAAAGGTGTGTTGAAGAAGCCATTAAGAGGTGTAATTGTAAAGTTTCTCCCATAGTCTTGGTGAAAGGCAAGTGAAGTCAATAACACTTGAAGTACCTCATGGGTGAGATTGTAACATTTTCATGTTAATATTATAATTTATTTTGATATTTCAGATTTGTCATCATTCTGTCTTATCATAGTCGATGGTATTCTTGTGTTATGTTGTTGTTTTGTTTCTAGATTACATCCACCAAACTAAAGGCTGTGCATTAGTAAATAATCATAGCACGAGGAGTTCCCGGTGAAGAATTATCATAGTGCCAGATTGGTGTTGACAACACACCTTTCTTCTTAGCATTCTTGAACTTGGTATGGACATGGGACAAATGTATGCACAATTCAAACATGATGATATTATCACTCGGGTACCTTGGTAGCATGCAAGGAGAAATATCAAATCCTCCAACCTTTATGTAGGTGAAGGTGGGAAATCAGATGAAGTGACTTCCATACTTCTCGATCAATGCAACTTCATGGGATGACATTCTCCACTCGGGATATGCTTCGAGTAACCTTATGATGCACATGGTGAATGCATCATTCACCATAAAATAGTGAGAGTTACTCTCCCAATGTGTGATTTGTGGATATTTCACATAGGTTGGTGAATTTTGCGGCACATTAGGAGCAATGGATAGGTCTCAGAAGGGTCTTGTGAAATGAGGATATGCACCATATAATAAGTCATTGTGAACTTCTTATAGGTAGGTAACTGCAACAGTTACCAATGAAGATTGTTACTTATGATTAACCCCCAATACACTATTTGGTCTCCTTACATAACTACTAGAATGAATTGAGCCATCCAATCATGAAAGTAATTTATATTGTTTCTTCTCCCATCACTCTATTTAGTAGGGAAATAACATCAAAGTATGCTTCATGAAATTCACTCCAAGACTAGTACTTAGGGATTTGAGAGGGCTTCCTTCCCTAATTGAGCCACGATCCAACTTCCAACCCTCCAAGTATGAGTTTTTCCTCACCCATTCCTATGAAGAAAAATCCTTGGTGAAGATAATCATGTAGTTATTGGTGGTAATTTTTAAGCATTGAGAAATGTCTTTCAGTGTGAGGACTACGAGGATTGAGTTATCATTTGTCCTGATTGTTCTAAAATGAAAATCATAGTGTCATGCACATGGTATGACTAACTCAGTTCTTTGAATAGACAGAGGGTGGCCACCTATTCTGAATAGTATACTCGAGAGGATATTATCCCCCACTGGCTCCCATAGTTCATTCAAAATTATTGCCTTTAAATCTTTTAGGTCCATGTGGGTTACATCACTGTACCCCACATTGGGATACTCGGTGTTCAAAGTGGAAATTGGTTCCAAGTTAGATTATTTTATCTTCATGATGCAGGAAGCAGTAAGATATATAGGAAATGAATAGATTTGGAAAGTTTTAACTCAATTCTGACACTTTCTACTTTTTAACATGTCCTATTCTGGATGGTTATTTTTAGTAAGTTTCAAAAATTATCACTTTTTGTGTTTCTTACTTGTAAGGAGTGATGGGGATATTGAAGGTTTTCTGTTTTGAAACTTACTATTTTTATACATAAATGATCTATCACAAATTACTATTTTTAGAAAGGGGACCTATGGGTGTCGGAATGGAATGAAACCGGTCTCAAAAGGTTGGGATTTGTCTCGAGATCTTCTACTCCAATTTTAAGTGATTTTTAATTTCCATAACTTTGTAGATCTGTAAAGGTAGGTATAGGGGCTACAAATTTCTTATAATTGTTGTAAATTATACAAAGCATATATGGTAGTAATTTTATATTCAATATGAAGCCATTTTTCAGGAGGATTGCATTGGTGAAGTTTAACAGAGGTTAGGTACATTGTTATGGAGTTATGAGAAAAAAATTATTGTCAAGCTTGAGGTTCCAGGAAAAATCTAGTACCATATCTGTGAAAAAATCGAGTTGTGAGAGAAAATCATAGCATTCAAGTATGGAAATATTCTAGGTGTTTTATTTTCAAAGCTATTTCATTGTACTTGCACACTCCAATGCAATTTTAACCTAACAAGATAAACTGACGTCAGATGGAGGTTGAAGTTGGTTCCACTCTAAAAATAGGGGAAAGGCAGGGATAATGGACAAAAGTGAAATAGAAGTGTGCTTTGTACCAAATCTTGACATGTTGTGGCATAATGATGAGATGAGAGGGTTCACAAAAATGCTCCCGGGAGTTGTAATAGGGTGTTGCATGTGACCAAGGGATGACTGGGAGAGGAGGACAAATTTTTCTTATCCCTATTGTCCCCTTGTATTTTCATAAAATTCAAGGGGATAAAATAATCTCAAAATTTCACCATGGGTGTATGGAACATGAAGAGGGGGGACAATTTTGGCTTGGTGGAAAGTTTGCATGTTCTACACTTCCCAGACACCAAGGTTATCACTTTAAGCAACGAAGAAGTTTTCAACAATGGGGGAGCACACTTTCTTTTCCCTGATGTCCCATTGCACCAAGGGACAAGGAAAAGGGAACACAAAAGATCCAAAAATGTGCCAAGGGTCATCTCAACATGAGGAGAGGGGCCAAATTTGAGTGAAACAAACATTTGAAACTTCCCTGACTACATAAGTTGTCACTTAAGTCATGAAACTTGTCAATACATAGGGGAGCACAATTTTTTATACCTCTTGTCCCCTTTCACCTTGGGACAAGGGAAAAGGAACACAGAACCTCCAATAGTGTGTTGAATCTTATTTTACTTATTGATGTCATCATCTCAACTCGAAATTAGAACAAAGTGATTTTTTTGCCCTAGGAGCATGATATGGAGTTTAGGGACCAATCATTATATGATTTTTATTCAAAAAAATTTATTAAGACTAGTCAAACTACTAATAAGAGATAATTATTCTAGAAATTTTAATGTTAGGCCTAGTCACTCTTTAGGCTTAAGGGGTAGCTACAGTGGCTTAGGTTATCATGGAATATTTTGAAGTATTAGGCAAAAATTGATGTGTCTACCATGTGAAAAATTTCAAGAGATTTCCATTTCTTATTTTTTAGCTACCAAATCCTCGTGAAACTCCCAGAACCTTCAGGACAATTCTACTTTCTTTGTCGAGGAATAACATTCCCTGCACCTGCAATGATCTTATTTTTATTAGTTGATTCCTGACATTATATGGCTCTGCAGAATTCCTTCAAATTTCCTTGGATACATTCAATACTCCTTTGTAAAACCTCCAGATGGGTTGTGCCCTTGATATCACCTTCTAAAGGATATTTTTAGCTACAAAATGGCTTAAAATAACCCTTTTTATGCCTCTAGGGAGAGATGTTCTACCTTGGACCTGTTGGCAAGAATTTGTCAAGTGGACAAATTTATGGGTTTCTTGCCAATGCTATGGGAATAGAAGTTCCTCTAGTTGTAAGGTGCAACTCCATGTGTTTATGCGTAATGAAATGGGATTTTCTTGGTGGCCTTTCGACCGGATATCCAATAGGGGCACTCCACTGACCCTATGACAAAGCTAGCAATTGCTTGCTAGAGATGACTTTTTCTGGAGAGTGGGAAGGGGGAGTGAGAAAAAGAGATAAGGGGACTAAGAAAAAGAGATAGGCGAACTAATGTTGTGAGTAGAAAATCAGATTCCTGCACACACTAGTTAGAAATTTCAACACACATATTTATGAGAAGAAACAACAAAATGTTGATGCTACTGGCTAGAGGGAAGCATGCATAAAAATGTGCTCACATTCATATGCCTTGGAAAATAGAAACTTCTTCCTTTATTAGCATCTCCATTAGAGTTGTACATAGCATGAGAATAGAGGAAAAATAAAGAGGGGAAATTGGAAGAAAATGGCTAACTCTTTGTTCTTTCACAAGTAAATAAATGCTCTCTAATGAATTCACAAATATGCCTTGAAAATGGGAAGCCTTTACCTTTTATAAGAAGAGAGGTGACTCTTCATATGCCCCCTTTGACTCTTCATATGTCTTAAAACTTTTTGACTTCCTAGGAAAACGTTAAGTCCCTTTTTATAACATAAAGGTGATTTTTACATAAAAAACATAAAGTTAATTTTTAATTACATTAAGACATATGAAAAAGTGCATCCCAATGACAAATTAAAACATTGAAGAGAGAAAAAGTTGGGGAGGGTGAGAGAAGAGAGAGAGAGAGAGAATGAGAATCATGTTGAGGAAGAAGGAGCCACTCTTGATGACCTAATCTCATTACCCGACTGATCTCCATCCTGCACTTCTAAAAATATCTCAACTCCTTTAAATTCCTTACTGAATCGAGCCATAACGGATGTTACTATATCAGTGTGAGTTATTCACACACAGCTTAGTGTTTCCTTCCAACCATCTAAAACACTATTGATATCTCTGCCCTTTTCAAACCAAGATGAATGCTTCTCTACAATGAGTGTGATGGTGGCAAAAATTCCAGATATAGACTAAAGTGTATCCTTATTGAAGGAAAATGGATTTCCCACCTATTTCTTCACATATTCCTCGAATGGTCCAACCAACTCATATGTTGTTGTGATTTTTTCAATCATAGGCACTCCAAGTTTTTGAATTTGGTGATTGATGTTATCTAGTAACTTGTATACATGTTATTCTTTTCCGTCCAACTTTGCGATGGATCAATTGATCATCTCATGCTTGGTCTCTAAGGCCTTTTCCCACACATGTGAAAATTATTCTGGAGTATTAAAAATCTTGTTGTTTATCAATAGCTAAGAGTGAGTGATGCTCATTTCCATCACCAATGGATGGAGAGGGTCTCATTAATCTTTTTTATTTTTCCAAGTCTTCCCTAATCCTACGTGCTTTATCAATAGTTGCACACATGTAGGCAAAGAGATTGACTACCTCGTTAAGAAACGACCTTCCTTTCTCAACAATTGTACCTATCCATTCATCATTATCCCGTCCCTACACTGTGAACTCAGGTGTCTTCATGAGGGATTATGGATTGAAGTTGCTTAATGGCGCAACTTCCTCAATAGGGATTATAGAAGCACTTGGATCCACCAGGTGTTGTACATTTGATGAAAGAGTTTATACCTATTTTCCCATCTCTTAAATCCTTTTCTTGTACTCTTGATTTATTTCCACCAAGAGAGTGGAATATTTTTGGTACATGTGCAAATCTCCTTCATGAGTAGCTAACCCTAGTGGAATTGTACTCATCTCATAATCATCCGATGTCATTTCATCTATCAGATTGATCACCTTGGGTTGGGCTACCTTGATATACTATTCATATTTTTCTCCACTGTAAAATAATGAGGCCATGTGAGAATTTTTTCTTTTCTTTCCCTTAGCCAAAGATGTTATTGCTGACAAATTAGGGATAGTGACCTGCTGGACAGTATGCGTGTCTTGTGTAATTGTCTCCTTCATCCAAGGGAAAATTTCATCAGATTCAAGCTCTATGTTCAGCATATCAATTGTTCCATGCTCAAGTGGGAAAGATATCTCCTGGATAGGAGAGGTAGTAGTGTTAACAAGAGGTGGGATCTCCTGTGGCAGCTCAGGAAGTGGATTCTGAACTGCGTCCTCTTCAACAACTTATTTTTTTGCAGCTGGATCTTCTTCTATTCTAACTCTCTTGGGTGACTTCTCATGAGAGGAATCCTTGAACTTTGCGGCTATTCTCTTTGTGTAGACACAAAATCATGCACTTTAGGCATTATTTAGCTTGGTCTTATACTACTATTTAAAGGGTTCACAAGTGAAGAAAGTACTAATTAATCGCACCTTTTGGCCATCTTATTTTTATTTTTTATTTTTTCATTCCCACATATTTTCCTACACATATCCACTTATTTCATAATTATCCCATCATTTTATCCTAAACTGAGGCACCCAGGCATGTACTGGGGTGCCCCAAGGTGCCTTGGTCGCACCTGGGGCGTCCCAATCCATGTTCCACTTTCTCGCTTGTTTTTGGGGTCTTTCTAACCATTTTTCATTCTTATCTTTTTCCTAGTCGGCCATGTCAGGGTTAATTACAAAATTAGAGCAAGAGAACCCTATAAATACAAAGTTATGAGACCATAATGAGGGTCCTAGCATCACATACTACTGTCACTCCATCTAGAGTTGAATCCATTGAATCATTTACATCCACATAGTGTCATGCATCAAGGCTAGGATATCTACATCAACACACACAACATAGGGGGAGGATTCTATTCTATTTCATGCACACATGTTATTACATTTTCTATGGTTATTATTTCTCACTACTTCACAAAGTGTGACTGGCACAAGAGCACCTAGGGCACGATATGCACGCACGCACACACACCAGAACTATATTTGGGTCCAAAATGTAGTGCAACACTCAATTTAGTAAGCCTATTGTTGTGGTAGCTAAGGTCATTCCAACCCATTCATTTTGCATATTTTATTTTTAGGGTTTTGATACTTCTTTCTCTCTTATGGTCATTACTTCATCTTCCATCATTCGGTACATTCGACGCAGCTTGATAGGACATTATTTTTAGGGTTTTGATACTTATTTCTCTCCTGAGTGATCGTCTACACTTCTAAAATTCATAGTTAGACCTGTGATAGTCTCCAGAAATCAGCTAAGTATTTTCCCTTTACATCTTTCAACATTTATGGTTTTATTTCACTTAGCATAATTATTTACATCATTTCATATTGTCTTAGTATACTTTACAACGTTTTAGTCCTCCTAATTTAGATTAACTAGTTGTTATAATTCCCACATAATTAGTCTTATTTTAGCTAATCATTTTCGTGAACCCGATGTCTCCACACCTCCTTTTCTGCATGTCATCCCCTTATCAAGTTATGGCTCAATCTTCATATCCTACCTATACACCTACTAAGGTCACCGATATAGTTACTACCATAACTAATTTCATGTGTGTGCGTACCAAACACTATCCTTGCTTTGTCACACCTCAGCCTAATTCGTCTATAAATGTAGTTTCCACTCATTGTACTTTCCTTAATCCACAAACAACCCCACATGTATCTCTTTCACCACCCATTACATTGGTAGTGCCAACTACCACTTCTAAAGGCTACGCCATTATTTCGTAACTAAAAAATACTCCTACCAAGATCTCTCTCTATGATTTATTGTGTAATGCACCATATTTCTATAACACATCAGAGGTTTCCCTTCATGCTATTCATATTGAGCATGATAAATCTACGAAATCCTTTGTCCATCTAATTCAATCTCTCTATAATTTAACATGTTCTATCTCTTTTACTAATGAGGATATATCCCCTCTTGCGACAAGTAACTCATGTGCTCTGTTGCCCATTACCATCTTTGTTAGTACTACTTATATCAAGCATTTCCTCATTAATAATGGATATGCAGTTAACCTTTGTGCCCAATCTCTCTTACTACAATTAGATATACACGAACGTCTCATCTCTCAGAACTCCACCCTCATTTGTGGTTATGAATCTTCCACTCACACATGTTTAGGAACCATATCCTTACATATTTGGGTTGGACCTAAAACTATTCTCACTGAATTCTACATCCTTGATGCTTCTTTTCAATTTAATATCCTCTTAGGTAGGCCTTGGATTCACACAATGAAAGCTGTGTAATCCACTATAAATCAGTGTGTCAAGTTCCTTCATGATGGCTATGAACATACTATTACTGCTGATCCAGAACCATTCAAATATTGTCACATTGATCATGTTACCTCTATGCCCATTCTACCTCAACAACATATTCCTTATGCTACTCCTTATCAATATGATGTTGGTCAATCAATTGCATCTGCCTTCACCACTCCTGCTATTACTCCTCCTATTATATCTACTAACACATCGGCTATCCTTTCACCTATGGTATTTGTCCTTGCTAGTACTCCACCTCTGTCATCTGTTGCTTCTTCTTCCCCTCCCAACTTAGCATCACCTATCAATGTCCTAGATCGAGCTACCCAAACCGATAATGCATAGACTAATACTTCCAAAGATTCTGATGATGAGGTTGATGTAATAGAACTCACAGATGAATCATTATGACAAATTGATTTTACTCCTCTTGGAATAGACAATTCTTATTTTCAAGACACCTTTGTAGTTGACAGCCTAGGTGAATACCTGTTCAAAAACCCTCCATCCACTAATGTTATAGTATTATATAAGGGATTTGTTCACAGTGGTGACACCATTTCATCTTCTCATCCACTAGTGACCACTCCACAACCTCCTTTTACATGCACCTTATTCATCAATAAGTCCTTTTGGAAACACATTCCTATTGATCCAACTTGTTTAGATACTATTTGTACACCTGACAGTTTACATAGGTTTGGTATGACACTTAACCACATATTACCCCATCCTCATTCACCACATCTTTATCACGACTATTTCCACGTCACAGTGGCTTATGGATTATAGGTTTTCCATTTGATAATCTTCGTTGCATGTGCCCCTCACGATTCTCCACTCATATTAGGATAGTCTTGGCTAGACTACATTGGCGGTACACTAGACACCCCTCACTCCTCAATTATGTTTCCCATGCCTTTCCATCGTATCTCTATTCCTAATTATTCTTCTCATAATTATGTTCCGATCATCTCCCGCTGGTATGCTCATAGTTGTCCACCAATTTCCTTTATTGATGAAGAATATGTGATGACCTTTTATACACTAAGTCACAATGGGTCCCTATATGACCCTCCCCATTCTATAGCCTATCAAGTTTTTAATGTTGCACCAGTAGGCTTCGATCATGATAATGATGATCTCCTCAATAACATTGTTATCCAAAATGTGCCCCTGCTCATTTTGGATGGCTAACTCCTTGTGTTCTTTCCTCTCTTGTGCCTCAGTCTCCATTTTTTGATTTTCAGGCACTCAAATCTTTCTAGAAGTGGCACCATTGGATAGAGCTCTCTCTCAGCTTTCCAGAAAGGTAAAGTTTTCCTCCTAACTCATATTTTTCAAGTTATGGCTCGGCGGAGTTTTTGTGGGAAATTTTCCCCTTGGAAGCCCGTAGCCAATAGGAAGCTGCCACATGTCCTAGGAGGTGGCGGAGAGAAGCAAAACACTTAGAAATTTTTTCAAGTTTTGGTCAAAAATGCAAAAGGAAAATTTTTGCCCGCGGGCCCGCCGAGCCAATCAGAGCGTGACACGTGTCAGAAGGGGGGAGGCGGAGTGAAATTTTTGCTAAGTGTTTTGCATAGGAATTTTTTTGAAATTTGGTCCAGGCCAATGGCATGCTGCCACGTGTCCAAGAGGGATGGCGGGTGTTGGGGGTGAAGTCAGGTTTTTTGGTTAAGTTTTTCCAAAAATCTCAAATGGAAATTTTTCCCCACATGGCCCACGTCGAGTAGGATTGCCCCATGTGTCTTCACCATCAGAGCGGCGGGGGAAAGATGCAAAAATTGCCAAGTGTTTTGCCGAAATTTTTCAAAGGGAAAATTTGTGAAGGGAGCCCACACGCGAATGAAAATAGGACACGTGTCCTATGGTCCAAGGGGGAGTTCGGGCTCAGGAAAGATTTTCAAGATTTGGCTAAGTTTCACCAAAAAATTCAAAGGCAAAGGATGAGCCCGCGCCCCCTGTCAGCCAATCATACACCGACATGTGTCCCAGACCGGCGGGGCATGGGGGAAAAAATGAAATTTTTTCCAGAGTTAAAAATGCAAAATTTTCAAAGCGAAAAATGCGCCACTCTGGCCCGAAGCAATGAAAGAGTGCCACGTGTCCAAGTGGCAAAAATGTTAAGGAAGGACCCGGAGAGAAAATTTCAGAGGATGAGCCCGCGGCCAATCATACACTACCACCTGTCATTCTAGTGGTGGAGCACGGGGATTTTTTTTTTTGGAAAAATTTCCAAATGCAAAAAAGAGGTAAAATTCAATTTTTTTTTCCCGTCGATCCGTTTTGGGCCTGTTTTTGCCCTAAATCTTCAAACGGCCATAAATTTCGATCCAGAGCTTGGATTTTCACGTTCTTTATATCAATGGAAAGTTGGTAAAATTATCTACATGATTCCATGGTCAATTTTGAATTTTGGTTTAGTTTGGAGGGAGAAAATAAAAAAACTCTTCTGGTACGCGCCCATGGACAGAATTGACGTTTCAACAACCAATTTTAATGCAAAATAGGTCGCATTCTTCTCCAGCATGGTCAAAAATGTCAGGGGATGGGTCTGTCAGGTCACCCATGCTGTTTTTAATGCATTTTGGTCAATGAGGAATGGCTCCCACATTTTTTCACGTTTTCTCTCTCCTGGGCTCGACCATGCACTGTAAAATCCAGATTTGGCTCATTTTTCAAAGGATGAACGCCTTTTTGCACAGCAAGCTTCTGTTTTCACCTTCAACAAGTGATTTTGGAAGTATCAGACCTTCCAGGGATTATAACAGGTTTTTCTACCTCTTTGGTGTTGGAATACAAGGATTTTGATGTTGAAAATCACAATGCAGGCTCTGTGAATGCTTTCAGTCCTTTGTATGTGTTGTTTACTTCATTTCAAACTCTTGATTACAACTTATCAACCTGTGCATGATGTTTTATGTTGTAATTTCTGATTTGTGTCAATTTGCATGAACAAGAAGTGCTCACCACTCCTTTAGTGTATCACCCTTATCAGTTTAGTTTCAATTTTTGCATTTCTTATCCATATCTCCTTGCAAATTAGGATAAAATTAGGATTTGAACCTCTGCAGTTGTGTAAATAATAGATCTAATCAGAGGAGTTTGAGGAACCAGCCTCTAATCTGGAGATTTCTCTCTCATTTTTACAAGTCCCACACTTGGAGAGAGGTTTCAATGTTGTGCAATCACACTGGATGCCTAAAATATCAATTTAGAAACCTGATTTACATCCAGGGGTGCTGCTGATTTGCAACAACAAACAACTCTTAGCTACCTTCACCATGTACATACTTGTGGGGCATAGCATTCACCCCCCTCTACTCATGTGCATTTTTCATTTATTACATTTTCATCACACATTATAACGCAATCATTACCTGATGGCGCACTATTGTGATTCAGTTCACACTTGACTGTTGAGGTATTACCATTACACTGAACCACACACACCACATCATAGGTCCTACATATTACATTTCATCCTACATTGCGTGTTATATACCATTCATTCTACATCTATTTCAACACTATCTATTCCTCATCTATGCATTACATCTATGACGGTACCTATGCACTTAGTCATAATATGCATTACACATTGTCACCTCATACATTTTCCATATTATACTAGTTGTCATTACATATGAGTCTAGTTTTTACATTTCATTCCAACATTCTACATTTTACTAGTCCTTACCCTATGCACCACATACATCATTAGGCTATCCACGCATGACCTATAGATAATCATACTACGCTAGGTTACATTATATATGGGTCTTGGTTTACACTACATATTCTATTTCTATCCACACCTATCACCACATATTACATATTACATATTCTACACATACTACACATCCTACACTGCATTTCCCACACTGTGCATTCACATACCATATGCATCACTTGGTTGTTTAAACTGCATTATTTTCTATGTGTTGTCATCACCACCCTATGACACACTTTAGTTCCTTGGTCCATACTCAACTGATGAGGGTTTACCAATAAAATGAACCTTACATTCACCATGCGACATTCCCTTATGCGTCAATTCACCATGCGACATTTCCAACGTTAGTGACATACACCTTAGGTTAAATCGTCACCCATTCTATTATCTTGTAGTGTTATACACCTTAGGCTACATCATCACTCCCTCCTTTGATCTTATAGTGACAAATTCTTTAGGCTAAATCATCACCCATCTCCCTCCATTCATTGTAGTTATATACACTTAGGGATAAATTATCACTCCTCCATTCAACAAGTCATGATATACACTTTGGCTATAGGGTTCACGCACACCGCTCCACATGTCACATCTCATCACCATTACATCTACCCACTCACCATAGTGCGCTAGACACAACTAACACTACTCGACCAATTCCCAATGACGCACTCTCATTTACGGTTCATTCTTGACTGCTGAGGGGGAAAAAATGAACCTCACTGCATACACTTCCATGCACTCGGGGGGCATGGTGATCTTATCATTCCATCTTACATTTCATTCCATTCATCCACATCATACTACATTGTCTTGGGGGCATTTACTTTTTCTTTCTATTATTTTGCATGATCACATTACTACACATGTTATACTACTTTCTTATATGTCATTATCATACACACATGTGTGTTCATGACTTTGTTTAGTGTGATCGCAGATACATGACTCTACATGTGGCATGGATGCTCACCTCTTACCCTTCCTATACCAGTCACTGTGGGCATCCACTTTCATCTTATCTAGGTGTTATTTTTTAATTTTGTACTTAGCATCTTATATTACTTACTCATACACGCTTTGACATATTGGTTATCGCTCTAACATGCTAACGAGTGTTCCATGTGTAGCACTTGTTTTTTAGGATGACATTTTTCACTAACTAATTCTTTGTTTCTACTTGTTTGCTTTGTTTTCCATTGTATGTGAGATTTTCACTTTGCTTATTTGTACATTTGTTTTTTGTTTGCGGCCATAACGACCTTTCATGTCTTGCGAAATTGTGAATGATGTCCTATGTTTGTAACCCATTTTGTGCGGTCTACTTGTTTTCTTGCATGTTTACAATACTTTTTTTTGGTATTCACTACATTGTCTACATATTTTACATTTTTCTTATTGCATACATGTCTTTTCAGACTAACACTTATTTTGGCTAGCCATCCCCTTTTATGTGCACCTTGGTTTCTACCAAGCACTTTCCCTTCCCCCCTGCAGGGAAGAGTTCTACAGGTCAGAGTGTGGTAGGTCCTCTTTTGGGGCCACATTCTCCTTTTAGCAACATTACATGTGCCCCCAAAGAGGGGGTCCATCATTGAGGATTTTACATACTAAAAAAACGTATTTACACTGGTTCAGTACAATGTACTTTTTGCCCTTGGCATTGTGAGTTTACATACAATGAGTGAGTTCAGGCCAGTCTATGAAATCCATACACAATGACCTCTACAAGACACGGTGTCCTTTGGAATTTTTGTGGAGAAGTTATAGGCTTGGAGGTTACAATGGGTGTGCCTCTCTACACTACTTTGTCCAGTGGCATCGGATCGCTCAAAAAACTAAGGCATTACAAATATCTCTTCATACATTTCAGTAGAAGCGGTTAAAGGTTGGAGGACACAGAGCACTTCCTCCTTATACTTCTTTAGCCAGGGTGGCATGAGATCACCCAAAAAACCCGCGACAATACAAGATATCCTTTTACAACCTTATTCTCGACATGGATCAGGTGCAGATGTTCCATTTACACTTTTCTTTTTCATTTATTTTTCATTTATGTATTTTACACAACGGTTTTACATACATATATATTTGACTAATTGATCATTTTCTCCTTGCAGTTCTGGTTGTATGACAAACACGCATTCAAATTGGGGGCAACAACAACAATGAGGATGCCGAAAACGACAACACACCGCAACGAAACTTGCCTTTACTAACCATATAGGTACACTACACATGCATTCCACCCTAGGTTCACTCTCATCACTTTTTATGCACATTTTTCATCCTTAGAATGCACACTCCTCCACATTTTTCTTTTTATCATTCCATGCTTGAGTCTAGTCCATCAACATGTCTCTTCTACACTCTACATGGATATCATGTACACATCTCTATCCACTTTATGTTATCAAGCATTCTACTCACCAACATAAAGTGAGGGAAAAATGTAAACACAAAATCATGAACTTTAGGCACTATTTATCTCATTTTTATACTACTATTTAGAGGGTTTTCAAGTGAAGAAATTACTAATTAATCCCACCTTTTGGACATCTTATTTTTATCTTTTATTTCATCATTCTTGCGTATTTTTCTACACATATCCACTTATTTCGCAAATCTCCCATCATTTTATCCTAAACTGGGGTTCCTAGGCATGTACTAGGGCACCCCATGGTGCCTTGGTCCCACCTGGGGCACCCCGATCCATGTTCCACTTTCCCGCTCCTTTTTGGGGTCTTTCTAGCCATTTTTCATTCTTATCTTTTTCCTAGTTGGCCATGTCGAGGTTAATTACAAAATTAGATCAAAAGAACCATATAAATACAAATTTATGAGACCATAATGAGTGTCTTAACGTCACATACTACTATCACTCCATCTAGAGTTTCATCCATTGCATCACTTGAATCCACATAGTGTCATGCATCAAGGCTAAGAGATTTGCATCAACACACACACCATAGGTGGAAGATTCTATTATATTTCATGCACACATGTTATTACATTTTATATAGTTATTATTGCTTACTACTTCACAAAGTGTGACTGGCACAAGAGCACCTAGGGTCCAATATGCACACAGACACTAGAACTACATTTGGGTCCAAAATGTAGTGCAACACTCAGTTTAGTAAGCCCACCGTTGTGGCAGTTGAGGTCAGTCTAACCCATTCATTTTACATATTTTATTTGTAGGGTTTTGATACTTATTTTTCTCTTGTAGGTCATTACTTCATCTTCGATCACTCTGCACATTCGATGCAGCTCGGTAGATCCGGTGTGACAGAGAGGTAATATTCCAGATCATCTTGTGACCCAACAAAAACCAGATTCCAATATTTTACAAAAACCAGGCTGGCTTTTCTGTAGACCAGGGCACCTCGGGGTGCCCTAATATCTTCTCATGCACCTCAGTCTACTGAGATCCTCTAGATCTTGTATTTTCAGAACTCTTGAGTGATCGTCTCCACTTGTAGAATTCATAGTCGAACCTGGGACAACCTGCAATAGTCTCCAGCAATCAGCTAAGTCTTTTCCCTTTACACCTTTGCATATTTAGGGTTTTATTTCACTTAGCATAATTATTTACACCATTTCATATTATCTTAGTATACTTTACAACGTTTTACTTCTCCTATTTTATATTTACTAGTTGTTATACTTCCCATAGTATTAGTCTTGTTTTAGTTAATCACTTTGAGCTCATTCTGGAGTGGCTTGAACTTGAAGTAACCTCCACCACCTTAGATGATGAATTTTGTGAAGCTTACTTCTGAGATATGGGGATGCTTTGTGATTGAATGGAAATGAACCTTTTCCTTTGGAACCATTCCCTCATTCTCTTGACTACCTTACATGTTCGCTCCATGATGTCTCCAGAATTGCAAACATACCAATTCACCTAGGGCAAAGGGGAAGTCTTGATTGTTTCATACTTTGGATCATAAATTTTAGTCCTGTCATCCTATAGACCATCTTCATATCACGGGAACCGATACTTCTTCATTTCACCCACTGTCATCCTCATATTGTTCCTCTCTCATACATTGAAGTTGTCAACACAGTTTTCACAATAATATTCTATTTGTGTAACTTGGTGTTACTCTGGGACATGAAATGCATTTGGATCCTTCCTTATGTTGAAGTTGGCCCTAGGAATGTATTGGTGTAGAGTTAGGTGTGTGAAGGCTGTCTCCAGGTGGGATGTATCATTTAAATTCTTGCAAGTGAAAACTTCGAGGGAGATAGGGAACGAGACAAGCTTATTATTTTTGTTCTTGATTCTTTTATTCACCTGTACAAGCTACTTACAGAGCTTGAATAGAACTATTTGATCACTAAGGTACCTAGGTAACCTTAGTGGAGATTGATCAAATCCGGAGACTCGAATGTAGGAGAAAGTGGAAAATTAGATGAAATAGGAGCCGTATCTTTTGATTAGGGATGCTACATGTGGTGACATTCTAGCCTCCAAATCACCTTCTATATTTTTGACAACAAACATCATGAAAACATCATTCACGTGGGTGAAATTTCAGTGAATTTATCTCAACACAAATTGAGCGAGTTTCTATTATGTTTGGAATTTAGCATAGATGTTTTTTGCAAGGGCCAATCCCTTGAATGAACTTAAACAGGTGATAAGATAGACAAAATAGGAAGTCATGTGGAACTTCTTTGTCATAGGTACTTGAAGTAGCTAAAGATGTAAGTTATCATTGATTATTTTCCCTCAATCTATCTTCTGATATCCTTCAGTCATGGTTAGAATAAAGAGTGTCACCAAATCTTTAAAATCTCTCATACTTTCTTCTCCCATCACCTTATTGAGGAGGGTGATTGTATCTGAATAGCCTTCACAAAATTCACATCTTGAGAGTGTTTTTGGCATTTTGGAAGGTTTTATCCTTGTCTTCATCCACAAACCCAATGTGATGCCTTGCAGATAGGCATATGTTTTATTTCACTATTGTACAAATTTATCCTTTTTGATGATTGTCATGTTGGTCGAGGTGGGAATTTGAAATACAAGTGAGATAGATCTAGGATTGATGACCACCATGACCATGCCATTATCTACTCGGATTGTTCATGTATCAGGTTCATAGTGATTTGAGTAGGATAAGACCAACTCAATGCTTTTTACAGACACAAGATGCCTAACAGCTGCAAACAATCCACTTGTGAGCACATTGTCTTCGATTTTCCCTTTTTATTTTGACAGTATGCGTGACTTGAAATCATCAAGATCTATATATGTAACATCATTTTCACCCACTTTAGAATACTCTGATGAGAGGGCCTGAGCTAGTTTTACCCCTGTGAATTTGAACTTCATTGTTTCTCTTTGACATTTGCTATATTTAGAAAGAGCAACTTATTATTTTTAGTAAGTGTCAGAAATTGCTTCTTTGGTTCCCAACTAATGATTTTGACGTGAATGGTTGTCTCTCTGTACATTCCCTTTGTGAAATATTCTTTCTGGAACAACTTACTATTTATAGTAAGTGCCTACAAGACAACTTACTATATTTGGAAAGTAATGATTTTGATGGAGATGACCGCACCGATGAGTTTTATCTGTATTACTCCCCTTGTGTACATTGTCTCCTCTTGTATTTCTTACTTACTAAAAATGGTAGGCACCCATATGGGAGACTTACTATTTTTAGTAAGTGATGAATTCCATTGGTTTTTAGACTGACTGATCAATCTGACCTTGTTTTCCTCCTCAATGCATACTATCTTCATCACAATTGCTTTTGGTGACGACTTACCCAAAATAGCAGCCACTCGTGTAGGAAGGCTTACTATTTTTTGAAAGTGGTTCTCTAGTGGTCTGTTTGCAATGGAACAAAATTTTCTGATATGGGTTTTTTCCCAATAGCACTCCTTTGAAATTTTAGCTTCACCCGATCACTAGTTTGGGATATTTTAAAATTCAAGTTTTTCATGACATGGAATGAGGGCTTTTCTGCTAGAAAAAATCCAGGTTGGGCATGCGAAAAAATTCTCTGGAATCTCCAAGGAACCTGGTGTTGGGAATCCTGACTGTAGAATAGTGTTATGATTCAATAACAAACTAAATCATGCAAATACGGAACTAGAAAATTCCCCAAAATATACAGCAGTGGAAGTATAAACTAGCATAATCCAAATTAAAAAAAGTACACACAACACAACATGTTTCCTGTGGTTCACCCAATGTGGGCTACGTCCACCAAAGATAGAGATCTCAATATATATAATAAACAAGAGTACAAATCAAATATTCCCACAAGATTACAATGCATCTCTCCAAGAGTATCTCATCCTCTATATCTCTAAACGGATCTACATGAATGCACTACAATCGTTCCTCCAAACCACCAGCAGATCTCACATAACTAGGAACTATTGCATCTATAAATTGTGCAACCAATGTCTCTTGTGAATCTGTGAACAAGACCTCTCAAATGGGTCTACCAATATGCAACCATAACTATGCACCAAGAAGTAATTCTCTCCTCCATCATTGCATTAACTTGTGCAAACAAGAAGACAACCTCCTCTACAACATTCAGATACTATTATGTACCCACAAGCTATCCGATGAGCTACAATACTAGATATTTATGGATCATCAATACAACATGATCTCATTGATATATAATACAAGATCTCACAATAACATGTGGATCTACAAGAAGAAACCCTATGTGTTTTGCATACTATGCAAACCATTACATTGCGACAAAACAATACAAAGGAAATATAGTAGAAGACATTACCCACTTCTCACCATTCATATGTACCTGTAATTTCCTTTTGTCCAAATTCTCTCCATGGAAGCTCTGTCTTCATGTAACCTTTTTATTTGTCTTCTTCTTCATCCTCTCAACCAAGGATTCCACATGCAATAATAATCAATTACATGTAATTCTCATTATCTAACCCTAGATTTCTAGCTTATATAAGCTTGTACAAACTTAGGACATATAATTTGTGCATTTACAACCTTTTGATCACCTTTAAATCAAAGGTTAGATCTAATATCCTGTCTAAAATAAAAAAACATAGGTAACTGGTGTCGGTTCCTTGACTGAGTTAAACTGGTGTCGGTTCCTTGACTGATGTCGGTTCCTCCCAGGTGACCGATGTCAGTTCCTTGACTGATGTCGGTTACTGTGTAAACCAAAAACTTGTAAAACATGTTATCTGTGAAGAAATTTAGATTCACAACTCAAAAATATAGTCCGTGCATGTGACAAAATTCTTTGGGATCTCCAAGGCGCCTAAAATTATAGATGAGTGTAAAAATGACATTTGAATTTGATTTGTAGTTTGTGAGATATGACAGTTTTTTATTTTAGGGAATTTTTGGTTTTCTCACAAAAATATTTGTTTCTTATCTATTTTGATCCATTATTTTTGTGATTTTTAGTGTTTTTAGATGAAGGAGGATTGCATGGATTTTTTCAAGCAAAAAAGTTTTGGTTTTCGTTCCTGGAAAAAAAAATTGGCAACGTTTGGAGGTGTGTGGGGGGGGGGGGCGAATGGTGAAAATATAGCTAAGTGTTGGTATATATATAACATGCAAATGAGAGAGGGAGGGGTGGGGTGAATTTTTATATCCCTTTAAAAAATGTGCAAAGGGGACATGAAAATGCGCCTCCCTCTTAGCTTGACACTTGGCACCTTTTCGTTTGTTGAGCAACTTAAGTGAGGGGCTGAATTAGAGCACTTGGTGGTCAGTTGGTGGTTGCATGGAGAACCATAAGGAACAATAGGGGTAGGGTGAATTTTCATATCCATTTCATCCCTTTTAAAAAGGTACAAATGATGCAATAAAAGTTTCCCTACTCTGGTGAGGACAAGTGGTGTGCATGCAAGGTTAGATGAGCGCACAGGTCAACGGGGGCTAGCGGATGAGTTCATGGTCATATCGGTGACTTGGAGGATAAAAAAGGGAAAAGTGTAGTTTTATGTCCCTTTCATTCCTTTGAAATAGGGATGAAGGAGACAATAAAATGTGCCTTCACCATAGGCTACCACGTGTCCAGCTTTAAATTTGGCTAAGTATGGGAAAGCGTACCTTGGGAGCCAACTTGCGAAGATGATATCTCGAGTTTCTAGATGAATTTTTGGGTGAAATTTTATATGATTCCACCTCCCAAAAACTAATTTAATCCAATGGTGATGGTTTTAAGGTAAAATTATGACTTAAATACCTCAAAATTTCTCATTTTTTTTGGGACAGCCAGTTGTGTGCCGAAAGAATGAATTGTCTCGAACAATGCTTGTGGTTTCAAGAGGTCTCGTTTTTTCCACCATGTAGAATATAAAAAATAATTTCCATAGGTAATTTTTTGGGATTTTAAATAACTATGGAGCTCCTAGAATCTTTATTTTAAGTTCAGGTCCTCTTTTGCGATGCATGCTCCTTCAGGCTCTAAAACTCGCTTCTGATGAATTAGCTCCAAAACCTCCAAACTTTCCCTGAATCTTCCACGATCAATTATATGATGTTCCTAGCACTTGAATAATCCTTTGTAATGATTTTTTATCCTTTTATCTACTTTGAGGATGGTGCATTAGTATTAGGAAGGTTGTTGGTAGCCCTTCCCAAAACTGCTTGAATGCTTGAATGTTCCAGAAGATCCTAAATCACTTAAGGGGGGCTGATTTTACTTTCCTAAATCGCCTAGGGGACTGATTTTACTTTGTTAAATCACCTAGGGGGACTGAAGAAAAAAAATTGGGGATCATTTAACTGATATTATAGGACTGGTGCTGAGGATGGAGTGACCTGGGGGTGTCTTGGGAAGGTATGGCTTCGAAAATTTTCGACACTGTGGTATGATTGTCCTATTTCTATTGAATTTTTCCTTTGCAAAAACACCAGACAACATGACCTTAGTAATTTCCTCAATCCACATAGGTATAATTCTTTAAACATGAAACACACTTTAAAATCATATTAGTACGTTCCTCTTAGCTAGAATGAGGATGAAACAATGAACAAGATGGCTAGAGGAAGGGTTTATAATGACCATGAAAGGAAATTTTCAAGTGGGGGCTTGGTTGTCATGACGAAAATTTAAATTTTGCATGATATTCATTTAGCATGACAACAAAAATAACCTCCTTAAGAGGTAATTGTAGTGTATAGAGTATCTAACCACCCTGGTATCATCTCACATAAATTGAAAGAGGAAAGAAATAACAATATATGAAAAAATTAGTCGCTTCGATATCTTCCAACCTCATAGACCACACTATTGTAGATGAATCTAGGGCCAATAATTATTAATATAGCACAAGCATGAAAAGGAATGGATGAACCATTCCCCCATCATGTGTTGTACAACTGATTCTAATCATGAAAATTTTTATTAGTGCAAAAGATAAGAAGGACCATGTCGCCATACATTGTATCTGTAACTATATCTAAGTAATGTAATGGAGAAGGAATGAATTTTTCATGTCAGTTCTATATTCTAATATGAATTGTTTAATTTATGGTTGAATTTGTACTAGAAGTTTGTAAAATACATGTAAGAATATGATAATGCTAGATTTTTCTTAGAATTTTCCCCTAAGACAAAAACATCCAGTAAGGTGCCATATAATACCATGTTCTTGTCCATAGTGGACGATTTTGGACCAATGTGAATTCTTTCACTTTCTTATAGTTGTTCCTATTTCTAAGGATCTGTACCCTATATAAACATGTATGTGTGTCATGTAATATACTTATACCTATTGTAGATGTATAATATACCATGATGAATTCCACCTGATGTAATATACCCTAATGTATGAGATACATGCGATAAATCATTTGAGAATACAACTCAGAAGAAATGATGTGTACGCATGTTAGATAATTATGATGATCTACATTGGATCACATGGAAGGATGTAATGGTGGCCATCATTAGGGTCCCACTCCTGCAAGATGGTTGCACATGGTGGAGACCATAGTGCATAAATAAAACCATGCTACAAACAACAATAACAATAACAATATCAAATATACATAAAATGAAACTAACATAGAGGTAAAGTAATAATTAATGAAGCTAACATAAGAAATACTATGTAAAAGGTTCATATCAAGGCATAAAGCTATCAACATGAGAAATTTTTAGTGTTGTAAGACAATCACAATGAAGGCACATAGGTCGAATACAAATAATTAAGTGTGCACTTAGAAGAGATACATAAAGCCACAAACATGGGACACACATGTTGTCACAAGATAATCAAGGTGTAAACATATAATAAGTAGTGAAATAATCAAGAAATCTAGAAATCATGTATAGAAAACATTAGTGAAAAATCACTTAGAACAAGAGTGGTTAGTGTTGCACAAGACACATGTGTTAGTCTTATTAGCCCAAAACATAACACATACACAATATAAGTTAAATTTCACACAGTGAGGAATTGAAAGTAATTGAAATGAAACAAAAGTACCTGTATAGTGTGGGAGATGTCCCCAAATCATCAACATCATTGGGAAGGGAATAATTTGACACCTATCATCATGTATCAATCTGTGTATGTCCTACATCAAGATTAATATACCTTGTGAATGCATGTGTAAATATTATATAAAATATAATGTTATCTATCAAATCAATATGATAAAAAACATATGTAAAGTAAAGAACTATAAAATCAATTCATATGTAGGTCCTGATTTTGTAATTTTACAAATATGTGAATATTTTAATGTTTTTTGTATTTTTGAGATTTTTTATGTACAGGGAAGGAGATAACACAAGAGATACCCGAGGAGGGCCTCAATAAGAAGTGGGGTAGAAATATGAAACAAAAGAGGATCTGGCCTCAAATGTGTCAAAGTAGAAGATGGACAATCCCATATGATATGTAATAGTCATAGTATGTGCAATAGGATACCTAGTGTCAAGGAATTTAAGGATCACATAAAAGTGTTGTGCTAATAATTTTGATGAGTATACTGAAGAGAATAAATTCATAAGATTAATAAAATAATTATATAGAGATATAACCAAAACATAACAAAGGGATAACATGTGCATAACATTGATAGGGATTAGTTCTCACATGAGTGCATTAGTGAGTTTAGATTAGTACTCCACATTATTAAATATTAATTAGTGTGTGTGTATTTAATATGTGGAGAGTATTATTCAATAATATAAGTAATATCACTTGAGTAATATTCACACAAGAAAATGTGTGAGAGATTTAGGGAGTAGGTTGAGTGATTTAGGGGATAGAATGAGGGATTGTGGGAGATATGAAGGGGAGATTTGACTCCCTACTTTTAGGAGATAAATTCTCTATATAATGTACTTTATCTCATATTTAATTTAAATTTATTTAAAACCTTTTAGCGCATGCTCTCTCTAGGTGAAGGGGACACGTTCTCGAAAGAGGCCAACTTGATTTTTTCTCCACCCATGTTTTAGTTTGATATGTAGACTTAGGGAATGTACGAAAATATACCATGTACCTCACCACATACATGTTACCTTTATCTATGCTCATCCACATGTTATAATGTCAAAATGTGTAAACAAAGGCTAGAAGGATACCATGGACCTCGTGAAAATAATTTGTTTGTTCATTCACTCTTCTTGTAATCTATCAACAATGTATTGGAACAAACCTCATGTGAACCCATTTGGCAGAAATCATTCATTTACATCACCTTTTCATCTCCATTGTGTACACTCCTTTCACAAATTTTCACTCCATTTTTCTCCACTATGTTCATGCTTAGTTTAAGTGTGTTTGAATAAGAATTTGTGAGATTTAAGTTTTTCATGAAGCATTTTTGAGAAAATCTAACCTCATAGTTGAAATCAAAATGTCAAAAAATGTTTCGATCAAATGTAAACAAGCCATATTTTTGTTTCATTTATTTTTGGACTATTTGGGTTTTCATAGATAAATCCATAAAAAATTTTACTGAACTCGTCTAAAAAACAAGCTTTAAGTTTATTTTTATGATCTAGGTTTCTACAAAATTTAAAAGGTTTGAATATGTATGTGTTGTTAATAATGTATCCAAATTTAAGCATAATCTGATTTTTCATTTGAGAGAAATAAAAAATAAAAAAAGGTTTGTTTAGATTTTAACATAAAAACAATGAAGAAAAAATTAGTTTTTAGAGCACAATCACATGATGTACTTGGATGCAACTCCCCATTCAAAGATCGATGTCTTGAGTATTTTTTAAATCGAATTAAATATTGAATTTGATAGAATTTGTGTATGTTTTGTGAAGATCTGTACAACAGAAAGATTTTGTGCTTGAACATTGCGGAGATCAAGTCTAAGATTCAACACTCATCTTTGCATTGGATTGATTTTTTCTCAAACATTATTTACCATAAATTTGTTCATCGAGCATGAAATGTATGGAGGGTTTTTTAATTCTTACCTTAGCTTTTTGGATGCATTAAGATATGTTTTGAATTTCTCTCCCCTCCGACGATTCAAAAAATCTTCAATGTCCATCTTCCCAAGCAAATTAATGATATATCTACCTCATAAGTTTATAACACACATCTTACGGTAATACAACACAAATAAGCTGAGAGTTTTAGAAACTATCTTTTGTGACTAAACAAAACCTGCAACTCTAAATGGATTCCAATCTAAGAATGAAACTATCTTATTCTAAACCGACTTGCATTGAACAATAATGAAGCCAGATTGAAACAAGAAGATCAAATGACCTCTAAATAGCAAAGGAAGACTAACAATGGATGCAAAACATGAAACTATTGGAATTCTAAGCAAGAAACTCAAAATATTGAATGATTAAACAGAGAAGGAGAGGGGCCATTTGTTTGAAAACAAGCTGGCTATTTATAGCAAATGCATTCACTAGAAGGTAACTTGGAATGGAACTCTTTTACCATTAAAAAAAGTGAAAACACTATTCACAAGGCAGCCAAAACATAAATGCAAAGCAAAGTAGCTGAAAAATGTGTATAGAAATTGAAATTTTACGTTTGACACGATCATTGGAACTTTTTAGAAAATGCGCACAGGACCCTCGCCCTGTCCTGGGTGTCGGTCACGGGACCGTCACCCAGGCAGGGTGGTGGTCTTGTTACTTAAGACAAAAATGCAATGAAAAAGGGGGGTATAGGGTAGAATAAAGCATGGAGAGACTGGGTGAGGCATACAGGATACAAACGTATACTTGGCAAGTTTTTCTGGATCCTGAACACCTTGCGAGGAGACCTATATCGTCATTGGGGTATGTGTAACATCTTTTCGGCAGTGCAGTACCCTACAATTTTGGGTACGTATAGTAACCAAGACACCTTGAATAGGAGTCTTATGAATAAAGACCAAAATAGATAGTGTATCAAAGATAATTGTGTCATCTATATCAGAATCATCAAAAGAAAGGACTAGTGTAGAAGACGACGTGTAAAAAAATAGTGAAAATCATAGCATCCAATGGGTGATCATAAGAAGGCGCTAGTGTCACCGTAAGATGTGTGTTATAAACTTATGAGGTAGATATATCATGAAGATCTAGGGATTTGAGGCAACATGGGATTGTTAAAAATTTGTGGGAATATATCTTGAGACAAAACTCTATAAAAGGTTGGTTCCTCTACCTATTCCTAATGCCCAAACTACTCCTACTACTAGAAATGTAACTATATAAATCTACTCTACACATTCCAAGGGACTAGAGTAAGAAGGTGATACAAGAAAGAGGAGATCCTAAGATAACAGAGGTTATAATACCAAGAAGAGGGGGAAATAAACTCTCAAATGAGTGAAAATAGGAGAAAATGAAGGAGGAGAGGGAAAAATTGAGTGCCATAGTCCAAAACAACATTCAAACTCTCATTTCCATGGAACACAATATAAATAAAACCCTGCAAAGGAGATAAAACATACACAACATACCTACAATTAATGCAGAGGCAAGATAATGTAATAGAACACAAATAGGCTAGATAATAACTATAAAACCTAAATTCTATTGCCTTATAAGGATGCACAGTCCATTACAATGAAGGAAGAAGGCGCAAAAGCATTACAAAGATCCAAATCTAAGGTCTGCAACTCAAAACACTAATGAAACACTCTAAGTGATGCCCCTTTATTCTGAGGGGGTCCAACCTTTATAAATGGGAATCACTCTATAATATATAGAAAATGGGAGAGAGAGAGAGGAGGGAAAATAGAGGGAAATTTAGATTTCCTCCTTCAACCACCAATAAGATGTAATAAATGTATTGAAATAATCATGGGCATCCTGCCAAACCCATTCCTTTAGGTCACATTTCTTATTAGAGAAGAAAAGGGTGTCATACTTCAATAAATGCGGGTAATTGAGCTTCCAGATTTGGTCTCTGTTAGGTCCATGACCATGCCAAACACCCTCAGAAATCTGACACACTAAGCAAGATCACCAAATTTTTCACCTTGTCGAATACCATGAAAAATCCAAAACACTATATACTTCACCTAAGTCCATAATGAAGTTGTAGGTCAAAACATGATTCCTAATGACAACTAGCTTAACCTAGAGAATGCTAGCCTTTTATAGCCTAGTGATTGCTAGCCTTTTGTAGCCTAGTGACCGCTAGCCTTTTGTAGCCTAGCAACCGCTAGCCTTTTGTAGCCTAGTGACCTATATCCTAATCAAATTTTCAAGGGGTGATAATTTGGGATAACAATTAGGCGACCTCCAGGGGACATTAGCCTACTAGATGATGAAGACTAGTTTCCTTAAAGCATCCATTGGGCATAAAGTCAAGCCCAAAAAACATGAAAAATTGATCTGAAACTTATAATTTCTTACCCCTAAGCCGCATGAAACACTGCTTGGACTCAACATTAATATGCTCTCTTGAAAAGGCCATTTATTCATGAAATTTTCTCTGCATTTGATTTTGTGAGGTGTTGCATTTGATCCCTGAAACTTTGAAACTCTTCCAACAACATACCTCTTCGGAGCCTTCCACGAACATTCGGAAATGAATTGTCCAACAACCTTTGGACCCCAAAATTATGTACAAAATCTAAAATCATACATGCTCCAAGAGGAAACATATAGATTATGCACCAACACTTATTACAAAGAAAACCTATACTATCAAAAAAACAATGTGCTGAATAAAAGTTGGAGAAATTGAAACTATTATAATATATACAGGATGCAATGAAATATCTCAATGGACATGCTTAAGATAAATACCATTGATTGGGATTTATAATGCACTTCTATCAAGATTGGTTAACTCAAAAGAGTGAGCCTCTTTGCAAGCATTGATGGTATATGGTCCACTCCAAAGTACATCAAACTTCGAATACCAACCAGTTTTAGGTCTATCTGCATCTCATTTCAAGACCATATCACCAACTTTGAAAGTTTGAGCTCTAGCCTTCTTATCAAACCACTCTTTGGTTGATCTTTGATGTTCTTCTAATCTGACCATGACAAAATTTCTCAATTCTTCAAGTTCAACCAATTATGCCATTATGATTTCTCTTTAGTCTGCACCTTTGAATTCTAACTAATGGGCCAACTCTAGTGAAGGAAATTCTAAGGATAAAGGAATCCTAGCTTCTCTTCCATAAACCAGTTTATAAGAATAAGTTCTAATTGCATTCTTCATTATGATTCTATCATCCTAATTAACATTTATTACCTTCGTGTGCCAGTGCCTATGGTTGATGTCCATAGTTCTCTTCATGATTTTAATCAAATTCTTGTTAGTAGTCTCTACAAAACCATTACCATGAGGGTAGTAATTGGAAAAAATATTCAAATAAATTCCAATTCCAAGAGTCCAATTAGAAATTTAAGAGCCTAAGAAATCCTTTTCATTCAGAGAAGATAGTTTGAGGAACACCAAACCTTGTCACGATATCTTCGAGGAATTCAAGAATGATTGATTCAATTACTTCTTTGAGTGTCATAACTTTTGTCCATTTGGTAAAGTAATTTGTTACTGTCAAAACCCACTTGTGACCAACACTAGATGGAGGGTTAATCATACCAATGAAGTTAAGACCCCATTGAGAGAATGGCTGATCTGATAGGATTGGGTAAAGTGGAAGTGCAACTAGCCTTTTCTTACCAGTGAATAAGGCACATTCCTTATGCTTCCTGACCCATTTATATACATCTAAAAATAATGTGGGTCAAAAGTATTTGACCCTTATGATTTTCATAGCAGTGGCTTTGGTAAATAAGTGTCTACCAGAAAAACCACAATGGGATTCCTCCAACACTTTGGTCACCTACTCACCTTCAATACATCTCAGCAATACTCCATCAATATTTCTTTTGATTAAAATCCCATCAATCTATGCATAAGGAATCGATTGCAACTTTAAATGCCTTATTTTTTATTTTCTTAGACTAGGAGGATATACACTAGTAGATAAGAATGTTACCATATCATCAATCTAGTGGTGATTATTAACTGTATTTCCTTCATCCTGTTGAATTTTAATGTTGTTTGGGAGCCCCTCCTCCATGAAGAAAGAGGCTTGTTGATCATCTTCAGCATCTAAAGTGAGCTGATCACAAAACTCTCTTCCTCTTACCAACTTTTTGGATATAATAGTCACATCATATTCCATTATTTTATTCAACCATCCATCTCTTTTCTCATTGATTTCTGTTCCCATAATGAAGTCTCTCACACTTGAATGTGAGACTAAAAATTTGATATGATTTCTGACAAGCCTACTCTTGAATTTATTTAGAGTTCACATGATGGTAAAGAATTTTTTTAATAAGATTTTACTTTAATTCATAATTCTTCAGTTTCTAGCTGAAGAAATCCATTGGCTTCTCTGCACCTTGATCATTTTGTTGTGTCAAAACAATAATACCAGATTTGGCTCCATATGCATATATGATGAAATCCTTTGAATAGTTAGGATTGATAAGTGTAGGAGCTTGAGAAATTTCTTGCTTGATCTTGGTGAATATCTCTTTTCCTTATGTTATCCATTTGAAAACTAAATCCTTCTTTAACATTAGAGTGATGGGTTTAACCAATCCTGAAAAATTAGGAATAAACCTCCTAATAAAGTTGAATTTTTCCCAAGAAGTGATTGGAAGGATTTCTTGTGAGTTATCAAGGAGAGAGAAAGAATGGTTGAGATTCTTTCTAGATCAATGGTAATACCATCCTTTAAAACAATATGGCCTAAGAGCTTTCCTCTGTGAACTACAAAGTTACATTTCTTAGGGTCAAGAGACACCCCAAATTCCCTACATCTCTCAAAGACTTTTTCAATATGACTGATATGATCTTTACTCTTCTTTGAGAAAATAGTAATATCATCCAGGTAAACAATGATGAATTCATTAATGTATCCTCTAAAGGCAAGGTCCATTTCTCTTTGGAATGTAGCACCTACATTTGATACACCAAAGGGAATCTTCTGATAATCATATGTTCCCTACTTGGTTGTAAATGCAGTTTTAAACTAATCTTCTTCCCTGAATTTAATCTGATTAAAACCTAAGTATCTTTCAAGAATTGAAAACCTTTCAACTCCTGCTATAGTTTGAATAAATTTCTCCATTAAAGGTAGAGGATAATGATCTTTTAGGGAGGCTTTGTTCAAATCTCTGAAATCAACAAAAATTATGATTTCTCCATTATTCTTTCTCACTAGAACAATATTTGCCACCCAAGTGGAGTATTCGATAGGAAAATTTATTTTTTCCTCAACCATCTTGGATAACTCCTTCCTCGTGAGGGTTGATTACGCTAAAATGTAAAATAATAGCCTAATCCAATGAAAAATTGTAGTAAATAAATGAATTAGTAAAATATTGAAACTAAACCCAAGTAACTAAGCTATGAAAATATGAAATCCCTAGAGTGCAAAGAGGGTTACAAAAGACTTAGTTGATTCGTAGTGATTTTAAGACTATGTCGCAGTGATGATTGCCAATTGAATAGAAATGGAGAGTTATCCTCACAGAGGAGCCTATAGAAATATGCCGATTTGAGTAGATTTGGTTACACTGGGGCACTTGGAAGAAGGATAGGGGCACTTGGGGTGCAATCCTAGTTTGAATTATGGGTGCCCTGGTCTATGTAGAAAGTTTTGGAACCTCGTTCTGATATGGTCGCTAGATGGATGTCACATTTGTTCACCTTTTTTCACGCTAATATGTCACTGAATTCCGTTGAATGTCGTTATGGATCTAGAATGAATAAATCAATTACAAAATCCAAACAAAGCATCAATCCCTAAAAAATAAAGATGCAAATGAATGGTTAAAACTGTCCTCAGCTACCAAAATGATGGAATTATAACTCAGCACCACACTAAATATCAGACCTAATCTAGTTTTATATGTGCGTGTGCAGAATTATGCCCTAGGTTGCTCTTATGCGTGTTACACTTGAAATAGTGAGAAAGTAGCTAGATGTAGAACATGTAAATAATGTGTGCATGGAATAGAATAAACTCCCCTACTATGAAGTGTGATGCAGATGAACCAACCTTTGTCCCTTGTGATGGAGCTAGATGGATGTAAATTGAGCTCTAGATGCCTTGATGGATGCAACCTTAGGTGGTGATAAGTAGTGCTTAGTGCTTGGTCACTTATTATGATCACATAACTTTATATTTATATGATTCCTTCGCTCCAAATTTCGTAATTAACCCTGAAAAGGCTAACTACCAAAAATATAAGATGCTCAAATGGCTAGAATGGACCAAAAAAGTGTGAGTAAAGTCCAAAGAGGACCGGTGCACCTAGAGGGGACTAGGGCACTTAGCGTTAGACGTCCTAGTTGGGTGCTCCAGTCTATAAAGAGTAAAATTGGAGTGTAAAAGGAAAGACTAGGCCATTAAAGGTATAAGACCGAAAGTAGCAACATAAAGTAACAAAAGATGGCCACAGACATGGGTTACTCAGTACTTTTCTTACTTAGGAACCATATGACTAGTAGTATGTGAACGAGACTAGATAATTTCCCAAAGTGTGTGATTTTGTGTCTACATTTATCCCCCACTTTATGTTGGTGTGAAAAATGCTCGATAACATAAAGCATATATAGATGCGTACCTAATATCTATGTAGATTGATGCAGAAAGCATGTCACGGGACTAGACAAAGTGTGGAGTGATAAAAATATGGAGTGTGGATACTAAATATATAAAAATGTAAAATGGTGATGAAAGGTGAATCTAGGGCAGGAAAACATGTGTGTGGATGTCGATATGTGTGATGTACCTGTTATAAGTGTTGATGTGTGCGATGTCGAGTGGTGTTGATGTTGACTTACTTGCTTCCCATACAGATGGACGAAAAAAAGAGAAGATGATCAAGTAGTCAAATATGAATGTATATGTATAATAATCATAGTCATGTATGGAAGTATGTAAAAGAAAATGCTAAAAAATGTGAAAAAAGAACATGTGCACCTGATCTATGATGAGGAAATAGAGTAGAAAGGATCTTGTAGATGATGTCGATGTACGTGGGAGTTTTTTGGGTGATCTCATGCCAATGTAATGGAAGAAGTATAGGGAGAAATTGTCTGGTGTTCGTCCTCCAACCTTTAACCACTTCCTACTGTATAAAACACCACTGTAGATGGTGTGTATGTGCTAAGGACTCTCTGCCCTGTAAAATCCTATGTGTAAATTCCTAAAGCTAAATGACTCTCTAACTTATTAAAATCCTCAGTGACATTCCAAAATTGTGTGATTTTCCCCTAGTTAGTGGCTACTCCAGGAAAGACTGTTGTATTACCCCCTGGTTATTGAGCACTCTAGGAAAGGTCACTGTGTCATGGACCCAAGTCTGATTCTGAGCCCCAAAGCCTAAAAACTATACTGTATCCGGTATTGTGTTGCGATGTGTATACTATATGTATGGGGTGAGTGATTCATCCTAAATGATGCCCCCCTCTCTAGGGGTGCATGCGACGTCATTGAAGGAGTATGTGTCCCAAAAGAGGGCCAACTGCTAAAACTGTGCCTTACAAGGGGAAGTGGAATGTTCTTGCTAAAAACCAAGGCACATGCAAACAAGTGGCTGGGGGACAAGTGTTAATACAAGACAAAGGAAAAGCATGCATGTATAAGACGAAGTGTAAGCTAAAAAACCAATATGTAAGCTAGACCACACAAGAAGACAATGTAGACCATGAAAAATGGGTTGCAAACATGGGACATCATTCATGGTGTCAAAAAACAATCAAGGCTAACGAATCCAAAATCATATAAGTTTGCACACAAGAAAAAGGGAAAAGCCCGCATAGCAAAGGCATATAGTGACAAGCTAAGTATAATAAATGTAACAGATAGACCATGGTGGCAAGTTATCCCTACAAAACAAATTTTACACATGAAGCACCCATTAGAATGCTAGAAAGATAAAAAGTATGTCAAAGCATGTGTATAATATGATAAATTAGGGTGTTATGAAACAAAATGAAAAAATAAGACCTAAAGTGTATGAAAGTGGATGCCCCTAGGTGCCAGGTTGTGGCACTAGATACTAGGTACTGTGCACCAAGCATTCATGTTGCGTGTAATGGGTCTGTATAATTTGCGATCACAAATAGAAAGTGAAAGTGAACGTGCACATGTGTGTATGATAAAGAATAATGACATAAAAGATATGTATCTAGCATGTGTAAAAACATGAACATGTAACAAGTAAGTGTAAGCAAGAGTAAATATGACCAAGATATGTAGTATGTTGTGGATGAGCTGGAATTGAATGCAATGTGAATGATAGGAGCCACATGTTCCCCCCAAGTAAACGAAGTTGTATGTAGTGAGTTTCATTTGTTTATGCCCCCTCAACAGTCAAGAATGAACTGTAAACAAGAGTGCGTCATTGGGAAATGGTTGAAATTATGTGATGTATGTATCATAGTGTGATTAATGTGTAATGATGATATGTAAAATAGAGATGAGGTGTGAAAATGTGTGATGAATTAACCTAAAGCGTATATCACAAGATGAGTAGAAGAAGTGACGATTTAGCCTAAATCATATATCACTAGATGATGCTCGAGGAAGTGATGATGCATCCTATGGCGTGTATCACTAAATGATGCTAGCAGAAGTCAATGATGTAGCCTATAGACGTATATCACTAGTTTACGGTGCTAGAGGAAGTGATGATTTATCCTATGGCATATGATTACTAATCTAGGAATTTTGCATGAGAAAAAGAGTGAATGGTTGAATGTGTAAGTGTGATGAGGTCTCATCATGTGATGTATACCCTCAAAAGTCCAGTATGGACTGTCAGACTAGAGTGCGTCATAATGGGTATGATGTAGTGCAACACATAAAAGTATGATGAAAAAAGTGTGCAATATGATGAGGTATATGTAAGATGATCTGAATATTTCGTAAGTCATGTGTATGTATAACATTTATTGTGTAGTGTGTAAGGTTCATGTGTATAGCATGCCATCAACAATTAAGTGTGAACCGAGGCATCAAGAGTGCGTCATTGGGTAATGGTCAAAGTATGTGAATATTAAAATGTTTATGCGTAGGAGTTTGGTTTATGATGATGTGGATTTGAGACATGTGTCGATTCTAGGGGTGTAATAAGCAATGCCCCCCAAAAGTGTGTTCATGAGTGAAGAACACAATCGTGTAATGTCATCCAGGAGGTCATTAGTGTCATTGTTGAAGATGAATGGTGAAACATATCATACCTTATAAGCAATAATGTCAGGATGATCAAGTAAGGAGCCATTAAGGTGTAGGTTTTACATTCCTATATCATATTCTTTGTCATTGAAAGGAGGAAATGGGCATCCGTGTACATACTAGTGAGTGAGATTTGTTGTATAGTCAAGAAAGGATCTATTGTAAATGAACACATGTCTAAAGGGCATAGGAAATGAGATGTCAATATGCCCAGGGTCTAATGTGTCCCCTATATATGTGAGCCAAGACTTCCCTAATGTAAGTGGAGAAGAGCAAGGAGTGCATGCAAGGTAGACTTTGAGATGAAATATATGTAAGCCATAAGCAACAGTGATGGTAATGAATCCATAATATAGATGACGATCATGAGTAGGAGAATAAAGGTCCTGGAAAGTAAAACCTAGTTGAGGCAAACCATCATGTGAACATATAGTGACATCAGAAGTAGAATCAAATGGAATATACTTCGAGTATGAGTCATTTATAAAAAGTGTACATGTAAATGGTAGACATGCCAATGAAGGCGACACATGTGAAGGTATATGGGATAGATTGATGGTCATGGAATGGGAAGGCCCCCAATAAAGAATAATAGTAGTAGTAGTGGCAGGTGGAGGCGGTGGTGTGGAAGAAACAATATTTATCATGCAAATAACACCTTCAAGCGGTGGAAAATGAGGTGGTTTGTCCATAGGTTGAGGTTCATCACTAGTATCATTCCATGGATTAGGAAGTGTGGTATGAGGATCATGGTCACAATATTTATATGGATGATGATCACGAAAAACATTATATTTGATAGCTTCATGTATGAATTTGACACCATGATGTACTGTAGAGGCAATGACTTGCATGACATGAAGCCATGGTCTACTAAGTAAGTAGTTATATGAGACTGGAAAGACAATGACAAAGAATATGGTGTTAAGTGTTTTGGGCCCTACAATGATAAGAGTAATGTGACTGACACATGGATGAATAAAACCATCATATACACGAAGGGAAAGACACAATGGAATAACATTAGCAATGGAAATACCCATATTTTCAAGGAAGGACATAGAGCAGAGGTTGAGCTCAAATCCATTGTCAATTAAAGTATGTTTGACACCCACATTGTAAATGTGAATCATAATAATCAAAGCTCGATCATTGTCAAAAATAGTAAGATCAACATGAGGATTAGTTGGGAATGCAATATGTTGAGAGAATACATCGAAAAATTATTGATAGACGGAGTTGGGATGCATATTAGCAAGAATGCAAGTAGTAGCTAGGAGATGTTGGAATCTATGTCTTAGGTCAGTATTAGCAAGAAATATATCATTAATTGAGATACTCATGATGAGAAGGTGCTAGAAAGATGAGCAATGACATAATGAGGATCCTATGAGTACAATGATCGACTACGAGTTCACCAAAATCATTACACTAAAATGTAAAATAATAGCCTAATATAATGCAAGTTTGTAGTAAATAAATGAATAATGAAATATTGAATTAAACACAAGAAACTAAGCATTAAATAATGAAACCCTAATCATAAAGAGGGTTAGAAGATCCTTAGTTGATTCACAAAGGTTGTTGGATTGTGTTGCAATGATGAGAACAAGAGTGGAATATTGTCGCACAGGAGCCTGGAAAAATGTAGACAAGTGATTTTTTTGGACTGGGGTGCCTGGAGAAGGATGAGGGCACCTGGGGCACTTTGGTCTAGTTTCTAGGTTCCCTGGTCTATTTAGGAGGTTTGGAAGCCAATTTCACAAGGTCACCAGATGGTGTGAAATGTTTTTGTTTGTTGCTAAATTTAGTTGAATGTCGGTGTGGATCTAGAATGAATAAATCACCTGCAAAACCCCAAACAAAACATCAAACCCTAAAAAAGAGATACAAATGAAGGGGTTACAATGTCCTCGACTTCCAGAATGATGGATTATAATTGAGCACTACACTACATCTCAGAACCAATTTAATTCTATGTGTGTGTGTGGAATTGTGCCCTAGGTTGCTCTTGTGTGTGTCACACTTGAAGTAGCGAGCAAGTAGCTAGATTTGGAATGTAAATAATGTGTGCACAGAATGGAATAAACTCCCCTCCTATGAAGTGTGATGTAAATGAACCAACCTTTGTCTCTTGTTGTCCCCTGTGATAAAGCTAGATGGATGCAAATGGGGCTATAGATGCCTTGATGGATGCAACCGTAGGTGGTGATAATTAATGCTTAGTGTTAGATCCCTTAATATGATCACATAACTTTATATTTATATGATTCCTTTGCTTGAATTTCGTACGTAACCCCAAAAAGGCTGAATACCAAAAAGATAAAATGCTCAAAAGGTTATAAAGGGCCAAAAAAGTGTGAGTAAAGTACAAAGAGGACTGGGGCGCTAGAGGTGACGGGGGCACCTTGCACTGGCATGTTGGCTAAGCTCTCTAGTCCAAAAAGAGTATAAATGAAGTGTAAAAGGATAGACTGGGCCAATAAAGGTGCAAGACCAAAAGTAACAATAGAAAGTAACAAAAGATGGCCAAAGACATGGGTTAATCAGTACTTTTCTTACTTAGGAACCATATGAATAGTAGTATGTGATTGAGACTAGATAATTACCCAAAGTGCATGATTTTGTGTCTACAAGGGGATTAATCTTGGGATTAACAGGTATTTTCTTTTTTTCTAATTAGATTAACATTAGGATCAAGATCAATGGAATGTTGTGCAATGCTTGTATCAAACTCTTTAAGGTCTTCATAATCCCATGAGAATATATCACTAAATTTTTTACATACGGAGATAAAATATTGTTTCTCATCTTAATTACATATCTTTCCAAGTAATAGCTCCTTACCTTGTGCAATAGTGACTGATTGACATTCCTCTTGCCTTGTTGTTATGTTCTTCTATTCTCCCCTAAATTCATCATCCAAACTAAAAATATGTTCAAGAGTGACCAATCCACTAGGCAATTTATTTTTTTTCAGCTGAATGATTTGATCCCCATAGTTTTCATGCAAATCATATTGCATGTTTGAAGAAAACTTAGCTTTATTTTGGATGAACTAAACAATTTTTTCATCATTGTCAAATACCTTCCAGCTGGTTTCATTGTCTAGAATTTATTTCCTGATCACTAACTTAATATGTTGTTGATCAACTTGAATGAATTCCTCAGCTAGTGAAAATTGTGGACTAAGGGATGCCATCTAGTTTGCTTCTTTGTTCAATTTCCTTGGCATGACTTGCGGGTTGAGATCATCAATACTATCCAAAAGGTCCCCAATTCTGTGTTTGTAAGATTTTAAAATCTTATTCTTTGTGACACATTTCCCTCTAGCTTGATGGATGAGAATATAATTATCTCCAAAGATCAACAAGGCTTTGATTTCTCTCCTTTTATAAATTAGAATACCATGCGCCAATTCTTCATACTTTGCTACATTGTTATAACAAGCAAAATGTAACCTATGAGTAAAAACTAACTTCTCATTCATTGGAGAAATTAACACAACACTTTCCCCAGCTCCATTTCTTCTTCTAAAACCATCGAATAACGTTTTCCATAATCTAGAATCATTATTTTATTACTTGAGTGGTGGGGGAAATCATAATCTTCTTCATGAATGTAATAGGTTCCAAATCCAGCTTCCAAAGCTATGTCATAAGGATCAAACTCATAATTTTCCTTAGACCTTTCATCTAATATAAGATCAAGAATAAGAGGAGGGATAGGTCACTCCTCTAAGACTAAATCATTTCTTGATCATCATGTATAAGGCAGTTAGATTAGAGAGGAGTAGGATCATAAGACTCAACATGATAGGAGAAAATGGGCTTATGTTGTATGGTAAATCTAGTGTTATATATAGTTCTAAGGAGCATGTGAGACCAATCTGAAGACAATTAGCCACCCATTTTTTCATTGTTGAGTAGATATCATATTACTCTAAGGTGAAGGCACATAAAATATGCGTGTAATGGAGCAAGGTGCATTTGAGGGTGCAGAAGAATGGCAGAATAAGTGCGCGCTAGAAAACTTTGGATAAGGGCTATTCTTAGAGATAAAATGTTGAGCACACAAAGACATGAAGAATTTCAGTCCACGCAATGGTATTTTAGGAACAAGTGACAACTGAGCGCCATGTATAGTTTAGGCTAATAATAGGATTTCTACTTAGAGTTAATTATATGAAGTCTATTCTTAAGAGCACTTGCATGTTGTGCAACCTTTTGTAAAGGTGCATGGCTATTATTAGCATGCGACCTATTTTGATAAGTGCATGGGTAGTGAAGGGAGAGTCCCCACTCTTATATATATGTATTTATTTGCATGGGTTAGGGTGTGTAAAATTGTAGAGTTATACTGCTAGTTTTGTCACGTGCATGGCTCATGGAGATACTTATGTAATGTAAGAAGATTTTTTGTTTTACAATATTTAATACAATGGTTCATATTGGTTGGATAATAGTGTTGAACATGACTGAATCTGGTTCTTGCATGGTAAATCTTGTTATAGTCATTATTTAGTTCATCTTACATATACTCTAAAATTTAGATCTGGTTTATGCATTATGTGTTGTTTACTATTGGTAATGAATCTGAATACCTATTTGTGCCATCATGCTAACATTATTTAAAAGCAGATCTAAAGAGGGACATGGTACCTTTACACGCTTCAGGTGAACACTTTTCTCAGGATGCGTGATGTGCTAACGTGTCTGGGTTATTTACAGTGAATTCTAGGCTGCATCATTGGTTCTTTTGTTGGGACCTTTTTTTTTTATATTTTCAGGATGTTGCATGATAAAGATGTATCAGTTGACCTTAGCAAGTGTTGATGAGTGGATAGTAGATCTGGAAGAAGAGTAAGCTTGGATATTCAACATTGGATCTGAGTTTTATGCACACGCGTGGGCTGAGCAAAATTTTTATGACTACTTATATGAAAGCTTATTTTCTATCTTCCCCATAGAACTATTCGAGTGGCTGGTTGCTTATACATCTAAAAGGAATTGGAGGTTTCACACACTTTTCTAAATGCAAGAAGAATTCCAGGCTCTCTAGGATGCTGATCTAATTTAGGTGTGTGTTGTGGATACTTGGTTCTATGGTGTTCTGAATAGCTATATTTTGGAGTTCTCAATTTCCACTTACTCTTTTCTTAAGGTAGCTTAGTTTCAATTTTTACGTTATCCCAGGGGAGCATATCTACACAGAATCCCATTTGCAATCAAGATCTTGATGGTAACCTTGAATTTGGAAGAGAATTCGATGGTTAGCTAAACCCCACCACACGCGGGGTCAGGAATAGGTGTGGTGAAGGATGGAAGACCTAGCGGAAGAGAGGAAAAGAGAAGAAAGGAGGCTTAAGTTTAATGAGGCATGTGAGAGGGATTTAGAGAAGCATCGCGAGGTTGTAGAATGGATGGTGTTGTGGAGAGATGGATTGTCAAGGATTTAAAGCTCACGTAGAGGACGTGGAGCCAGAGCATATGGAACTCCCCCATTTTGGTGAGCATAACATGGAACCCTCATCATCCTCTTATTAGAGCACTCCAACATAGACAACATGGGCCACGGGTGCACATCTGAATCTACCTGACAACCTAGCCTTGCGCTTGGTTTTATAATTTCTAGTATAGCCAGTAGTCAACAAGCTAGTTTGAACAATAGTGTAACAAGAAGTAGAGTTGACTTATCAATAAGTTCAGGAGTGAATCAAATAGAAAGTACATTTATGGTTGGGAAAACACCTTCCATGTTATTTGGAGGACCGGTTGGAGGAACCTTTTTAGGTGCGTCGTTGGCGCAAAACATAGGCACACAGAACTTTGGACTTACATCGGGGAGTAGAATAACTTCATATATTGTATGAGTTTAGTTTAACACCACTGTTGGGACACATGGTAGTGCATCCTATGGTTCAATTCATGTTACAAGGGGAGGATAAGCAGGAACAGGTGGCTCAAGATCTGGCAGATCTTGAGGCAGAGGTAACACAATAGGTTCTAGATCCAGTGGGCATGGTCCTCACCAGCCCCAGAATATTTAAATGGAGATGTCACTTCCTCTCTTATAGTATAGGGGAATAGAATATGTTGCTAAGCATGTCAATATGTGTGAGATATTGTGGCATGCAAAAGGAATTATAGCTTTAGAGTGCAAGGCCAGTCAGTTTGCAACTACATTGCAGGGACATGCGCACAGCTGGTACATGAAGTTTAACCCTGATATGACTTGTGTGGATTATACGACGTTACGAGATGATTTCATTACAGAATTTTATATCCCTAAGTTCGAGTAGAAAAGTATAAGTGCACTCAAGGATATTAAGCAGGGCACTACTGAGAGTGTTCGGGAATATGATGTTCATTTCAAAACACTCTTATCTAAAATATCCTATAATATCCATACAAGTCAACATGCACAATGGTTCGTCAGAGGCTTGATCATGCCTTTTAGTAGGGCGCTCTTACATAATACTTATACAGAACCACACGAGGTGCTTGAAGTAGCTTTGCATGCTAAGGTAGTCATGAGCATAGACATTGGAGTGATCCCATTCTTGGAAGCTCAAATTGTGGTAATGGAAAAATAGTTATAGAAACTATAAGCCAATACAACACATGAAACACACAGTGGAATTTGGTGCACATATTGTGAAGTAGAGGGGAATACGAAGGATAGTTGTCCTCACAGATCGGTGTGATCCTTGTTACTAGGATGTGAGATATGTCATTTAGACCATGATGCAATCCATTGTCCATTATTGTAATGTGTGATAAGAAATAATGTGTCCTGCTACTATAAAATTTTCTGGCCCACAACTCACAATACTGAAGATTACAGGTTGATTGATCAGATCCATGATGCCATTGATATTGGTGTTTGACAGACTAGAGTTTTAAATAACTTTAAGGATAAAAGTGAACAACATGATCATGATCACACTCAAGGGTGCTATGATCAAAATGAAGGGCGATTTGGGGGAGGCCATGGTAGAGGTCAAGGATATCGTGGTGGATTCAGAGGCTGAGGCCGCAGTAGTGGATGAAGTGATTTCCCTCATGGAACATGTTATACGTGTAGATCCTTTGACCATTACAAGTGTGAATTTCCTTAGAACATTAATTGTTCTTTTTGCGGAAAGAATCATAACTATGAAGAGTCTCCAGACTTATATGAACATCTGAGCAAGAAGCAAAAACAGGAGAACAAGGGAGCAGGGATGGTTAGAATACAACGCACAGTGGAAAACCAATGGATGCCAAAGTTAGCACCTGATCCTAAGGTAGTACCTGTGAATATTAGCACACACGTTGAGGCTGCGCACACCAGAGAAATGTTGCAACATAAACCTACCATTACTAAGGATGAGGTTTTACATGCAAAATATCTAGACCCTACACATCAGAAGGAGGTTTATTAGAAAACCATGGAGGTTTGCAGAAATCATCAGGGTGAAATACAATGTTTAAAGGAACAGTTGTGGAAATTGGAATAGAAGAAGGCAGATGAAACTTTACAGTTGGATGTTGATAATTTGAAGGAAGTATGCAAGGTGTTGTGTTATGAGAACATTATCATATTACTAGGGAGTTGGTTTAAAGGAAATGCTATGTGTGTTGCTATTGAGAATGAGCAGAAAATTTTGCATGCTAATCTCCCTCCTCATAGTTTGGATTATGACAAGGAGATCACTCTGAATGATTTTGTGGATGGATGGATTTTGAGAAATATCTTGATTGACACAGGTGCGGAAGTGAATGTGCTTACTTCAGATGCATGGGTTCAAATAAGCATACCTCCTTTGCAGTCATCTTTAAACATGTTGTATATCGAAAATCAGACTAAGGCCACACCAATTGGAGTATTGAAGGATGCATCCATTACTATATAGGGGTCCAAATTCACTAGGGACTTTGAGGTGTTAGCATTTGCAGAAGCAGACAGCTTCCTAGCTCTACTTGGGTGCCCTTGGTGTTATGAAAATAATGTTGATCCATGGTGCAATAAGGGATATATAAGTTTTGAGAACAAGGAAGAATGAGTTATTATCCCTTTGACAAATGGGAAATCTACACCTTATGTTAAGCCCTTAAGTGAAGAATACCTTAACAGAATTTATGTGCACACCATTCGAGTTCAGGAAGCGCTTGATCCATCTAAGGAAGGAATTCTCCAGTGGGATGATGCAAATTCCATCAGTGATACTACCAGTATTTCCTATGAAAATTGGGCACATGGAAGTTACGAGATGGTTGGGCATGAGGTAAGAAGCACAGCTGCATGCGTAAGCATGTCATGTTGTGTTAGGTGGTTAGGCAACCACATGGTACCCCGGTACACTGGTGAGGGAAACCCTGAGGTATTGCTACAAGCCATGTAAGTACAATGGAAGAATCAGGTGGACAGAAGGAATATGTTAGTTTATACCTTGCACGGGACAACAACATGTTGGTGGATGGTTCATAGGGATAATAGCATATAATGGAGAGAAGTGAGAATTTCTCTATCATCCTAGTATCTCAGGAGTAATGTACCTACTCAAATATGTGAATATCATGATAATAATCATGTTCAACACCATGTTCAGTAGTGTAAGAGACTCTAGATAGAGGTACGGGAAGCTTTACCACCTTCATTGTGGGTGCACAAACTTTATTTTACCTTGTGAGGTTGCGCACTCACTTGGTATGTTTATGCGGAGTTGCATAACGAGACTAGAAATTGGCAAGACTTGACTGCATGAATGATCCAGACTTTTGACTACTTCTCCACTGAACCTCTGATGAAAGAGGCATTACAGGTTATGAAGTGCTTGACTATGGGAGATAGTGAAAAGGTTGAAGAACTCATTCAGGAGTTATTTGGTGAGTCAGACCTAGAAGCTCATTTTATGAAGTAGATGAGACACATGTAGAACTCCTTGAGTGCGCTTTCTTAGAGAAGGAGAAAGAAAATATGGTCTACATGGTGTATGGTGAAGAAATGGAAATGTTCGATATAGATCACTCATAGGATACGTGCGAGGTATTACCTAGTGCGGATGAAAAGGTGAGCACTTACCATGAAATTATGAAGATGAAGAAAGTGAACATTAGCACAGATGTTGAACCTAAGGAGGCCATAATTGGATATTATTGGTCTAACTATGAAATAGCTAATATAATTGAGTTGTTAAGAGATTACTAGGAATTTTTCCCTAGGGGCTACCATGAGTTAAAAGGAGTGCATGAATATTTGGGTGAGATGAAAATTAAGTTAAAGGAATGTGTGTGCCTAGTTAGGAAGAGACCTTACAGGATGAACCCTAACCTGCGTGTAAAATTTAAAGAAGAAATTGACAAGATGTTAGAATCTGGCATTATTGAGCCCATAGAGGAATCAAAGTGGGTTAGACCTATGGTAATCAACATAAAGAAAGATGGAAGAATCAAGATTTTGTAGACTACATGGAGCTGATTACTGCATGTGTGATTAATCCTTTCCCTACACCATTCACTGAGGAAATATTGCAAGGTGTTACAGGGAATGAAATTTACTCTTTTACAAATGGATTCTCTAGGTATCATCAAGTAAGAATTTCTAAAGAGGATCAAGAGAAGACAACTTTCACCACTAAATGGGGAATTTTTTCTTACATGGTGATGCCCTTTGGATTGAAGAATACACCTGCACTATTTTCATGCATTGTTGTTCAAGCATTCCAGGGTTTTATTCACAAATTCTTGTAGGTTTACTTGGATGATTGTATTATGTATGGGCTTATCAAGGATAATTGTGACAATTTTTGGTTGATGTTTGAGAGGTGTAGATAGTTAAACATCTCTTTAAATATCAGGAAGTGCGTATTTGCTACACCTTTTGGAACTCAGCTAGGGCATATCATCTACAAGAAGGATTTTTTGGTAGAACCAACTAAGGTTGCAGTTATCTTAGGCTTGGAGGTGCCCACTAGTCAAAGTGAGGTGCACAGATTCTTGGGCCACATAGGGTATTACAGGAAGTTTATCAAAGGATATGCTAAGATTTATGTGCCCTTGGAAGAGTTATTAAAAGGTAAAGGGAAGTTCTATTGGGGAGAACTAATGGGTCATTGTATTACCAATCATTTAACTAACTCATAGACAATTTCATGTCATTATAACCAAGGCGGTGTTTAAAGATTTATTCAAAAGGAGAAAGAAAATCTTATTCAACAGTACTTCTTCCTAAGAAAACATGCATGAAAAAGAAACACGCAACAACTAAACTACTGAAATAAATTTGCATTAAAGAATCTATGCTAATAAAAAATAGAAAAATCCTCCTCCTTAGGGAAGAGTGGCTTTTGTCCATTCTCATCGCTTTGGATTTGGAGCAACTACAATTAACTTTTAAAAATACACTTGTATTGATTCAAAAATGATTTACAAAATATGCGCCCCTTTCCAAATATATGGAAGAGGTATTTATAGAAATTACTCCTAGTTTACTTGGTCCACACACTAAGATCTAACTACCTTTTCTTGGGTGGATTTATTCAAATCAATAAATAATCAACAAACTACAACAACCCACTTATCATGGAGAATATTTCTACAACTCATCCCTTTATAGGAACACAAAGTGGAAGAGTGCTTATTCAACATTCCTAATACTATTCCACTATTTTCTCATCCTTGAAACATGGAGAGAAAATGAAGCAGTGTTAATTCTCTGACTTTTAATTCTTCTTGGAATGATATATGCATGCATGAATTTGGATTACCACATGTTTGGATCTATATTCTTGGTGGATGACATGGAAGAAAAGAGTGGGAGGAATAGTTCGGTGCTCCTTTACATTATTTTGGAACAAATCAAAATACTTTCACTAGTTGGGCGTTTCCGTAGCTACGTGAATAATTTCCATAGCTGGGCGTTTCTGTAGATGTGTGAAGAATTTTTGTAGCTGGGTGTTTCTACAGCTACATGAATACTTTTGGTAGCTGTAATCTATGAACTTGGAGTAGAGTTTCTTATGAACTATTTTCTACACAGTATTGCATTCCAACTTTAGAAGAAATATCAAGAAATAACAACAATTAGATTACAAATAGATTTCTAAAGAGATGATAACAAAAATCCTATATTATACCTTAAATATGATATCTGTTATTAAAACTATATCTAAATTCACTTGAAAGCTTTATTTTAAGAGAGAGAATAAGAGTGTTATTTGGTGATATAATGAGACATATTTTGGCCTCATCATTTCCCCCACACTCAACTTCTTACATGCCCTCATGCAAGCTACTAATCTTCATGTAGAATCTGATTTTGTCAATAATGCAGCATATTTCAAAGGTTCTTCACCTTTTTTTATGATAGTAGCAAACTGATATTTTAGAAGTAAAATTTTTACTTCTTTCTTATTCGTGCTCTCATGCGTTTTTTGTAGATAATGTAGAGAGATTTTTTTCCCCACATTTAGCTTTTTGTTTTCTTATGCATTCTTCAAAATATTTGGAAGAGAGTGAGTCTCCCCCACATGTAGCTTTGTGCATGACCTCATGCAACTCTTTTTTTTCATTTTAATTCAATAGCTTATAGATCTCAATTGCTGTAAGCCGAAAATACGTCATCTGCATCATTTGCTTTGTTACTTGACTTGATCAACACATGTAGATCTTGAAATTTTTCTCACTCTTTTCTATAAATTGTTTTATGCTTTTGAGAAGTGAATCTGTTTTTAATTAAAACAAAAAATAACAATATTTAAGAATAGAAAAATAGAAGTTACCATGCCATACTTAGTAGTTATCCTTGCGTTCACATGTTGTATAATCGTGATTTCCATCTACAGCTGAAAAAACAAATAGATATGAAGTCAAGGCCTCTGTAATATAGAACTGTTCAATAGAAAATTATTTCATCAACCAAGAAGCATAAGAGAAACAGTCATATGAATCCAAGAAAGACTTTGAAGTGCAAATTTATTGTTGTTTTTTGTGTTTTTCTGTTTTTCTTTTTTTTTTTTTGAGAAGATTAACATTGACTACTGCGTATTGGAGGAATTTTTGGTGGTTCCAGAAGTTGGGAAAATGAATTTTTAACAAAAACTTAGATAGAGAGGGTAGCATGGAATAAATCAAGTACTGAAAATGAGGAGTATGAGATGAATACGTGCATGCATCATAAGATTTTTTTTTTAAATAATTAAAAAACAATATTCGACATGTTATTTTTTCAACAACATGCATTCAAACTGTGATATATTCGTTGTTTCTCAACAAAAAATAGTGGCTCAAAATGATATGGAAAGCTCAGATCGTGTAGAACAAGACCCAAAAATTGTGTGAGCTATTTATTTATGAGCTATAAGTAGTTTGCATAAAAAAACATTGTTATCAAAACTATCTGCAACATGTTATTTTCTTTTGAGCAGCGGGCATTCAATCTACGATATCTTGGTCATTTCTAAACAAAAATGAGCGATTCAAAATGATATGGAAATATAATGTCATGCAGAAACAAAAACATAAATTGTTTGATCTATTTATTTATGATCCACAAGCATTTTGCATCAAAAAATGCTGTTATTTTTCATGCGCGAACTCCGTATTAGATGAATCTTTTTCCTTTGACCTCCTCTGTAATGTGTTATGTATGTTAATTTTGTACTTTCCTTTTTACATTTGTCTACCATGTTCTAATAGACTTCATTATTGTTGTAGATTAAGTTTTGATTGCAGGAATTTGAGTTGTAGAGATGAATTTTTTCTTTCAACATGACGTTTCCTTCTTCCATGATAGAAGCAACTGAACTTTTCCTTCAACTCCCATTTTGTTTACACAAATATTCCACAAAAACCTTTATCTCAGCTAACCTGCACAAAGTTAGTTTTTTTTGGTATTTAATGCATGCATAAACTATTATTTAATCTTTGCAGAAGTAATAGTACATGCAAACAAAAAATATTTTAGAATAGGAAAACCTCATTGCATAAAAATAATAAACATGAAATGATGTTTCCATTTTATTGACGGGGGGTTTCTTTTGGCAATCTCCGTCAAGTTTCTAAATCTAATTGCAGAAATAAAATTTAATCTATTTGCGGAAAAGAAATTTGCAAGAAAAGAAATTTTTGGAAATGAAATTGCAGGAAAATAAATTGCTAGAAATGAAATTGCAGGAAAATGAATTCTAAAGAAGCTATTGAATAAGAATCTCTTATCACAAATCTTGCTAAGAGGTATTCTACTGTCACTAGAATACTCTTTTAGAAAAATTTGAGTCTCCTAATAACATTGTAGTCCCCGGCAACGGCGACAAAAATGACGTGCCGTTGTATTACCAGTCATTTAACCAACTCATAGAAAAGTCGGTGTCATCATAACCAAGGCGGTGTCTAAAGTTGTATGCAAAAGGAGAAAGAAAATCTTATTCAACAATACTTCTTCCTAAGAAAACATACAAAAATTAAACATGCATGAAAAAGAAACACACAACAACTAAACTACTGAAATAAATCTGCATTAAAGAAACTATGCTAATAAATAACAGAAAAATCCTCCTCCTTGGGGAAGAGCGGATTTTGTTCATTCTCTTCCCTTTGGATTTGGAGCAACTACAATTAACTTTTAAAATTGCACTTGTATTAATTCAAAAATGATTTACAAAATATGCCCCCCTTTCCAAATATATGGAAGAGGTATTTATAGAAATTACTCCTAGTTTACTTGGTCCACACACCAAGATCTAACTACCTTTTCTTGGGTGGATTTATTCATATCAATAAATACTAAACAAATTAGACTACAACAACCCACTTAGCATGGAGAATATTTCTACAACTCATCCCTTTAATCTAGGAACACAAAGTGGGAGAGTACTTATTCAACATTCCTAATACTATTCCATTATTTTCTCATCCTTGAAACATGGAGAGAAAATGGAGGAGTGTTAAGTCTATGACTTTTAATTCTTCTTGGAATGCTATATGCATGCATGAATTTGGATTGCCACATGTTTGGATCTATATTCTTGGTGGATGACATGGAAGCAAAGAGTGGGCTAAATAGTTTGGTGCTCCTTCACATTATTTTGGAACAAACTAGAATACTTTCACTAGCTCGGTGTTTTCGTAGCTGTGTGAAGAATTTCCGTTGCTGGGTGTTTCCGTAGGTACATGAAGAATTTCGGTAGCTGCAATCTATGAACTTGGAGTAGAGTTTCTTATAACATGTTTTCTATACAGTATTGCATTCCAAATTTAGAAGAAATATCAAGAAATAACAACAATTAGATTACAAATAGATTTCTAAAGAGATGATAACATAAATCCTATATTCTACCTTAAATATGATATCTGTTATTAAAACTACATCTAAATTCACTTGAAATCTTTATTTTAAGAGAGAGAATAAGATTTCTATTTGGTGATATAATGAGACATATTTTGGCCTCATCAAGAACCGTAGCAACACACATTCAAAGCGTTGAAGGAAAGGCTTACTATGGTGCCTATTCTACGTTTTCCTTCATGGAATATACCTTTTCACGTACATGTGGACACCTCTGGCATGGCCATTGGTGCAATTCTAGCTCATCATGGAGAAGGTATTGTAGATCATCCTATCTACTTTGCTAGCAGAAATTTGACTCATGCAGAACATAATTATACAACTATGGAACACGAGGCTTTGTGAATTATCTACGCGGTGAATAAATTTTGACAGTACTTTCTAGCAACACCTTTTTTTTTCTATACAAGTCACATGGCATTGAGAAACTTGGTGAACAATCTCATCTTATAGGGGCACATATGACAATGGGTTATCTTATTCTAGGAGTCTGACTTTATAATGGTGGTAAAGCCAAGTAAAAGCAATTCTGGTCCAGATCATTTGTCAAGGATTCAATCAGGAGAGGACATGTAAAGTATTGAAGATACAATGTTGGATGCATAATTATACAGATTAAATTGTGCACCCTCAGAGTTAGAGGATATTGTTTTCTTTTTACGCACAGGTATGGCACCTGAAGGAATGAATGCCTTAGAAAAGAAACAACTTGTAATTCACGCCACACCTTTCATGTTGATCATTGGTGACTTATACAAACTAGTCCGAGATGAAGTATTGCATTAGTGTGTACTAAAGCATGAACACACGGAAATCATGGAGGAGGCTCATGACGTTATTACAGGTGGACAATATGCAGGTGAAACCACCATGTGTAAGATTATACTAGTTGGTTTATGGTGGTAGACTTTATATAAGGATTGCACAAAGTATTGTAAGGCGTGTGATCACTATCAACACCTTGGAAAACCTAGGCAGAGAGATGAAATGCCTTTATGGACTATTGCTAGCACAGAACCTTTTAAGAAATGGGCAATAGACTTTGTGGGTCCTATTTCCCTAGCTACGAGCATAACTAGATCGTGTTATATCATCACTTGTATAGATTATCATACAAGGTGGGCGGAAGTGGCACCTACAAAGGATTGTACATCAACAATAGTAAAAGGGTTCTTGTGGGAAAATATTCTTACCAGGTATGGATGTCCTTTAAGTTTGACAAGTGATAGAGGCACTCATTTCCTTAATGAGACCATCAGGATATTATTGGATGAATTTATGGTTGCACACCATAAGACAACACCTTATCACCCTCAAGAAAAAGGGATTTCTTAGGCTTTCAACAAGATATTTAGCCAGACTTTGACAAAAAATTGTGATGTTAGAAGGAAATAATGGGATGATAAAGTTTATACTATACTTTGGGCATATAGAACAACCTACAAATGGTTGAATAAGGAAACACCCATTCAGTTGGTGTTTGGCACAGAGGCAGTTCTACCTATGGAATTCATGTTACATTCTTTGTGTATTACGAGCGCATGAGTTCTAGTTGATGAGAAAGCATTGGAAGAGAGAATTTTAAAGTCGATACAAATGGATGAGAGGCACGCCATAACACATTAGAGTCAGAAGAAATAAAAATCCAAGCAGAAGGCATGGCATGACAGGTACATCAAGGAAAATAAGCTTGAGGTTAGGCAGATGGTACTTCTTTATGATTTGAAGTTTCTATGCCACCCAGGCAAGCTTAAGGTGCATTGGTTGGGATCGTATGTTATCACTCATATACTTGAATCAGGCGTTTTCCAGTTAGAGGTGCTTGATGGAGCATGGTTACCAGGTTACTTCAATAGGAGTAGTCTGAACCCCTATTATAAATAATCCTTTTAGTGTTTTTAATAAGGCAGTATTTCTATTTAGATTAGATTTTCCAAACTGTATTTCCTTTAGATGTGTTTCTGTCATCGTTGATATGTTTTGTACATTTAGTTCACTGTTTTGTGTAATAAGCGCACTTGCGCGCTAGAAGCTAATTTCAATCTAAAGTGTTTTTATACACAAAGGACTGCACATATCCTTATTGTGGGGTGGTTTTCATTCAAAGATAGGTATGCATAAGTAAATACTTTTGCAGGTGGTTTATCTTGTTAGAAAGTGCAGATAGTATGGAAAGGTGTTGCTAGAAAGAAAATTACTCCTAAAGAAGACCATAGTTGGAAAAATGAATGCACAGTGTAACGCAAGGAAAGTTGCGGCCATAGAAACTACTTAGAGGAAGGCACAGTGGTAAGGTACTTTGGCGCATGCAAGCGCGTTAAATGAGGTCTATAGCCAAAAGGTAGAAAGGCACACTAAAAGTTTATAGTTGTGGCACACAGCTGTATCACGTGGAAATTTGGTAAATGGTCAATTAATGAGAGGATCAGTGGTAGGTGGAGGAGAAATAAATGTGATAACTTTTTCCAAATCTATATAAGGACGTGATGTGGGTTCACTTTTACCTTTGCGATCACGAGTATTTGAGTGAGCTAATTGCGACCGAGCTGAGAAAGACAAATTGAGGTGTATAGAGATGTGAAACTAGGTGAGGAGAGTAGATTTGTGCATGAAATTGGCTTATGTCCCCATTAGAGAAGGGTTTGAGTGAAGCAGAGGCATGTGGAGAGGACAAATAGAGCACCAAAGTTTGAGAACAAGCTAGGGTAAGTGATTTCAAGCTAGGGAACACAATTTTGAGCTAGGGCATGAGAATTTTCTCGAAAGAAGTAAAAAGACACAACCTTGTCTTACCATGACACCAAGCAGAGAACCTAGAGTAGGAAAAAAGAGGAAAAAGAAGATAGAAACTGAGGTGGATATCGAGGATGCCCCCGAAAGAAATTTTTCAGAAATGCAATACCCAAAGGATGTAATCATGGGACGTGACTAGGATTCTCACGTCTGCATGAGAAAGGTAAGCCACTAAAATCATTGCACAACTGACAACAAGGAAGAGTTGGATGCCATGTTAAGTAGAAAGACAAGCAAGCACATAGTCAACAACATGTATGTCTATGATGATGTTGGAGAGAATTTTTTGAAGAAGGTAGGGGTCTTACAGCTATATTAACTACCTTACTTTGGAAAACCTGAGAAACTATATCAATGGATTATGAGCAGAGTCCATGAGGACTTATTTAATTTTGTTGGGTGGTGAATGAGGATCATCACACCCTTAATTGTGAGCTTGATAGGTTTGAAGGGAATAGGGACAAAGATTACCAATGACTTATCTTAAAAATAAGCTATTTTGGCCACCCTCAAGGAGCTAGGTTACGGAAAGGGTCCACGCAGAATGGACATTTACAAGATAAAGAAGTGCCCTATTGTGTAGGTTGTCGCGCACTTACTCACAAAGTTGAATGATCAGGAGAGGTGCTCACAAGTGAACACCATGTGGCTACACATTGCCAAGAATATGTCACAGGGGGAATTTTACAACTTGGCAGGCTACATAGCAAATACAATCATTGAAGAAGCACGTAAAGGTGAGAAGATAAGCTTTGGCACCATTTTTCTATCTCTTGTTTTTTTAAAATTGGAGTGCCCGATGGGCCAAAGAAAAAGATTTGGGAATATCCTGCAGAGAATAAGTCTCTAGCAGAGAGGTTTAAGAAGTATTTATATGAGGGATATATGTGTTTCACCATTTTCTTTATACATTCAATGAAACAAATAAGGGTATGGGCCAAGGAGGAATACATGTTGTGACGGTCGGTTTAAAGGTCATTACACATGTTCTGACTTCTTGATCTAATGTTGACTATGAGAGATTCCTTTTGGCTAGGAGGAACTACCTTAAATACAAAACAAGACCACAAAAGAGAGTTAAATAGTATATGACAGAGGACTACCTACCGTATGCTAGATCTGGGAAGTGTGATACTTCCTAAAAGGCCGTCAATCCATTGTTTATAAATCAATATAAAATAACTTAAACATGTAAATAAAATAATCTAGTGCTAGCGTTCTGATTTGGGTGCCTCAGATTACTATCAACGTCGATCCGATTAAATACTAAGGTGTTGTGTAGATAAAGGTTTCAAGTCAGGTTGTGGGTAACGCAGGTGGACTATAGGGCACAGACAGGGTCTTGGTAAATTTGGGTAAGGTGTTTTGGTTATTTTAGGTGGGGTAGGTTGGTTGCTAGTCTAAAGTATTCTTATCAGACACAAAGACCGACACCGGTCAGGGTGACCGTTGTTGGTTTAGGTATGGCCGATACTGGTTTAGGGTGATCGATATCAGTCATTGTGGAAAGTAGAAGGGAGTCAGGTGGGGTTGTTTGGGATCTCCTCTGTCTCGAAACAGAGAGTTGGAAAGGTCTTTATGGGGGAGGTGAGGTGACAAGTCCAAGATAGGTGTGGTAAGGTTTTTGAGTGAGGTTTGGGGTAGGCTAATGTTTGAGTGGCCTAGGTTGGGTTTACAGTCACAGTGAGCAATATCGATTAAAGAGATCGATGATTAAGTATAAGGCAGACAGATCACGGTTTGGGTTAACCAGTGTCGGTGAAGGTGAGGAAGTTTGAAGATGTTGTAGAACGATTTTTGAGTTTTATCTGTGACTGGCACAAAGCGTTTGGAGAGTCTTTTTGAGGTATACATGAGGGAGGTCAGTTTTGGGATAGTTTTTTTGAAGTTTAAGCTAAGTGTGAGTGGGTGCTTGATAGAGACAGAGATGAAGGATAGATCTAGGTAAGAACAATGAATGGATGAAGGCAAAGAGAGAATACAACTACAAGTGACAGAGGAGAAACCAACTTACTTGGAGTTCAGAAGGGTTCTAAATGCCTATAGTGGTGGAGAGGTGGTTGAAGATGCTGGTGAAGGTTGATATATGGAATGGTGCTCAATGCTTATGAGCAGTGCTTCCCATAATGCTACCATGAATGCAAATACCTTTAGATCAATCTTGGTGCTGGATATGGCTATCTAGATGTGTGAAAGGGATCTGGTTCTTTCTTGCATGTAGATATCCTTCGTTCCAAAACTTGAGAATGTGGGAAAACATCTCAAACGAAGGTTAGCAAAAATGAATATATCGGTAACTGACGATGGTTTAGGGTGAATCGACATCGGTTTATGGTTGATCGACATTGGTTAAGATGGGGAAATCCTAGGTTTACTATAAATGCCAGATCTTGGAAATCTTTTGGTCCATACTTTATCTATTCTCACGGATCAAAATGGAATGTTATATTTTAATGAGCAGGGAATGTGGTTAGAGGGAGAATAGGCATGTGATTTTGGGGTTGCACTAAGTATTATTTTATTAAGGTTGGCATGACTAAGTCTTAGTTAGTTATGGTTTGTGAATATTGAGTCCTAGTAAAATGGAAAACATGATAAGAATAGGTTTGTGATGAGGTTTCTAGGTGAGGTTGAAAATTAATTTAATTATGATAGTTAAATAATGAATATTGTGAGGATGAGTATCACTTTAATTATAAATAATTAAAATAATATTAATGTAGGGTAAAAGGGTCATGGTTAGGTGAATATGTTTGAGTTGGCTATTCAAAAATGGACCAAGGTGAGTGTGACCCAATTTTTGTGTCTAAATGTTTGCCCCCTTTTTGTTTGCGTAGCTTGTGTATCTAAGTGACACTGATAAAAACAAGAAGTGATTGCCCCATGGGTGGGTGAAGGTGATCCCCTTCAAACTAGGCATAGATGAGGTGTAATACAAAATCGAGTGAGTGGTTTGATAAATGTGTAGGTGGTGAAGATAGGTGGGGAAGGTTATGAGTACTATGGGAAAGGGTGGTGGTAAACTCATGTAATAGGTGATATATTAAGGTCAAAATCAGGTCATGGGTAATGGAAATAAAACACACACACACTTATAGATTGCAACACTAGGTACCAAGTTGAAGAGCTTGACAAATTATACATCGTTTAAGGTCGATAGGCTTATCAACAAACAAGGGTGAGGTTATTTAGGTATCCAAGGTATAGTATATGGTTTGGAAACAAAACATAGGTCAGGTGTAGGAATGTTTAGGTATGTTTTGGTACACCAAAGGTTTGGTTGGGATAAAAAACACAGACAATAGGAAAGGTATGGTTGTTAGGATAAAACAATATAGGTAACAACATCGTAAGGTATAACAAGTACATGAGGTAAATGGTCACACCAATTTGGTTAGGTTTATGTAAATAGCTCATAGCATTAGGTAAGGCCAAGGTATAGGTAAAATAACAACTCCTAAGATGCAACAAAGGAGATGTAGGAGTAAGTTGAGCTTGTAGGTATGGTTCAATGGGTGGTTAGAATGATAAAAGGTATAGGCATGATAGATTCAGGTCATAGGCATGCTTGAGTTAGGTAAATTAGGCATGGTGGAGTCAGGTATATGCAAGATGGAGTCAAGTATAGGCATGATTGGACTAGGGCACAAATAGGCACTGGTTAGTCATGGTTTATGGTTTTAAAACTTTAAGTTCCAATTTGTTGGTAACATGGAAGACAAATGATGATGATCATGTGATGTTATGGTTTAAATTTCCAAATATTTGAATCTTTGGTGTAAATATAAAAATGATAAATGAATGATTTGATAAAGTGGTGAAAAATGGTTGTTAATTGGTGCATGTTTGGTTTAATTTTCAATTGTTGGATATAAAATGGAAACTGACTATGGTAGAGCATGTATTTGGAAAGTGAAGGGGGAAATTGGTTATGGTGGGCCATTAGTGGCTGAGATAACCTCTAAGGGAATGCCATGCCCTAGGTAAGATTCGAATCTTACATAGCACCCTTGTTATGGGTAGAAATGGGTTTGGGTACAGACCGAATGTAGTATACTCCCATGAATGCTAGGTGAAGAATTGATGAATTATGAGGAATGGGTACTAAGTCTAAGTTTTGGGTACTTGCTATTGAGTGTAGACCTCCAGAGAAAGCTAGTTGGGATCCCCTAAACTGGGATACAGGATCTACTCTAATGCAGGTAGGAAATTTATGTAGGTCTAAAATGGTCGCTAAATTGTCCAAACAAGGGGGACGGTTTTGAGGGTTTGTTCAGTGCGATATGACCGACGTACAATCAAGCGGTCCGGATCTAACACAACTAGGCTAAGCTAGAATCGGTCAACATGTAGAGTACTGTGTCCAAATGGTGAATGATGGACCAAAAGGTCCACCACTGTGAAAAGGTTGAGCCAGTTTTGAGGATAATCTAGGTCAAGAATGGTTTATTGAGGCAAGGAAAGATTCACAAGGCTGAGACACATGAGGTATAATGATCCCAAGTTGCAAGAATGGGTAGGGTAATTGGATGAATACATAATATTCAGTTGGAGTAGGAAAGTGGGATGGGAAAGAATGAAAGTAGGTCGTTAGGCCACATGTAGGGGAATAAATATGCCACAAACTGATAATTTAGGTTAGTCGGTGATAAGTTCAATATTTACAAGATAAGGGCCTGGTGTGGTGCAAGGATTCCACTAATAATGGGTGCAGCACTTTGGGTTCGGGCTAGGGAATTTTGACTAGAGCTTTTGTATCTGAAGATAGAGTACCACCTCTGTTACAATGAGCCCAACACTCCAGGGGATCAGAAAAATGATAAGGAACAGAGGAGATGGAAAACTGGATGCCTGAAATCTATGTCCTTCAACCACCTGTATTAGGTAGATTAAATGGCACATGACTGATTTTATTTAAGAATTGCAACTTAAGGTCCCCACACTGTCCCAGGTGCTAGCAGTGGAGAAAGAAGTGACCAACACATCTCATATTGCATGGGTCCCAGATCACACTTCAACCTAGAACACTGTATAGCATCCTATAATTACCAGATAGCGGGGATTGTTTATGTATCTCCATTTTCTCTCATGAAGATCAAGGATGAGGTGTTGACAACATTTTTAGAAGGAGTATAGGAAGGATGAAAATTCCAAGTGTTAGAGCCTGAAATGATTGATGTCAGATTTCGAGTTAGTGATGCAGAAGTTATGGATACCGGCCTACGTGCTGAAGATAGTCAGGCTAGCTATATGGAGTCTGGTAGATTTTTCTATCATTATGGGGGAACGTGCCAATTAACTGATGGAGGATAGGACCCAGTTTTCTTGAGAGCATTTAGCATATTATCTTACCCTATACAGGGTATATTGGATGGATACACAAAATGGTTATGATCGAGCTCGTTCCAGATTGTGTTGCACCTTTCTGTGACACCATTGGAGCATCGGAGTCAAAATTTGTATGTGTGCATCCAGTTGAAGTATCATGAATGGATGAATTTGAGGTGGGCCTTTGGCACGTTGGCTTTTCGCATCCCTAGGTCCCACGCGGCCTATTGGGCTGGAGTTCCAGGTACGAAATTCATGGTAGATTCAGGCCCAAACTGGCATGGTTAGAGTTAGGTTGGTTCTCGGACTGATGGCGGCTTATCAGCCGATTTGACATCCCGATGTTATCCCAGATTCTACGAGGTAGGACTTAGCCAATCATTATGGCACCAAGGTGGTGTTTTTTGCAATGTTTTCATGAGTATGTGCTGGGTTTAAGTTACAGCGGACACAATTCTAGAGTTAGCACAAGAAGCCGATGGGACCCCGATAACATGATCATCAGGCCTTAAATCAATGTATTTTGGGCTACCTAAAGAAGTGATGCCATGTTCCCTCAAAATTACCTGTATGAGGGATGAATTTTGGTAACATAACCATGTCCTAGGATTGTTTGGTCGTACCATAGCCTAACTGAAAATGCCGACCTATGAAGGAAACATGTAGTTCTCAATAGACTAGTAGAGGATGAATCATTGGTGAGGATAAGTAAATGGCAGTGGTGATGATAGGTTAGTTATGCTAAGCACCACCTGAGGTGCCATGACATGCCAAACTTGGTAGGGCTACCCTACATAGTTCATAGGGAAAATGTGGGTCTAGATAGGATGTAGGTAAACCACCTAAAATTGATTTTAGGTTATCAGATTATGGTAAATACGATATGTGAGATGTGGGGTTCCAAGGTATAGTGTGGGCCACATTGGGAACAGGTTGCATTTAGGGCCAGGGCCATGGGTAAATAGGTAAGGGTAAGCACGTGGGTCAAATGGGTGTATGGTAAAATAGGTAAGGTTGCCAGCCTGTGGGTCATGGGTAGCATAGGTAGGGTCAAATTTTGGGTCAAGTACAGTGTGGGTAAAATAGGTAAGGTTGATTGTGGGTCATGGGCATAGGTAAATAGGTAAGGTAAGATGTCAGGTAAAATAGGTGTTGGTAAAAAGGTAAACTTGAATTTGGGTCACTGGTACGGGTAAAATAGGTAGGGTGGGATACGTGTTACATAGGTGTGTCGAATTCTTTGTCATGTATAGAAGAATCAATAGGTAATGAAGAATTTGAATAAGTAAGAGGTGGTATGAAAGAACCACCTAATTGATAAGGTCCCTAACAAGTCCAACATACCAAAGATTGGATTATGAACATGAGACCTTGAAGGTGTTATATAATGGACTATTTTAAGGGTGAAGAAAGTCACATGATCACGAAATGTCACAGTTACGGAAATTCCTGTGAGCAGAGAGAAAATTAGGTTGAAAAGGCAATGAGGCGAAAGTGGGTGGTTTAGCATAACTTAGTGTACGATGGCATGTTTACCTGGAAAGAAACCCAGGATCAAAAATAGGCAAGTCCATGATGAAAAAGTTATCATTTTCTTTCTTTGTTTTTTTGTTTTTTTAATTATTTTTTTGATAGACTGGTCGATGCGGGAAGTCTATATGGGATGATTATATTATCTCCTTGAGGCCTTTGTGAAGTTGATCAATGCGGGAAGCTTCTGAATATTTTATTGTATTTTTGCAATGAATTTATATAGTTTCCTTCGACGGAGAAGTCTATTTATAGCAGAGAGATAGAGAGAAGAGATGTCCCTTTTTTAGGGAGTCATCTTTTACTGGAATTTTGAATCAAGGAGTTGAATCCCTTTTTTTTGGATGTTTAATTCATGGACAAGACTATAGAGGAAGATTAGGTTCTTGTTTAGAAGACAAAACCATAGCACATAGAGGTTAACTATGAAAGAGGTGGTTTCAAGTGATGAACGACCATGGGATTCCATCTTTAAAAAGATGAAAAGTATCCATGAGAATCATGCCATGAGTAGATCCTTGGTACTCATATTGAAGATAAGGCTGAAGATGATGGGTAATCACATTATTCTTTTTTAGTCGTTGATCCTCAAAACGGGTAATATGGAAGGTGAACAACGCTCAAGGGATGAGCAGTCAATTGACAGAAAGTGATATATGACTTAATGGCAACAATAAAATGGTCGAAGATGCAAGGCATTGAGGGGCTCAAGTTCAGGTTTACCTTCGAGTGAATACAAACAATAAGCACCTGATCCATAGGCATGAGTAACGATATAGGGTCCAAGCCAATTAGGAGAAAATTTTCCCTGTTTACTTTTCTCTTCTTTGGTTACATGTTGATTTTCCTTCAAGATGAGGTCACTGACCTAGAAGGTTCATTCATGGACACGTTTTTTCGTAGTTGCCCGATAACTTGATACATTTTTGGTAAATTTGGAGATGGTCAAGAGCATTGAGATGACGTTCATCTAACAACTCAAGTTGTGCTAAACGGTCTTGCAGAAATTCATCGTCATTAAGCATGTCTTGTAGTGATATGGAGAGATGGAATCTAGACTTTGAGAGGCAAGACACCCTCAGTACTATAGACCAAAGAAAAATGTGTGGCAGCATTCGAAGTGTGAATACTAGTGTAATAAGCCCAAAAAGCAGAAAGGAATGTGTGTATGCCAATACTTCCCAGTATCGTCAACTACTTTCATAAGAATTATGTTCAAGGCTTTATTTGTTGATTTTGCTTAGCCATTGGTTTGTGGGTATTAAGGTGAGGAGAAACTAAGTTAAATGTCAAAAATTTCACAAAGATTTCGTAGGGTTTTGTTTTTGAATTGCTTTCCATTATCAGTGATGAGACGGGGAGGAACGCCAAAGCGAGATAAATGATGTGATGGTTAATGAATTCACATATTTTCTCGGCTTTTGTAGAAATGAGAGGAATGGATTCTACCCATTTAGTATAATATTTATTAGCAGTAATAATCCATTGATGGCATTGTTAAGAATGAGGATTAATCTCTTCAACAAGATCCAAGCCCCATTGAGAGAAAGTACAAAGGTCTTGTGCGACCTGTAAGGCATGACTAGGTGTGTGATGAAGATTAGCATGTTGTTGGCATTTCACACAATGTTTGACATAGTCACAACAAGTCACGTTTTAGGGTTGACCAATAATAGCCAAGGTGAAGAATATGTGTTTAGTGATAGATAAACCACTAAAGTGGCCTCCAAAAATTTTGTCATGAACTTCCTTGATGGTGTAGGGAATTTCAGAACTTGTAAGGCATCGTAAGAGAATACCATCAAAGTTGTACTTATAAAGGAGATCACCCATGATGACATAGCGAGAGACACTTTTAAGAAAGGCACGTTGTCCATTACAAGTGAGATCGGGAGGTAGAATGGAAAGGGAAAGATAGTTGGCAAACTGCTTATACCAAAGGTCACGTGGGTCAGGTGCAACGGTTCCGACGGAGTGGACCTCACAAGGTAAATAAGAGGGTGATTGTAACCTTTGTATTGTGACAAAGATTTTAGAGTCGATAGGAGAAGTGGGTATCTAAGAAGCCAAGACATGCCATGGTATCCACAAATTTATTGGTAGAACGCGGGGTGGTTTGAAGTTCATAATGGTCAAAGGTAGTCAAAAGTATTTCTACATGATGTTTATATTTTTGAATTACTCCATTATGACACTGGTATATACCATTGACTTGGTTTGCAACCAGCTTTGGAATCACCAAATATATTTATTAACTTAATAGCTAAGGCACAAGCATCCTGGAGAACCTAATACTGAGTGCTTCGTATTAGGCAGATATTTATTTATACTAATCAAATTATAGTTTGAAAGATAAATCCATGGGTTAACTACCAAGATGAATGATGATGACACCAATGCCACCCCCATGATTGATATTTGGAGCCATCAATGAAGAGTTTCATTTGGTAAGTGGTATTGTCCAAGTAGAGGGCAACAATGAATTCATCCGGTAAATTGAAGTTAGACGGTTGACTTTTGGAAAGAGGTGTGTTTTCTAGTTGGTCAGTCGATGGCCTGGCCTTTGATAGATTTTTGATGAATTAATTTGAGGTCAAGGTCGGTAAGAATCATGAGCGAGCATGCTAGCATGTTGATATTGGTAGGGTTTGGCATATATGTAATGTAGAGGATCAATTTCTGGTGACGACAAAGGTTTTGTAGTTGAGAAGGTAATGAAGAAGCTTGGCGTTAATTAAAAACTAAGGATAAGGAGAAAAAATTCAGCATGGGTGTACCTCAGTTTCATAGTCTAAAAGGGTATGGCTTATCTACTAAATTTCTTGCTCCCTGTGTCTACTTATTGCGGTGAGTGAGCATAGTCACCTAAGGAATGGTCAGTGGTAGAAATGTATAGGTCAAAGGGTTGATCATTCTTAGGAGGAATTAGAACTAGTGGTTGAATAAGGTATTGTTTTTAAGGTGTCAAAGGCTTTGTGACATTCATCATCCCATTAGAGCGAGATGTCCTTCTTGAGGAGATGATGAAATGATTGACAACATTGGTAAAAAATCTACGAGATAAAACATGATGAATATATTAGCAACTTACCTTGCAAGCTTCAAAGTTTATGAAGATCAGTAGGTGGAGGAATTTCAAGAATAGCCTTCATTTTAGCATGATTGACTTCTATACCAAACAGATAAACAATGAAACTAAGGAGTTTTCCTGAAAAGTATTGCAAAGACGTACTTCTTAGGTTAAAGGTGAACACAATACTTGATTAAGGTGCAGTCAGAGATGACCTTAAGGACTATTAGGTGTTCAACCCTAATGTTTGGATTAGGCCAGAAGGTCATCTAGGTAATCTTTAAATATAATATGTATGATGTTGTGGAAGATATAAGTCATAGCTCATTGATATGTAGCACCAGTGTTTTTAAGGCCAATGAAAGGCATGAATTGATAGTAGAAGGTCCCCTAAGGAGTGATGAAGGCATTTTTGTGTTGACCTTCTGGAGAGAGTAATATTTTATTATAACCCAAGAAACTCATCTATGAGTGATAAAATTTCATGGTCAAAAATAAGATCGACTAGTTGGTCAATGCCTGGTAGGGGAAAATCATCTTTGGGACAAGATAGGTTGAGGCCATGGAAGTCCGTACAAATGCAGAGTACCCCTATTGATTTTGTGATAGGAATGATGTTATAAATCAAGTAGGGATAGTCAATGGGTAGGATAAAGGAAACCGATAGAAGGAATCAAAGTTCTTCTTTGACCTAGAAGAGAAATGCAAGGATGGATATTCTGTAGCTTTTGTTTTATGGGTTTGGCATTAGGAATGGTTATGATATTGTGGACCATGAGTTTTGGGTCAATACCAGGCATATTGGCATAGGACCAAGAAAAAAGCATTGCTATGGTCTCAGAGAAAAGAGGTAAAAGATTACATATTTAACTACATCTAAAGACTAGCCTATCTTTACGAATATGCAGGGTCATCCTAAGTATTTATGTTGATTTCGATTGTCAATTCTGTTCAAAATGGTTTGTGTCTTATAGGGTAGTTACATGGTGAATATAAGAATCTTCCACACCCAGATATGTGAGGATAGAGTCATCATCCTCACATTGAATGACGTTAATAGAAGGTGTATCTTCATCGATCATATCAGGATACAACAAGGGAAGAGAAGAAGGAACCTTGCCATCATGTTGATAGGTTAGAGGTCCCAAGGAACTCATTTTTATGGAAAACAAAGTTAGGAGGAATAGATTAGGGATCTATGGACTCTGTATTTGAAGATGGTGACATTGGTGAATGGGGTGGAGAAGGGTTGTCTTCCTCAATGAGGTCGATGTGGGCCTTCTTGGAAGGTGATGTGGAAAAACCAATGCCACTACGATCATTATGTTTATGGGTGGAACATGAAATGATAGTATGGCATCCTTGTTCATAAAAAACCAAATCCAAATCCTTTATATGCACACTGGTGAAGGAAAGTGTGGGTGAAGTGGCGGTTAGTAAGGGATCGGAGGTTAGATGAAAATGGTCATGTTTGGGATGGAGGTTCTGTCGACACTAAAATTTTCCTCCATAATTTCTATTTCATTAATGTATGTATTAGGAATAGGATGTTGTTAAGTATAATTAGTAGTAGCGTCTGATGGGAGATAATGGCGCCGTCAGTACGGTGCCGCTAATAATGTGGAGTACGATAACAGTCAAAGCACAATAGGAATGTTGTAAAAAGTAAATATTTGTCGTAAGTGGTCCGGTAATGTTAAAATGTTAAAGTTTGGGTAATTAGAGAAGTAGGGTCTACATGATTAGGAATTAGAAATATTATATTGGTAATAAAGACAAGGAGTGAGGTCATAAATATTTTGTGTATTTTATTTGTAAAAAGTCTAAAATGTGGAACCCATGTAAATGATAAGGTTTATCTTATCTTAACAGATAAGCTTACATGTACAGATAAGAGTTAAGGTATGGAATATGATTCGTCAGAGTGGATTTCTTATCCTATCTTAGAGATAAGATGGATAAGCCTGGAAGTTCTATAAATAGAGAGGCCACCCCCCTCATTTAGCATAGAAAGAAGTAGTGAGAAATATTGTAGGAAGTGTGCGAAGGAAGCCATCAGTTTAAAGGTGTGTTGAAGAAGCCATTAAGAGGTGTAATTGTAAAGTTTCTCCCATAGTCTTGGTGAAAGGCAAGTGAAGTCAATAAAACTTGAAGTACCTCATGGGTGAGATTGTAACAGTTTCATGTTAATATTATAATTTATTTTGATATTTCAGATTTGTCATCATTCTGTCTTATCATAGTCGATGGTATTCTTGTGTTATGTTGTTGTTTTGTTTCCAGATTACATCCACCAAACTAAAGGCTGTGCATTAGTAAATAATCATAGCACGAGGAGTTCCCGGTGAAGAATTATCATAGTGCCGGATTGGTGTTGACATTTTGGTTCCATTGCCAGGACCATTCCTCGTTGGTGGATTTTCTAGAGAGATATTTCCACTTAGTCAAAAATCAATTGGAGGGTAACCTTATTTTTACTGTGCATAGTAGTTACCATGGTAAAGTCATTTTTACCGTGAATAGTAGTTACCATGATAAAGTCATTTTTGCTGTGAATAGTATTTATCACAGTAAAGTCACTTTCTACCGTGAATAGTATTTACCGCAGTAACTTCACTTTTTACCGTGAATAGTGTTTACCACAGTAAAGTCAGTTTTTACCGCAGTAAGTCAAGTTTTACCATAGTTACCGTGGTCATTTCTAATTTACTGTAGAAAGGTGTAAAGTCACTTTCTAGTATAGTGATTCTAATTATTTGTGCACATAAGTCTTGTTGATTGTACTTGTGGGTTGGTATTTCACGGTGGTTACTTTTGAAAATGACCAAGTCTGTAATGAATATGTTGGGTTTAAAAATTGATCGCCCTTCAACACTTATGTTAAGGTCATTAAATAAGGGAAAAACTAAACCAGAAGGTGTAGTTTCAAATGTGGCAATATCTGTTATGGGTGTTGTATGTGTGGTAGACTTTCAGGTGATGAAAAATAGTACTGTTGCGTACCCAATGCTACTGTGAAGACCATGGCTAAGGAGAGTTAATGCAAGAAACTACTGGAATGAAGGTTTCATGACACTTGGACATGGTAGAGAGAGGGTGAAGATAAATGTGATCCCTCGACATCATAAGGCAGAACCTGTGGATTCAAGTGATGAAACTGATGATTGGACATCCTCTGATTACTCTAGTACCAGTGAAGTGGACACTGAAGATGAAGAAAGTGAGGTTGATGTTTCAGTCATGGATATCCTTCCAGTCACACCAACTCAGGACCCCATAAAATTATCTGAAGAAGAAGTTGATGATCATCTCCAACAAATAAAGATTGGTGATGCTGTGATGGAGAGTGAGAAGGAATCCTACCTCCAGCTCTTTCGAAGATACATACACCTATTCACTTTTGATTACAAGGAACTCCGTCAAGTAAGTTGGGTAGAAAATTATATTGAGCTGGTAGATGGTGTTAAGCCCATAAAGCAAATGCCATATAGAATGAATCCTAATTTTTCCAAGACTGTAAAAGAAGAAATAGATAAGTTGCTTAATGCAGAATTCATATTTACTGTGGAGAATTCAGAATGGGTTTCTCCCATTGTGATCTCAATAAAAAAGAATGGGAAGCTACGCATTTGTGTTGATTACAGGAAGCTCAATAAGGCAACAAAGAAGGATCATTACCCTCTTCAATTTTCAGATCAGATCTTGGACAAAGTAGTTGGCTAGGAGTGCTATAGTTTTGCTGATGGATATAGTGGCTACAACTAAGTTCGTATAGCAAAGAAAGATAAGCTGAAGACCACGTTCACCACTCCTTGGGGAACGTTTGCTTATAGAGTTATGCCTTTTGGGTTGTGTAATGTCCAGTAACATTCCAGTGTTTGATGAATAGGGTGTTCGAACCCTACATTGGGACATTCATCAGAGTATTTCTGGATGATTTTTACATCTATGGGAGCAAGTTGGACCACCTGCACCAGATGGAGGCAACATTTCAAAGGTTAGATGAAGCACAAGCCTCACTAAACCCTACAAAGTGTGTCTTTGGATGTTCTAAAGGCATTTTGTTAGGGCATGTTGTATCTAGAGATGGTATTGGTACTGATCCTGATAAAGTTTCAAAAATCAAAGATTTACCATTTCCTATTAATAGAAGTAAGTTGAGATCATTTTTAGGCCATGTGGGTTACTATAGAAGGTTCATCAAGAATTTCTCAAAGATTGCACAACCACTAACCCAGTTCTTGAAGAAGGATGTTCCTTACGAACCAGGAAATAAGGTGCATGAAGCTTTTGGACAACTGAAGGAAGCCCTGGTGTCTTCACTTATTTTGAAGAATCCAGATTGGAGCAAGCCATTCATTGTCTACACTGATGCCTCAGATGCAGCACTAGGAAGTACTTTGAGCCAAAAGGATGAAAATGGGAATGAAAATCCAATTTACTTTGGGAGCAGACAAATGAGCAGTGCTGAGGTAAATTCTACTGTAACTGAAAAAGAGGCTCTAGCTATCATTTTTGCTTTAAAGAATTTTAGAAATTACTTGCTAGGGAAAAAATTTCTAGTTGTAACATATCATCAGGCTCTAAAATATATTGTAAATAAGCCTAACCCATCAAGGAGGATAGCAAGATGGATAATTTTGCTACAAGAATTTGAATTTGATATTATAGATAGGCAAGGAAAGAAGCATGTCAATGCAGATGCACTCTCTCGAGCCTATGATGGTTTAGGATCATCTTGTGATGATGATGATTTACCCGATGCAGCATTGTTATCCCTTGACACAATCCCTAGTGAATACATAGATATTTGGAATTATCTGAATGAATTCAAGTTTCCTGATGGTGCCAATGCAAAGACTAAGAGAAAGATTACTCAAGCCAGTCGTCCATATTCTATTCTGCATGGAGTATTATTTCGAATAGGACCTGATGGACAGTACAAGAGGGTAGTTGGACGTGATCAAGGGAAGGAACTGCTAGAAGAATTCCACAATGGTACATGCGGAGGGCACTTCTCTAGACAACTTACAACAAGAAGGATCTTGGATGCAGGTTATCACTGGCCCACTCTTTTTAAATATTGTTATAATTATTGTAAGACATGTGATATTTGTCAAACACATGGTAACCATAAGACTTCATCAGCTCCATTATGTCCTATTCTTCCCCTTGGTCCCTTTGAAAAGTGGGGAATAGACATTGTAGGTCCACTTCCAACTACATCATACCAAAATAAGTATATTGTAGCTGCCACAGATTATTTAACCAAGTGGGTTGAAGCTAGGCCATTGAAAACAGCTTCCATGGATGAAGTGGCAAGGTTCATGTATGAACGCATTGTCACCAGATTTGGTTGCCTGTTAGAAATTGTAACAGATCAAGGAAGCCACTTCATTAATGAGGTGGTAGAGGCCCTAGTCAATAAGTTTTCTATTAAGCACAGGAAGGAAACAACATACAAGCCAAGCACAAATGGACAGGTGGAACGAACAAATTTTGTGTTGTGTCAAATTCTAGCAAAAGATGCAGCCTTACAGGTACATAAATGGGATAAAAGGATTCATGCAGCATTGTGGGCGTATAGGGTAACATCAAAGTCAGCAACAGGATACTCCCCATTTCAGTTGGCCTATGGCATTGATCCCGTTCTTCCTATTGAGTTTGATATTCCCACTGTGAGAGTTATGAAAAATGAAAGGATGGATGAAAGTGATTCAGTAAAAGAAAGGTTGGTACATCTTCATTTGCTGGAGGAAATGAGAGAAATAGCAAAGGATACAAGCCATAAGAAGAAAATGAAGCAGAAGGAATACTTTGATTAAAAGATCCGGTGGTCTCCATTTCATGTGAATGACTTGGTTCTTGTATATGATTCCAGATACAAAAAAAGAAGACAGAAAATTTCTTCTAAAATGGATGGGGCCCTACAAAATAGCAGCTGTGCATGAAAATGGTACGTACCGACTGGAGGAATTGGATGGCACTCCCATTACGAAATGGGTCAACCACGACAAGTTGAAGATTTTCCAAGCACCAGAATAGTCTACTCTGAGGACGGAGTAGAAGCTAGGAAGGGGGAAGATGTCGACACTAAAATTTTCCTCCATAATTTCTATTTCATTAATGTATGTATTAGGAATAGGATGTTGTTAAGTATAATTAGTAGTAGCGTCTGATAGAAGATAACGGCGCCGTCAGTACGGTGCCGCCAATAATGTGGAGTACGGTAATAGTCAAAACACAATAGGAATGTTGTAAAAAGTAAATATTTGTCGTAAGTGGTCCGGTAATGTTAAAATGTTAAAGTTTGGGTAATTAGAGAAGTAGGGTCTACATGATTAGGAATTAGAAATATTATATTGGTAATAAAGACAAGGAGTGAGGTCATAAATATTTTGTGTATTTTATTTGTAAAAAGTCTAAAAATGTGGAACCCATGTAAAATGATAAGGTTTATCTTATCTTAACAGATAAGCTTACATGTACAGATAAGAGTTAAGGTATGGAATATGATTCGTCAGAGTGGATTTCTTATCCTATCTTAGAGATAAGATGGATAAGCCTGGAAGTTCTATAAATAGAGAGGCCACCCCCCTCATTTAGCATAGAAAGAAGTAGTGAGAAATATTGTAGGAAGTGTGTGAAGGAAGCCATCAGTTTAAAGGTGTGTTGAAGAAGCCATTAAGAGGTGTAATTGTAAAGTTTCTCCCATAGTCTTGGTGAAAGGCAAGTGAAGTCAATAACACTTGAAGTACCTCATGGGTGAGATTGTAATAGTTTCATGTTAATATTATAATTTATTTTGATATTTCAGATTTGTCATCATTCTGTCTTATCATAGTCGATGGTATTCTTGTGTTATGTTGTTGTTTTGTTTCCAGATTACATCCACCAAACTAAAGGTTGTGCATTAGTAAATAATCATAGCACGAGGAGTTCCCGGTGAAGAATTATTATAGTGTCGGATTGGTGTTGACAGTTCAGGTGAATAAGTGGCAGTATCAAGTCCCCCATATGTTAGATTAGTGCAAAGGTGGGGAGGACCATAAGGAAAAACCTTTCCTACCTGGTAGTCATAACTAGGGTGTTGGCACAGATTCCCATACTATTGTGGAGTGAGGAATGTGTCAATAATGTAAAGGCGGTACCCCCCCTAGATTGAGGTGTTAAAAAACACCTTCTAAGGGATCAGTAGTCAATATGTGGGTGGCAAGGATAGATGACTCACTAGATGATTGGGAAAGAGGGGTAGTGGTTGGTTGGGAAGTAGATGAGTCAGTTGTATAGGTTACGTCGACAGTAGGAATAACAAAGTTACATGTGGGAGAGGTGGCGGCATCATTGGTGGATGGAGTCGCGGGTGAAGGAGAAGTGGGGGTAGTGGCAGATGCCTTGACCAGTACAAGTATATCGTTGGGCCGGTATAAAATGTTACAAGTTGTGAATGGCGATGGATCGGCAGGGATGGTATAGTTATGTCCTTCATGCTTGAATTTTACACAATGGTGTAAAGTTGAAGGGACACAACCCATGATGTGAATCTAGGGTCTTCCGACCAATAGGTTATACTGTAACTCCCCTTCTAAGACGTATAATAATTTCGGGACAGTGCGAGGGCCCACACAAATGTGGGGGATAATGGTGCCAAGGGTGGAGGTAATATCATCATTGAAGGAGTGTAGCATAACTAGTTTATCATGCATATAATTAGAAGGGATGCACATTTGATTGTATGCGTGAGAGGAAATGATGTTAATACTAGCACCACCATCGATCATGATGCGTTGTATGCGTATGTTATCGATATAGACAGAAATGAATAGGGCAGGATCAAGGTCATCTGACTAGAGAGGTACAATCTCCTCATCAGAGAAGTTGATGGCGAAGACATGAGGAGTGGGAATGGGGGTAGAAGAAGGAGATGATTTGGTAATCAAGGCCATGTGATGAGGGGTGATAATTGAGGCCACTGGTGTAGGGTCATTGGGTAGAAATTCAATTGATTGTAAAACCTCGATAAGGGCTTGTCTGTGGGATTCAAAATTTTGGACAAGATCATATAAAGACATCTTTAGAGGAGACTAATGTAACTATTTTATCATTGCATGATGGGTAACCCTGTCAGAGATAAGGTATGTAGGTCCGCGGATGGTGATTTTGGGTGCAGGTGTAGATGGTATATTGGGCACAAGCTTGGTTGATGGGCTATTTTATTTTTCTTTTCCTTTGTCTTTCTGAGCGTGGGTAGCAATGTGAACCATGTTAATATGAGGGGAGGTGGATAGAGAGGGTGTGTCATGAAAGGTATAACAACATAAGGGGAAAAATTATAGCGTTGGATAAGAGCCTTGTGAAATGAGTAGGGTGCACTGACATTTGGGTGGCGATTTGGCCAACTCTCTAATACAGACCATGTTGATCTCAAATTTTGGAGGTGGGAAAAATGGTTGTGGGGGTGGAGATGTTGATCATTGTGGGGGTGGAGATATTGATCGCTGATGATACCCAGATCGAAGATCTATTTTTGAATAGACTGATGCTCCATGCATTTGGTCAAACAGATCATCAATCCTAGGAAGTGGGTATCGATTCTTAATAGTTGCCTTGTTCAACATTCTATAATCAATGCATAGTCTTAATGTGCCATCCTTTTTCTTTACAAAAATTACCGGTGCTCCCCATGGTGAGACGCTCGGTCTTATCAGCCCCTTAGTCAAAAGTTCCTGTAATTGAGCCTTTAGCTCTACCAACTCGAGGGTGGTCATTCTATAAGGTGCCTTAGATATGGGTTTAGTTCCTGGCTTGATTTCTATTGCAAAGTCAAACTCTCGTTTGGGTGGAAGACCTGGTAATTCCTCTGAAAATACATCACTAAAATCCCTTAATAATGGATATCTTTCCATGAAATCAGTATCCTCCTCAGCATTTTCTGTCATTTTTACTGCATACAAGGTGCAGCCTCTATTTTTAGCCCTTTTTAGTTGCATAGCTGTTAGTTTCCTAACTGCAACTTCACGCTTTACACCTTGAATGACTGCTGCTTTCTGCAGGTCATCAAAACAACAAATTTGTTTTTCATAACAGTCGACCTTTGCCTTATGTTTTGCCAACCAGTTAACTCCAATAATGATATCATATGATCCTAAAGGAGTGACATATAGGTCAACTTCGGTGGAGAAATTGGACAAGTCAATAATTGCCCCAAAAAGGCACATTTCGACTGTATGGATAGCATTATTCCCATAATGCATTGTCCATGTCTTATCCATTCATTCAGCATTTCTTTTTAATTTCATTGCAAGTTTAGTAGAAATAAAGCATTCAGTGGCTCCAGTATCAAAAAGTATGACTACATGTGTACCGAATAACTTACCCAGAACTTCTATAGGCGTAACTTTCTTTTCAGCTTGTCTGTTAGCCACCGCAGCGTGTATCCTATGCTGCTAATCACGGTCATCCTTTTTTAGAGGACAGTGACTCACGTAATGGTCCTTTCCACAGTTGAAGCATCCTCCAACTGGCCCTTTCCTAGGCTCAAATTTGTTACTAGCTTTGAAGTTATCATTTTGGCTCCCATAGGACTTTTTTCCATTGCCACTAACTTTTGTGAAGCTGCTCCGCACACTATTTACAGGTTTCTTCCTTACAGATTCCTTATTGTTATCTACAACAATTTTGTTTTTCACACCAAACCTTTTCCAAGGCCCCCTTTTGGGTGCAAGAGATGACGAAGAGTTGGGAATCTTCTTCCTTATCTCTTCCCTATGAGCAGAAATTTCTCTCAATTTCTGTTCCTGCCTTATTGCCTTTTCGACAACTCCTTCCATGGTGGTTGGACCGTGGACATCCACTTCACCACCAATGATGGGATTCAGTCCCATTATGAACTTTCGTATTCTAAACTTCTCGGCAGCTTGGTACTGCGGCACATACTTAAGGATTTTAGTAAACCCTTCCCAGTATTCTGTCACCGTCAGCCTTCCTTGTGACCAGTTCTAAAATTCAGCCATTTTCCTATCAAAATAGAGTTGAGGCAGCCACCATTGCCTAAAGTAACCCTTAAATTGATCCCAAGTTATGTCTGATTCGACAATATTCAACTCAACCTTACGGTTGTCCCACCATGATGATGCTTCATGAGAAAGTTGATATGCTCCCCATATCGCTTTGGTCTCCTCGAAGAAGTTTCTTATTGCAAAGTAATTCTCCATTTCACTGAGCCAATTCTCAGCTCCGTCCCTAAGGGTTGTTTCATCAAACTTTGAAGGACTTATTCTCTTTATTTCATTTGTAAGTTCAGCTACTAATCTTGCCCTTTTAGTTCCAGGATGATTAGGAGCATTCACATTACTATTATCAACACCCGGATTCCCTCCATTGGTGTTGTCCACAGGAGGTAGCTGATCATTTATATTAGCTTCTTCTTCCTCCTCTTCATTGCCCATTGACTGCTGTTTGAAAACAGTCAAACGATCTCTAGTAGGGCAGCAAGGATTTCATCCAGCTTTTGAGCAGTAGTTGCTTCTCCACCCGGTAACGGGTTGTTCGCAGCATTTCTTCTTGTTATGACCATTTTCTATTCAATAAGAAAATGTAAACCTTATTAAATTGTGGACTCATTAGGTCCAAGAGTTGCAACCTTCAGCTTTGATACCAAGATGTAACATCCCCATTTTAAGATACTAGAACAAGGTAAAAAAAAAAATTATACAACGTTCTCTGTTCTGAATTATGTAATTCAAACACACGTTCAAGTTTTAATAATTGTTCTCTGTCCAATTAATGTAATTCGGATCACACAATTTCTTTTCAAAACAAATGTTCTTTGTTTTCATATTTGCAATATGTAACACACATTCAATGCCATTCAATCATATAACAGATACCATATGTTGCTGTAAATGACTCTAAGAACTACCCGGTCTCCCATTTTATGGCTCAGAGTTTCAGCGATCTCTCATTTCATGACTCGGCAACTTACCGATCCTTCATGTTAATCCATGCTTTGTATAATAAGTATACAGGGTTCTTTTACCGTTTCTGGTTCATCGAAGTGATCCATTTAAGAGGCCTATCTGAATATCTGTTACTGATATTCATCTGACATCGTACATCTTAAACTAGGTGATTAGGACAAAACAACTAGCACTTGTGATACTTTGGCCAAAGATTTTCACATGTTTTGCATGATCATAGTCCCAAATGTTATACACATCATAAGGAATATGTCCTTCACCTCACTTCGTCTGTTATCTAGAATGGTCTTTCCTGATCTTTGTCTAGTCCTTTCATCCAAGGTCAAGCTCTAACTCAAACTAGCAATATGAACGAGTATAGAAAGTTACTCATGGTAACTAAAGGATACGTAGACATACGATGTCGTCCATAGACGAATCCGTGTGTCCAGTTACCTTTAAGCCTCCGGAGTCACTTCGTATGCGTGATCACATTCATATCCCCATTTAAGAACTTAGTATCCAGCTTATGTAATTGATGATTTAATTCGGGAGGGCATTGTAATATGTCAGCTATAACTTTGTGTTGTCATGAAGGTCCCACCTTCATGAAGACACTATATTGTAGCTGGCGTATGTCAATGTCCTATGGAATCCTCTCATCGAGGGTACACATCTAGCTCAATTGTGATTTGGTTATAATCTTAGTATTTAAGATCAACTTTCAGCAGCCATGTTGATCCTTTATCCTTGTTCTTGTTTCAATTGTATGTAGCTAAGAGAGACTTAATCTGTCTTCTAGCTTAATACGCATTTCCTCCTTCATACCAAAGGGTTTCCTATTCACTTCTTGGTTCCTTGCTTAATATTTGGACTAAGCAGTCCATTATCGATAACTTAATAAGTCTTAACCTATTAAACTTAACCAAGTTTTCCACAACTGTAAACAAATTCAGAATTCCATCTTATTAGACGTCATTTAAATGAGGTCTAATTCTAAATGGAGTTATTCATTTATCCTCCTTAACCTTACTTAGTTAAGGTCTGTTAACAATAGCTACGATTTCCCATATGTTTATTTGATGAATTTAAACATTCGAGGCTATTAACAGAGTCCGAATACAAGGTTTGGCTGCCTCTAAGTTATTTTATATCCCTTAGTTTTCAAACTAATCTCGAGTACCTTCCATTCAGGATTTCATGTTTACCCTAAATCCATTTTAATGTCAATTTAAAATTCATACTTAACTCAAGTATGAACTAATTGCACATTTCAACTTAAAAGTTACATTCAAGTAAAGAATAGATATTAATTATTTTTAAATTCTATCCACTATCATTTGAATAACTCCAAATCAAAGAATAACACTATATTCTCAATCTTTATTTAACAATAGTTTAAAATGATACAGCCATTGAAAATATCACACTTTTACTTGTATTCATCCATTAGTTTTACAATCTATACAATTGTCAGTCCAAACGACTGGACTTCATTTATATCAAACAACATTACAACTCATAAAGATAGAAGAATGTAATTTCTTCTTTTCTCATTTCCTTGTAGAGAAGTATTAGCTATCAAATACTGATCCATCCTCAGCTAATCAAAAGAAGTATCAGAAAACAACCATGTCTTCGTTTTTTACTCAAGAACCATCTGCAAAATTTACTTACACTGGTCAATTCATTGAACTGAGCATATTAAGCACTTGTCATTAAAATGAGGTGTTTTTAATTAATTATCTCAATAAAAGAACCCTGCTTTTATGAAACATTAATAGGAACATCATCCAAGAATTAAGTACCAATAAGGATGAACAGCATAACACCCCCATCCCTCTAATTACCATCCCAATCAGACAAAAGGTTTACTGTCTCTTTTTCCCAAATAATTACTAACAAGAAGTAATTTCCTCCAAATAGTTCCAGAAATACAAACATCTGTGAGAATTGAAAATACACCTATGTAATACTGATGTTCTAATGTAAATGCTATCAATTCCATTCCCCTACAATAGTTAAAGGAAAGATTCACAAAATATATTTTTAATAAGACTTCCAGCAGAACCACTTTCTTTTCCTTTCATATTACTCGTCTAATTTCAAACAATCAAACGCTGAAGAGATAAGTAGTCATTCACCATGAACTCATTGGTGTCAATCCTCAAAATTCAACAACAGGATAATACTTCTTTCAATTCAGAAGAAAGTAAATAGCAATTAAATGCAAATGATTATGCCTTAGGCAGTACAAAATTCATTCTATAGCAAATATAGATTTCCAACTGTATGAGAGAAGAATGAACATTACTTCAAATTATCCATCCAACACTCTTTTTCCTTTCATCATAACTGTATTAGAGAATTTTAATCCAATCGTGATATCATTCAATGATAGCAGTCCAAATAGAAATAAACGAAAATCAATAATCGAATAAAAGGAAGAAGGATCATATTACCTCTTCCTCACTGTCTAACCAAATATTCAAACTATTTAGAATAGACATAATCCAATAGTATGATTCATTCTTAATAAATATAATTTCAGTATTCAAAACTCTACTAATCTACCTTTCCAAAAAGTTGACCAGAATTCATTGTAACTGGTCCGTAAGCATTAGTACCAAAAGGACCTCTAATTACAATCACTTCCTTTCATATATTTCACTCAACGGAATTTCTCATCCAGATATAAACAATCAAGAATATACAGCTAGTTCTATAACCAAAATGTTTCACAAAAAATGAAGCATTTCAGCTAGACTTGAACAAGCAAGAATGTACAACTAGCTACGGAAACCATGATTCATATCATAATAGTAAAAAGAATCATTTTTCAAACATTTAAAGTAAGAATTCCACTTCAGTTCAGTTTTAATGAAACAGCAAGGAGTTTAGACTGCGAATTGGATATATACTTATATATATAAAAAAAACATACGTATTTGCTAAAAAAAGTCACACCCAGCTTAGTCCGAAACGGGTAAAAGTATAGCAAATATATTACCATCATTTCGCTATAATGAGTAAGAAAACCCCTTTTTTTTTTCAAGAACAAGAATCTATTCAAGTTCAGTTCCAGCCGATTACATTTAAGGAGTTCGAACAAGCATCTCTGTTACTCATATATATATATATATATATATATATACATATATATATATATATACATATATATATATATATATACATATATATATATATATATACATATATATATATATATATACATATATATATATATATACATATATATTTCAAAATATTCAAGAAAGATATCAATACATTTTACTCACTCCTCAAATATTCGAGTTCAGCTCATAAACATTTTATTTTCTCCAAAAGAAAACCCAGTCACGGCCTTCATTTCACAAAAAAAAATATTAAAACGTTTTTAACCAGCAAGGGTAAGACGATGAAATGAATTCCCTGTCCCAGGTAAAATCGTATTCAATGTAATGTAAATCAACTAAGAGAAATAACTCACACAACAGTTCATCAGCATTATCACGATTTTGTTTTTTCCAATTCGATTTTCACGCACAGATCTCAGAAAACAAAACTCATGTAGCTGTTACATTCATCAAATCGAACCTATATTGGGTAATAGAAGCAAATGCCCAACACTTTCAAAAAAAAAACTCATACAACAAGGATAATTTCGTTTGTTTTCCTCATTTTGTAAAGGAAACCCAACACTGTCAAAATACGAACTCATACAGTAAGGGCAAATCCCATTCCTTTTATTCTCATTGTACCAGAAAAACCCAAACCATATTCATCAAAGAGAAGAACGATTCCACCCAGAAAATTCACTTCAAACATTCAACAACTTTATTTAACTAAAACACCCATCATAAGAGCAAGGTTGTTTTAATGAGACGCTTAAACAAAAGCAAAATGGTTTAAAGATAAGGGCTTAACATGCCTGCTATTTTTTTTTGTGGATCGAAGTAAACCGCATCCACTTGAGCTATTTTTCTCCATGGCATCCACAGCAATAAAGCTTTCCCAAGCAGTCCACTAACTCCCACAGGCTTAAAAATAGCTGTGGCTATCTCCAACATCATAGCAACTGTTATCAAAACTAGTAGCAGGTTCAACAAGAACCATGGAAGAAAATGTAGAGCAACTAAAAACTTGATTGAACACAATGAAAAACAAATTTTTTCCTCTATCCTCTTTCCAAGGTGAGCTGGTAGCTAAGGGACCAAGATTATTGAATGCATTGAATGTATTGATTTTTCCTCAATCCTCACGCCACTGCCGACTCAGGTTGGCGAGTTTCCTTTTTCAAATTTTGCATGTAATTCCTTTTTAGCCACTTAGCTAGTTGGATGCCTCCAGACTTTTTCTTGTTCCCCCCGCCAAACTTGGCGCTGAAACTTGTAAGGACATTGCATTTACTGTCCTGAATAAATTTCTAACCTTCCCTTCCCTTATCCGTTTTCCCAACAACATGGGTCCATGCAGTCCCCTTCCATAGGTTAGTATTAGTTTAGTATTTTAATAATCCATATCTAGGTCATGCGCCTAGTTCATAGGTTAATGGAATTTATACACAACTTACACCCTTATGCTATATAAAATCCACGTAGGGTAGTAGTTAGGTTATAGGATAAAACTTAGTCATAGGTTAGGATTTAATTCCATAGCGTCTAATTAATTAGTTTCCAATCGAGTCCTTACTGACTAACATTCACATTCAAGATTATGCAGGATGTTTCGTCCTATGCTCAACACATACCTGTGTCACTTGCATCCAGACCTCCTATTGTCTTATGTTGTCTAGCATTACAACTTGTATGTGGTTCAAGAATCGAACATTTTCCATTGGCATCTATGTACCAGATATTCATACCTGAAATTAGGTGCTGCAACATTTATATCAACCTTCAGTCTAGTTTTAGACTTCATTCTGGTTTATAAGTAAATCTACAAAGCAATCACAATAAGGCCACAGCATACCTTGGATCAATGGAATTGATTCAAGGTGTGATGTTAATTAGTGAAAAGAGTTCATCAAACATATGAAAAGTCTGTTGTCTCATTTTGCAATCACACAAGCAATAATAACCTCCATCCCAAGTAAACAAATTACAGCAAACAAGGGTCCAGATTAGTGACACATTCCTTTTAAGATTAAAAGATATATCTTAACATATCTATCTTCATTTTTGTAGTTACAACATTATGAAAAGTAATTACCATGATAACTTACAAAAATCAAGGCATTACATGGGTTACCCATGGGGGAAACTAAGTTACGATGGAGGTGGTTGGTAGAGGTTGGGTAGATGAAATTGGTTAAAATTGTATAGGCAAGGTTGGGGTTATAGTAAATGGTGGAGGTATAGGTGGCAAGAAGTGCATGGGTGAGGCTGAGGGTGAGGGTGTTTGGTTTTTGGGTGAATGAGGTGTAACAAAGGCTCATAATGTAGTAGTAGATTGTTTAGCTTTTTACTGGCCTTGGGTAGGAGACTGTTTTATCAGGGTAGATGGATGGGGCCCTAGGATGGATAGAAAGGGGGAAGGTGACAAAGGTGTGGTAGGCGAGACCGGTGTATGCGACCTAGAAAATTTTGTTTTCTTTTTAGGTGGAGGGATAATGTTGGTGTGGGTTTGAAATGGTGTTGTTAAGTCCATTTTGACATGTGGGTGAGTAAGGCTTGATGTTAGGATGACACCTAAGGTAGTGATGGGTCTAGCTACAAATGAAGATGTTGGTGTGGGTAGGCTTTCAGTTTTGAAATGGTTTTGGTCGCGGGTAAATGGTTGGATGTAGGTAGAGATGATGAATAAGAATTTATTTCAATGGGCATGGTCAGTGTTGATTTCATTGCTGAAAATATCTTTGGGTAGATTGTGGAAGTATCTTTAAGCAACATTTGCATTTGATTCGAAAAGGGGAACCGAAGACGTCCCTAGAGCATGGAATTAGCAACATAATCCAAGTGATTTCCCATTTGTGAAAACGGTATTGTTGAAGAAGAAGATGGAGTTGGTTTGGTGGGTAATCCTTGTAAAATATGTCTGTGAGACAGGGAATTGGCTAGCCTTGAATTCTATAGGTAAAAGATCCGAGATCATGTCAATGGGGTTCTAGGATGCTGATGGGGAACTAGCCCCAACAGGTAGAGGCATTTCTAACGGGTCTCCCATGGATAGGAGAGATAATAGGCAGGGTAATGTATACTTCTCCCTTGGTGGAGAAGAAGGCGATGATGATTCTCCTGTGGATGGGAGAATTAAAATTGTTGACTGTTCGATATGTTGTGAGGTAGACGGTTAAATGGTATTGGTAGGAGGTGTGGGTTACTCCATGGGAGCAGGGGGAGATGAATGGGACTCCTTTTTGGGTGAAGGAGTAAAAGGGGTATGCTCCTCTATGGGTAGAGGGGCTCGTGCCAAAATTTCCTCAATAGACGAAATAAGTGGTATTTGAGGAATGGCTGGTATGATATCAAAAAATGCATGGAATTCACAGACATTGTTGTCGTTGGATGAAGGTTCACTATTTTGATTAGATGATGGTTTATGATTAGGGAACAAATTTTTAAAGATGTGAAAATTTTGATTTGCTGGCACTTCGGGTTTTCCACGGCAAGATCTCCATTATCTATCATCTCTTGGACAATGTTCTTAAAATTTATGCAGTTACCGTCACTATGGCCTTTAACGCAATGGTAATTACAGTAGTTGTGTTATTTATACCATGTAGGCATAGGATGAGAAAGATCGAAACTTGTATGAGGTTTTATGGGAGGAATTGTAATGGCTCTAGCTTTAAGAATATTTTCCCAAGACTGAAGAATAGGGCTCTCCAATCAAAGTGTACTTCCCCTGCTCCCACCAGAGTTGAAAGAAGGTTGGGCTTGATTATAAGGATGAGGTGGTCCCGCCTTGAGGAATACATCATTGGTAGATCCTTTGGGATTTGAATAGTTACTTTGGGGTTTTGAAGATGAAGAAGAGTCATTTGATTTGAATAGGGCGTTCTTGTTTCGTAATTGGATTTTATTTTCTTCACTGGCACAAGTTTAAATCTTTCATGCCATGGTGAATGCTTTGTCAAATGTTTAGAAGGTTTATACCTATAGAGTTTGTAATATGTGTCTAGCACAATCCCTAGTGAAAAATTCAATAAGTTCAGTTTGAGGTAGCTGGAACGTCAACTAGTTGATAAGACTTCGCTAGCGGGAAATGAAATATGCGATAGATTTGTCTTCATACTGTCGGTTTGAATATAGATCAGTCATAGTCACTTTCTTTGTAACATTGATTGAAAAATGGTCTAAGAAAGCTTGGGCTATTTGATTAAAGGAATAAATGGAATGTTGAGGTAGTCCACTATAACAATCCAATGCTGGTCCTATCAAGGATATTGGGAGGAAAGTTTGTAGGAGAAAAGTGTCATCATGGGTGATTAGGTAGCACCCATATTTGAATGACCGTAAGTGTTTTTGCAGGTATTATTTACTATTGAAGTGATTGAATTTAGGAATTTCCCAATGTATAGGGTAGAGGTGAATGGGAATATATGGATGGATAGGCTTGTTACAGATTTCATCATAAGTTAAAGAATTACGGGAGCTAGAAACAGATGTTTCTAAGGTTTGTATCTTTTCCATCATCATTTTAATGAGGTCCTTAGTAGGTTGTGATGAATGGGTGCATCCTGTAGAAAAAGGGGTTGATGTTGAATGTATGAGGTGGGTGGTATGCTAGTGTATGGTGGCGGTGAGTATGAGAACTGCGTAGGAGGAATAGATGTATGTGGCACATAGAAAGAATAAGCAATAGATGAGATTGGGGGTTGTTGGTAGTATGTGTAAGTGGGTAGGGTAGTTGTAATAACTCTAGTGGTGATTAGGGGTAAGGACTATGGGATAGAAAGGATGAGGTTCTGGAAAGGGGTGTAAGCTACCGACACCAGAGGTGGTTGCGATGCAATAGGTATATGTTAGGCGGAAAGTGCAGATGGGTCTATACTTAAAGTAGCTATCAAAGGGACAATTGATGTCACAAGTGTGATAGATGACGTAGACGCTACAGTTATAGCACCTGTGGGATCCAGTTGAGACACCACCAGTGGTAAATTGGATGATGGTAGTGCCAACATAGTGTTAGCTGATGAAGAGGTGGGTGTGAGAGCATGAGGGATAGATACGAGCATGTCATATATTAACTGTCCTGAGGAATCCCTGGTGGAAGAATGAGCAAGGTAGTACTGGGGGCAGTGGGATTCTGGTTAAGGAGTCTTACAAACTCCTCATCGCTGGTAGCGATGGGGATAAGCTGAGTCGGATCCATAGGTGACAGGATGGATGGCGATGATGGACTAGGTGGGAGTGGCTGACGGCTGGTGTGAAATACAAGGGCATTAATTTGACTGCAAGTCAACACAATGTGAATAAGTGACTGATAATTGGTCTAACCAGTGTCGGCCTTTCTATTTTGAAACCGGTTAGACCAACTGATATGGTCACAGTAACTGATGTCGGTTACTGTGGGAAATTAACAATTTGAGCAAGTGAGATAGAAACTGGGGAAAGTCAACTATGGAGGCTATATTTAGTCAATAATATCATAATGCAAAGGATATGGTGACATCCATAGATTTCAAATAGATAAGAAGATGGATTAGTTCTCTTTGGGTAAACTGACCAAAAGCACAGGGAACTGACACCGGTTAGGCATGGGTCATGATAAACCGATGTCGGTTATTATGAAATTTGTAGAATGAAGAAAAATTTTCTTTTTTGTGAATTAAGGTTGAATGAGATACCAATCGAGAAGTTTTGAGTATGGTAAAAATGAGTCCTGAGACACTCAGAAATAGCTAGAATACACCAACTATGATTATGGAGTGTGAAAGGAAAGAAAATGGAGAATACGACCTCACAACTCAAAATGCAAGTCAAGCACAAAGCTAAGAAAAACATGTAATCCTATAAGTGAATTTAGTGTGTTTAGCTTATGTTATTTAAAGAATGACTTGTGAATTTAGAATAGATTTTTTGGTTGGGAAGGCTTCCTAAGAAGAAGTAAATTCTAAAGGTGAGGTTTCATGTTATGTTTTGGGAGGGGTGGGTCATTCTCTAAGGTGATGACTGGACATAAGCCAATTGCAATCTAAAGTGTTTTTATACATACAGGAATGCACATAACCTTAGTGTGGGTTGGTTGTCATTCAAAGATAGGTATGCATAAGTAAATACTTTTGTAGGTGGTTTATCTTGTTAGAAAGTACAAATAGTATGGAAAGGTGTTACTAGAAAGAAAATTACTCCTAAAGAAGACCATACTTGGAAAAAATGAATGCACAGTGTAACGCGAGGTAAGTTGCGGCCATAGAAACTACTTAGAGGAAGGCACATTGGTAAGGTACTTCAGCGCATGGAAGCATGTGAAATGAGGTCTATAGCCAAAAGGCAGAAAGATGCACCAGAAGGTTATAGTTTTGGCGCGCAGCTGTATCACACGAAAATTTGGTAAATGGTCAATTACTAAGAGGATTTGTGGTAGGTGAGGGAGAAATAAATGTGATAACTTTTTCCAAATCTATATAAGGACGTGATGTGGGTTCACTTTGACCTTTTCGATCAAGATTATTTGAATGAGATAATTGCGACCGAGCCGAGAAAGACACATTTAGGTGAAGAGAGATGTGAAACTAGGTGTAAAGAGTATATTTGTGCACGAAATTGGCTTATGTCCCCATTGGAGAAGGTTTTGAGTGGAGCAGAGGCATGCGGAGAGGAGAAATAGAGCACCAAAGTTTGAGAACAAGCTAGGGTAGGCAATTTCAAGCTAGGGAGCATGATATCGAGCTAAGGCACTGGAGTTTGCTTGACAGAAGTAAAAAGGTGCAACCCCGTCTTACTATGGCACCAAGGAGAGCACCTAGAGTAGGAATAAAGGAGAAGAAGAAGGTAGAAACTGAGGTAGATATCGAGGATGCTACCGAAAAAAAGTTTCTAGAAATGCATTACCCAAAGGACGTAAGCATCGGATGTGATTGGGATTCTCACGTCCGCATGAGCAAGGTAAGCGACTACAATCATTACACAACTGACAACAAGGAAGAGTTGGACACCCTATTAAGCAGAAAGACAAACAAGCACATAGCCGATGACATGAATGTCTATGATGATGTTGGAGAGAAGTTTTTGAAGAAGGTAGGGGTCTTACAACTATATGAACTATCTTACTTTGGAAAACCTGAGAAACTATATCAATGGCTTATGAGTAGAGTCCATGAGGACTTCTTTAATTTTTTTGGGCGGCAGATGAGGATAATTGCACCCTTAATTACGAGATTGATAGGTTTGAAGGAATAGGGACAGATATTACTAGTGACTTATCTAAAAAAGAAGATATTTTGGCCACCCGTAAGGAGCTAGGTTACTCAAAGGGTCCGTGAGGAATGGAAATTTACAAGCTAAAGAAGTACCATGTTGTGCAGGAGGTCACACACTTACTCACAAAGTTGAATGATCAGGAGAGATGCTCACAAGTGAACACCATGTGGGTGCACATTGCCAAGAATATGTCACAGGGGGAAATTTACAACCTGGTAGGATACATAGCAGATACCATCATTGAAGAACCGCACAAAGGTGAGAAGATAAAGCTTTGGCGCCATTTTGCTATATCTTGGTTTTTTTTTAAATTGGAGTGCCCGATGGGCCAAAGAAAAATATTTGGGAGTATCCTGTAGAGAATAAGTCTCTAGCAAAGAGGTTTAAGAAGTATTTATATGAGGGATATATGTGTTTCACCATTTTCTTTATGCATTCGATGAAATAGATAAGGGTATGGGCCAAGGAGGAATACATGTTGTGATGGTTGGTTTAAAGGTCACTACACATGTTCTGACTTCTTGATCTAATGTTGACTGTGAAAGCTTCCTTTTGGCTAGGAGGAACTACCTTAAATACAAAACAAGACCACAAAAGAGAGTTAAATAGTATATGAAAGAGGACTACCTAGTGTATGCTAGATCTGGGAAGTGTGATACTTCCTAGAAGGCCATCAATCCATTGTTTATAAATCAATATAAAATAACTTAAACATGTAAATAAAATAATCTAGTGCTAGCATTCTGATTTGGGTGCCTCAGATTACTATCAACGTCAATCCGATTAAATACTAAGGTGTTGTGTAGGTAAAGGTTTCAGGTCGGGTTGTGGGTAACGCAGGTGGACTATGGGGCACAGACAGGGTCTTGGTAAATTTGGGTAAGGTGTTTTGGTTATTTTAGGTGGGGTAGGCTGGTTTCTAGTCTAAAGTAGTTTTATCAGACACAAAGACTGACACCGGTTAGGGTGACCGATGTTGGTTTAGGTATGGCCGATACCGGTTTAGGGTGACCGATATCAATCATTGTGGAAAGTAGAAGGGAATTAGGTGGGGTTGTTTGGGATCTCCTTTGTCTCGAAATAGAGAGTTGGAAAGGTCTTTGTGGGGGAGGGTGAGGTGACAAGTCCAAGATAGGTGTGGTAAGGTTTTTGAGTGAGGTTTTGGGGTAGGCTAATGTTTGAGTTGTTAGGTTGGGTTGACAGTCACAATGGTTGATATCGATCAACGGAGACCTATGTTGGTATAAGGCATACCGATCATGGTTAGGGTTAACCTGTGTCGATGACTGTGGGAAGATGGAAGATGTTGTAGAACAATTTTTGGGTCCTCTCTATGATGGCACAAAGAGTTTGGAGGGTGTTTGTGAGGTCTACGTGACTGAGTCAGTTTTAGGATAGGTTTTGTGAATTTTATGTTGGGTGTGAGTGGGTGGTTGATAGAGAGAAAGCTGAAGGATAGATCTAGGTAAGAATAATGAATGGATGAAGGCAAAGAGAGAATACAACTACAAGTGACATAGGAGAAACCAACTTACTTGGAGTTCAGAAGGGTTCTAAATTTTTGTAGTGGTGGAGAGGTGGTTGAAGATGTTGATGAAGTTTGATCTCTAGAATGGTGCTCAGTGCTTCCCATAATGCTACCGTGAATGCAAATACCGTGGAATTAGTCTTGGTGTTGGCTATGGTTGTCTGGATGTGCGAAAGGGATTTGGTTCTTTCTTGCATGCAGATATCCTTCATTCCAAAACTCAATAATGTGGTCAACCTCTCAAATAAGGTTACCAAAAATGAATATATGGTAATTGACGATAGTTTAGGGTGACTGGCATCAGTTTAGGGTTGACCAGTGTCAGTTAAGGCAGGAAATCCTAGGTTTACTAAAAATGTTTGATCTTGGCAATATTTTGGGATAGCTCTGTCTATTCTCGTGGATCAAAATGGAATGTTACATTTTATTGTGTGGGAATGTGGTTAGAGGGAGAATAGGCATGTGATTTTAGGGTTGCACTAAGTCTTAGTTCATTAAGGTGGGTAGGACTAAGTCTTAGTTAGTTATGGTGAGTGAATATTGAGCCCTAGGAAAAGAGAAACATGCTAAGAATAGGTTTGTGATGAGGTTTCTAGGTGAGGTGGTGAGGTGAGGTGTCTAGGTGAAGTGGAAATTAGTTTAATTAGGGTAACTAAATAATGAATATTGTGAGGATGAGTATCACTTTACTAATATTAATGTGGGGTAAAAGGCTCATGGTTAGGTGAATATGTTTGAGTTGGCTATTCGAAAAGGGACCAAGAGGAGTGTGATCCAATTTTTGTGTCTACACTATGAGTGGCCTGTTAAAGAAAAGGGCAGAGATGTGGTATGACAGACTTCCTAAGGATTTGCCATCAGTAGTTGGGAAGGCAATACAATTTGTTGTGTACCAACAATTTTGCATTGCATGCTTTGCAATGAAGGATGGGACATGGAGTTCCTAGTGTAAAATCCCTTACGCCTTTACAACTTGATTATTCTAGGTGGAAATTCACAGGTTTTCAGATGCGTGAAGCTTAAACTACAATGCAGACAAGGTAGACTATGACTACCATACCTTGAGAAAGACTTACACATACCCAGGTAGATCTACTTATATTGAGAGGTTTATATTAGATGATATAACCAATGGGCCTCTCAATTTTTATATTGATGATAGTGTGGCCATGCTAATTTATATCCAGCTTAATCCTAGCCTGTAAAATTGTAAGTATGTTGAAAATTAATTTATGTTCCATGCCCGCCAAAGGGGAAACATACAGTTGGGAGCTTGGAGGCTGAAAATTCCACTTCAGCATTGGAAGAAGAAGATGAGATGGAGGAAAATGGTGGTTTAAGGTGTAGGGGATGGAGACATCCCTCAGACACTATGGAAATTGAGCGTGAGATTACTCCTCCCTAGCAATAAGAAGAGGAGGAAGACTTAGAAATAGACATGCCATACTTAGATGCAGACCCAATAAATGAGGAACAACAATTTAAAAGGGTGTTAAAAAGGAAAAGGACTTAGAGCGTGGCACCATCACAACCTCCGCATAGATCACCTCGGATCTCCTCTTAGAAATAAGTACCCAAGAATAGGAGGAGGAGAAATTCAAAGCTCAAGGAAGATGAAGAGGATGAGTCTGGTGAAAGCACGTCAGGGACCCCGATGCATCCTAAAACTATAGAGGAGCCTCATGATGAGGAAATGAAAGATGATGGAGAGGGGGTCGAGGAGATAGAAGAGGATATGGGTGAGCCATCTGGGGAGCCTCACTCCATACATGAAGGTGAAGGACCCACTACAGATTCTAGCGCTTGGGTTTCCAAGGGAAAGAAAAAAAAGAAAGGAAAGGTAGGTGACAACTATGTGACTCTGACTATGGGGTACATAGAGGAATCCAGTAATATTATTTGCACCATATTCCAGAGCATGGTATGTCCAAAGGATTTATATGGTTGGGAGTTAATGGACCCATAAAAGGCCAATGTGCAGACTATAATGAATTTTTCCTGGTCAATGTAGACACACATGGATGAACTGGATTTTGATGTATGTAAGAAGTCATGTGTCTCGCATCTGGTAAAGAAGAAACCGTAGATTAGGCACATGAATGTCAAACCTCTTATAATGCCTAATCAATAAGTAAGTAATGCATTGGTCAAGGTATCTGCTAAAGTGGTGCGGAGGAACATTGATAAGGCAGCCACCATTCGAGCACTACTTGAAGATAACAAGGATAAGACTGTAGAGTTAAAGCACTTGAAAGCAAAGAAGGAATGAGTAGAGGAAAAGAATGAGGCCTTTTTCGGCATGGCTAAGGAACTTGTTGATCATATCCTTAAGGTAAGGTGTCATTTGGAGTTTGAAGTTCCTCAGAAGTTTCCCTTTGCAATGCATTATTTGTATACTCTGGTGGATCTGGTCTTGAATAAATAGTCCATTGTTATGGCCACACCAAAAGATCCTACAAAAGAAACAGAAAAATAAAGGGCTACCATTGTTAGGAAAATTTCAAGTTTTGAGGCCTTGCTCCAAAAATTGAAAGATGAGCTGAAGAAAGTAGATCAAGCTTTGAACATGTGCACAACGTCGGATGCCACAATAAGAATCATAACTATAACAAAGGATAATGAAGTATTGAATGCAATGAAGGATGAAACACTTGGGTGCGCAGAGAGGTTAGCCCTGGTAAAACAAAAGTGTGAGGCCCTTACAACAGCCCAAGATCCACAAAAAAGATAGGATCAATGAACTTGGGAAACTTATAGCACATAAAATGGACTTCATGGAGGGAATGGTCTTAATTATGGCAAATGTTGTCCAAGTGCTGCAAAATGAGAAGGAAAATATCACTCAAGATGAAATGGATGCCATAGTGATAGGCATTCCAAAAAAGACAGGGAGTGTGTTGAGTGACTGGCAGACCTTGGAGGATGAACTCAAAAATGAATATACAAAGTTATTCATGCCTGGGGAAGAGGGTACTACAGAGTAAACTTCATTCTTTTGTACATTTCTTTATCCATTCTTTCATTCCTTATTCTTTATTGTTGGAAACATAAAAAGGATTTACCCATTGTCGGGGAGGAAATGTACTTTAGTGTGGGGTAATGTTGATAAAATAGCATATTGCTCAAAGGTGAAGGCACATAAAGGATGTGTGCACTGGAGCAATGCGCATTTGAGGGCACAGAAGAATAGCAGAATAAGCGCATGCCAAAACACTTTGAATTCAAGACTTAGCCATTTTGTGGATAACGACTATTCTTGGAGATAGCGTAATGAGCACACAAAGACATGAAGACTTTCGTTCCATGCAATGGTATTTTGGGAATAAGCAACAATTGAGCACCATGCATAGTTTAGGCTAATAATAGGATTTCTACTCAGAGTTAACTATAGGAAGTCTATTCTTAACAGAACTTACATGTTTTTCAACCTTTTGTAAAGGTGCATGGATAATATTAGCATGTGACTTATTTTGAGAAGTGCATGGGCGGTGAAGGGAAATTCCCCACTCCTATATATATATATATATATATATATATATATATATATATATATATATATATTATATGTATGTATGTATGTATGTATGTATGTATGTATGTATGCATGTATGTATGTATTGATTTGCACGGTTTAGGGTGTGTAAAATTATATAGTTATGTTGTTAGTTTTGTCACCCTCATTACTCATGGAGATACTTATGTAATGTAAGAAGCTTCTTTGGTTTTCAATATTTAATACAATGGTTCATATCGGCTGGATAATGGTGTTGAACATGACTGAATCTGGTTCTTGCATAGTAAATCTTGTTATAGTCATTGTTTAGTTCATCTTACATATACTCTAAGATCTAGATCTGGTTTATGCATTGTGTGTTGTTTACTATTGGTAATGAATATGAATACCTATATGCACCATCATGCTAACATTATGTACAAGAAACTCTAAAGAGGGACTTGGTGCCTTTGCGTGCTTTGGGTGAGTGTTAATCTCAGGTTGAGTGATGTGCTAGCACGCCTGGGTTATTTATAGTAAATCCTAGGCTACATCAACTGTGAAATCTCTTGACATGAAAATAACAAAGGAGGCAAGTCAATAACTGATACATCTTGAGTTATGGTTAAACTTGGACAAGCATGAAGGGTTAACTCAAGATTTTTAATCATTCGTAGGATGCTAAAATTTGAGCCATCAATTTGTAGAACACATTTAGAAGCAAGTTTGTATTTAAGGCCTAGGATATTAGAAATATTTTTAGGCATCAGAGAAGTACTAGCCCCTAATTCAATCATGTAACTGTGAACCAAATTTTTTCTCAAAATTAAATACATATAAAAGGGTGGAGTCTTCACGACTTTGCTTACTTGTTTTTCCTATGCTTGGCACAAATTGATAGAAGCATGAGTCTTTTGAATAACCGGGTCATCTTGAGGGATATTCTTGAGATCTTCATATAGGATTTCCCTCTATGATGGAATAGCCAAGGCATCCCACATTATTACATTAACATTTATTTTCTTTATTTTCTCAACTATGTTGAAAGGGAGGCTAATTGACTTGTGCATTTGAGGTACCTTGTTCTCTTTTTTATTGTTCCAGTGTTGGAACAGGTGCCTTTGGCTGAGAAGCAACCTATTTTGCTAAGTTAGGGCTATGTACAACCTCAGGTAAACTATTATTGCTTAAATTTACCCCAACATTCTTTTCTTTATGAAGAAGATCAAATTTGTTAGAAGAAGGTAAAGGTTGAATATCCAAAAATTTATTCTTAGACCATGTGTTATCAATAACATGAGTATGAGGCCTACTACAAATTCATTATGTAAAACTCATCAGCCCCAAGGAACCTAAGATTAGCCTCAAGTTTGACTTCTTGAGCCTCTTCTAGATTAGGATTAGTTGCTTCTATAAATGGTCCTTACTAATTAGAAAAAAATTGAACCATAAGGGCCTGAGCTTGTAATGTATTTTCACAAACATATTGATTATGTGGTTGGTTGCACGGAAAACACTAGTCTGTTTCTTGTATCACATTGTTTTACACTGGAACCAATGTTTTACTTAAACTAGTCGTAGGAAGTGACTGAGTAGGAGCAACTGTTTGAAGAGGAAGATGTGGATTTTAACCTTTCCATCTATCATTTTGCTAATTTTTCCCATATATTTGATTAGGATATTGGTTTTTATAGAGCTGATGACCTTGATTGAACCCTTGGTTAGAAGATTTCCCTTGGTTAGGATAATTTCTATATGATTGGGCTTGTTGTTTTTCCAAGGATATAACTTTATTTTATAGATTCTTGATCAAGGATTTCATTTCATCATCATCATCATTTTTATGTTGGGGTGAATAATATGCAGAGGCAAAAAATTGGGAAAAATTTTCAAGAATAGGAGAAATGGAAGGATGGGAAGCTTGAGGAAACTCAACAAAAAAAGGCATGAGTAATCTAGGGGCTATTTTTCTAGCTTATATTATATATTTTTCATCCCTAATGGCTATTGGATAAGCATCAAGCAATTGGATAGCACCCATAGATTATATCATAACAACAATATTAGAATTTAATGTTATTAATAAATAAAGGAAAGCACATTGTGGATTTGGTCTTAAGAGAAGTGAAATTTTGTCCCATGTCTTCTAAAATTTGAAGTTGAAATCTATCATGAACTCATTGGGAGCCCTCTTGATAGTTGTTAACTACTCTAGCAAAGATATATTATCTACCTTCTCCTCAAACTGTTGTCATAGAGTTGTCCCAAGTTCATCCCAAGTGCAAATGGAGGCAAGTCTTAAAAGTTTGTACCATTGAAGAGATTTACCTTTGAAAGAAGAAACAAGAATTCTAACTACAAAATCATCCTTTGTGAATAAATGATCCGAGCATACACTAGAAACATTTTGAATATGATCAGCTGGAGTTGTGAGATTCTAACCAGTGAAGAAGGGAATACTTTTAAGGGCAATGACTAGTATGTCATGTTGTGCATTAAGTAGTAAAGGAATACCACCATTAAAGGTAACAAAAAAAAATCTCAAATGAACCATGATTGGTATTGGTCTCAAAAATCTAAAAGAGTGCATGAAAGGCCTACTAGGAGGAGGGGTAGAAAGGGTTCTTATCAAAGGAGATGGTGATCTTTGGACTGTTCTACCTCTTCTTCTTCTCGTTGGTGATAATTGCAAATATTCAAAAGCTTCACCACTTACTACGATTTGTCTTGTTTTTATCCTTCTCATGAAAATGTGCACTTTGATTGTCGATACCAGTAGAATTGGAGATTAGAGTCACTAGATGTACTGAAACAAGCCTTCAAAGGCTAGATATTACTAACTCACACACTAGAACTTAGCAAAATGTTGAAAAGTGCATGAAGTCTAATTGGGTGTGTCAAACCTATTGGAGCTCAAAATTGCACCCGTACCTACATAATAAAGATCCATGGATTTGAGGCAACATGGGGTTGTCTCCAAGTTGTGTGACTTGATCTTGAGACAGACCCCGAGAGAAGGATAGTTCCTCTACCTCTTTGTAATGTTAAAATTACTCCTACTATTAGAAATACAACTATCCAATCCTACTCTACACATTCCAAAGGACCAAAGTAAGAAGGAGATGCATGAAAGAGGAAATCATAAGCTAACAGAGGTGATAGTACAAATAAAATGGGGAAGCCACTCTCATATGAGTGAGAATGGGATAAAATGAAGGAGGAGATGGCAAACTTGAGAGTCACATTCCAAAAAAACGTTCAAATTCTCATTTCCATGGAACACAACAAAAATAAAGCCTTACAAAGGAGATAAAACGTACACAACATACCTGCAATGAATGTAGAGGAAAGATAATGTAATAGAACACAACTAGGGTAGAGAATAGCCATAAAACATGAATTTTATTTCCTTATAAGGATGCACAATCCATTACAATGAAGGAAGAAGGCACAAAACCATTACAAAGATATAAATAGGGCCTGCAACTCAAAACACTAATGCAACACTCTGAGTGATGTGCTTGTATTATGAGGGGGTCCAACCTTTAAAAATGGGCATCATTATACAATATATAGAAAATAGGAGAGAGAGAGAGAGAGAGAGAGAGGAGGAAGGAAAAGAGAGGGCAATTTGGATTTCCTCCTTCGGCCACCAATAAGATGCAATAAATTTCTTAAAATAATCATGAGCATCCTTCCAAACCCATTCCCCCATGTCACATTACTTGTAGAAGAAGCCAAGGGAAACATACTTCATTAAATGTGAGTAGTTGAACTATCAAATTTGGTCTCTGGCGGGTTTGCGACCATTCCAAACACCCTCAAAAACCCAACACACTGATTAAGACTGTCAAATATTTTTCCTTATCGAATTCCATGAAAAATCCAAAACATTATAGACTCCACCTAAGTCCATAATGAATTTGCAAGTCAACAAATAATGCTTAGCATCCACTAACTCTAAATATTCTACTAAGGCATAGCCTAGCGATCGATAGCCTTTTATAGCCTAGTGAATGCTAGTATTTTGTATCCTAGCGATTGCTAGCCTCTTACAGTCTAGCAACCACTATCCTTTTGTAACCTAGCGACCACCAGCCTAATCAAATTTGTAAGGGGTGTGAATTTTGGATAATAGGCCAAAAAATACACAAACTTCATTCATGGTTTCTAAATCTATTACTACTATGGTTTTGCATTTAGGTTTTCCTTGTCTACATGCTCTTAGGGATGTATCATCCACCGTACATCAATGTATTAATTTTATTAATCAATAGTAGGTTGTCACTATCTATGGTGTTCATTTTAGGGATTCATCTCCACATGTGCCTAGCTCTTCTTCAATTTCCATCTCGCTTCTTAGTGCATCTACAAATATGTTTATTGCTTTCCACTCTACCTCACATAGCACTAGTCCTCCTAGGTCTTATCCTAATCCCTTGATTGGACACAAATATTCACATCACTCTACGTATCCTAATGGGTCTTTAGTTGTGCATGTTACATCACATAGTCTTAGGACCTCTAGGTCTCCACCTAGGTCTTCTTTTGTGCACATTACCTCTCATAACTCGCAACCTCATCTTATCGTGCACATATCTTCTATCTTTATAACTCGCACTACCGCTTCTCATTGGTCTTCTAGGAGTTCCCATTCTTCTAGTCCATCCCACAGATATGACAGATTACATTATACCCAATGCTCCACTATTTATAGTCACCTCATAGGCCTTTTGTGGTGCATATCACCACCATGATTCCACTTATACTTGCATCAATTTCTATAACACATTCAAGGATCGATCCTTCATCATATTTGGAAGTTACTTTACCTCCTCGTAATGCTCTTTTGGGTTAGTTCTCATAATATCCCCCACTTGTTTCCTGGTGACGTATTTTATTTATAGGTTCAACTTTATTGTTGAGGAATCAATTCTACACCCGAACCTCACTTTGCACACACATACACACACTGGGGGAAATATTTCTTCCCATTCTTTCGTTTCATCATTTATATTTATTCCCTTATATGGGAGAATTATTAGATTACACTTTCTTATCTCTAGAAAATACGTTTTCATCTATGCCCTCATGGAGGGCCTAAAATACAATAACATTCAAATATTTAAAAAATACAAAATTAGGCCTTGTTTTTATAACATACATTATTTGCACTATACATTATATATGTTTTTACTCCTTTTGTTTGATAGATAATATTTATTATATACACACCCAAGTTCACATGGTATATTGAGCATGATGTAGGACATCCACAAAGAGGTACATGATGATAGGTGTTGTCCTATTCTTTACCCGGACTACTAGCCTTTGGGTTCATCTTACTTTTGCATACTACATCCAAGTACTATATTTCCATTTTACTTCATTTATTTCCTCATTATGCTTGATTACATATATATCTTGTGTATTTTCTATATTTTTGAATAACATGGCTAACATTTGTGTCTTGTACAACGTTTACAGTTATTTTTATCTCTTTTATATATCATATGTTTTACATAACATCTTGTTATGATTATTTTTCATCCATGTTTGCTAGTTGTGCATGTGTAAGCTTGCTTTCTACTCTGATTATGGCCTAAGGTCCTTGATTTTCTTGTGACACTATGGGTGTCCCCTATTTGTGGCATTATTCCTTGTGTGTGGTTATGCATATCTTATTTTTTATGCTTACAATCCCTAATATTCTTGTGAAACCCTGGGTGTTCCATGTTTGTAGGCATTCTTGTCTTTCTGTGTAACATTTCTTGAAATAAATTTACACTTGTTTTTACATTGTATGCACTTATTTTCTACTAACATATCATCTTCTATTGTTTTTAAGACTATTTTTTTGCATTAGCACTATTCTTGTTATCACGCTTCTTGTTCTTGTTGTCATGTTTTCATGCCATGGTTTCTACCACATGTATCCCCTTTTGTAGGTGTGATTTCTTCTTGGTGGCCACCACATCATTCATTTTAGACGGTATATATATATATATATATATATATATATATATATATATATATATATATATATATATATTCAGTTATGGGTGACCATATTTTCTTTTGAGCCTCGCACTCAATTTCCTTATCACACATGTCTGAAAATATGGGGAAAACATCTGAGGTTTTAATCTATGTTTCTACTAGGAACAAGAATATGTAGAGGCAAACAAAAACTCCTGAGAATAATTTTTAGATGAAGAAAATTAGAAAAAGTTATACGTGGTCAAAATCACACAGACTGGTTAGGATCGTACAGACTGTTTTGACACTACCTTACATTCTTTCCCAAGGATAATTTCTCTAGATTTTTCAGCATTCTCAAATATATCATCATTATTAAAACGTTTTTATACGGTTTTATACTCCGATTAAATCACTTTGGAATAGTTTCAAGTGGCATGAAGTATATCATTCTCTCCTTCTCCCCAGTACTCAGTCTCACTTCTGGATTTAAACACATTGGGGGCATGGGTATCCTTTCTCCACTCATATTTTGACATGAAATTATTCCTATTTATTTTCTACTCAACTCTACAACACGTGGGAAAATATGGGGGAATTTATTTCTCTTTTCTACTATGTGTTTCAAGTTACAAACTTGGGATTATATCCATCTACAATGCTATGGTCCTTGAGGTTATGGAAGGTAGAGAGACAACTAAGTTCTTCATGGGTATGTTTTCCTATCCTCTTTCTAATTATGGGAAGATATCAAAGTTGTTGAATGGATTCAATACACGGTCTTCCTCCTTAGAAGGGGTGCTTCAACTTATCTTTTTATTCTTCTCTTTGGAATTCATGTGTTGGGTCGGTACACCTAACACATCCACCTCTCCTCAGCACAAATTGGGGATTGATCGTCCCAATCCTTCATCAAAATTCAACAAAGTTCAGAATCTCCAAAGCACAAGAACAGGTGTACATTCCCTCCACAAGACAAACATATTTATTCCTTTCATGTTTTTGTATCTCTTTCGGCATATCTTGTTACACATTTCTTTACAGTACGTTCATTACAATTTGAGTTAAATTTCAGTTTCATATCTTGGGAATTGACTACACTTTTTGTTGCAAGTTTTATTTTGTAGTGTGCCAATAGTAAAACAATGAGATACTGTAAACAAATATATTGCAAGTAAATATAACGTGTGTCTACACACTCAGGTATATTTTCCTTTAAGCATGCAATTTTCATTTCATACTTAAAGGGGGGGGAATATAGACACTCAAATTTTACAATCTATCCTTTGACATTGTTGGTGTTGACATTGCACACTTGTCTATTGTTAGTGAAATGATTTTTCATAAGGGAAAATTAGGGGTTTTCACCAACACTCTAGGACTAGGTACCTCTGGTTAGGAATGGGGAAGCTCCATTTATTGAAAATAAGAAATATATACACTACTCTAACCATCGTGGATTGCATTTCGACCGGAGATCACACATGAATACTTCACTATATCTGTGTGCAAAAAGGAGGTGGAGGAAAGGTGTGTGTATGGAGAGAGGGGAGAAAGTGAGAAGGGAGTTTTACTCAATAATAACAAGATGATTTTATTGACATAAAACTATAATATTTCCAAGTTAACAATGATATGACACCATGTCAAGGAAAGAGGAACAAAACACAAGAAAATCCAAGTTTATTTGCATTAAATTACACAATTGACCATGCTCATGGAGTAAAGTTGAGATGGAGAGGAAAACATAAGACAAGGATATAGAAAAATTGTAGTTTCTTGATTGTAGTAATACAATGGGAACTATTAAGAAAATATAACCCTTTGGAATGGAGAATTCATTCCAATTTATAGCTTTACAATCCATCTCTTCATCTACCCCGACATGAATTTTCATAGTCCCACTACTTGTGACCTTTCACATTCCTCTAGGAAGGAAAAACAAGTCCCTTTCTTATTAATAAAAAGGGGACTTTTACAATGAAAAATTACAATGGTCACTTAGGAGAATAGGACGAAAGAGCCATAAATTATAATTTACAATGGAGAATTAGAAAGTAGAGAGGGAGAGATCAGAGAGAAAAGATATGTGGAATGAAGAAGGATGAAGAAGCAATTTCCCTTCCCGATTGGTTTTCCCTCAATCGGGGGGTTTCCATGATAAAAATATTGTGTTGTGTATTGAATTGTTCATCTTTTTATTTACTATATTTCATTCACTAACATTAAAGAACTATCATTTTCAAGTAAATTGGAAGTAGGAAAAACAGTTGTGCGATTTTGTAAGTTTCCAAAGTAAAATTTTATAGATCAAAAGGTTCTCTCTAGCCTTAAATATAACTTGGTAACGGCAAAAAATTTCATAAAATGACAAGTTGACAAGCACCGTAGTGAACAAATATTTGAAGTAAAAGACTTTGTTTTTATACACTTATATCCATATAAACAATTGTCTTTAAAACTATAGTAAAAATATAACAAGCTTTCACCCAAATACTATGGCCATTATCAAGTGTTGCAAAAAAATAGTAGTGTGGCATATAAACTGGAGCTTCCTCAATTAACCAAAATACATCTAGGTTTCCATTTTCCTTAATTTAAGAAGGTCATTAGGTAGAAGGTGTATTCTTATTCAGTATTACCTGAGATTGATGAGGAGGGATGTGGCATCTTATATCCTGAAGTAATCATACAGACATGCAATAAGAAGTTGAGGACAAGGGTCATCACTGAGTATCTGATTAAATGGAAGAAATTGGATATTGAAGATGAAGCATTCTGGAAGCAGTGCCTAAATATTACCAACATTAGGGACAATGTTACTTTGAAGGGGAGGGCCATGCTAATCCCTTAGCCCTAGGTCTTATATTAGGATATGGTTATCCGACCTGTGGTTAACATAATCTATTATCATGTCATATCATATTCAATAATGTTTTCATAATCTTATTGGGTCAACATTGGTGCATTTCATAACATACTAGGGGTATATATAAGAGTTGTGGAGTAGTAGATGACCATCATATTGAGCACTTGAGTCTTATTGTATGGTTTGAAGATTTCCCCCTTAAAGTGGCCAAGTCATTATTCTTGTATATTATGATCATTTATATATATCTTGGTGTTCTTCAATGTTATATTTATGTTGATATTCAGATATAACTAAGTAATTTCTATTGAAAAAAATTGTCAATGGATCCATGGCCTCAAAAAATATAGGCTAACCTTAGGATTTGAGTTATCTCTTCATCCTCGGCCCTAGCCTCACCCTATTTAATTATATTCCCTCATTAATATAATCATATATGTGAAATACCAACCTAAAATAAGTAGACAATTCCCATGTGTGATCCAACTAAACTTCACTCCATTTATAGACACCAACATCGATCAGGGATTATGGTACATAGCTCTATTTGAGACAAGTTATTATAAGATTTCTATTCTTATCCATTTTTTTATGTAGACAAACAATTTAGGGTAGAAAATTGTATTTAGTATAGGTTGGGATATCCATCCAAGCACACACATCCCTTGCATTAAAATAACTAGTTGTTCAAAGTGCATCATGCTAACATTAGCTATCTCAATCCAACCTCAAGAATTTTAGTAGTTCATATAGACGACTACTACCCCTGATAGTTTTCTCTTACTATCAATGAGACAGAATAATCTTATTGTTACCTACAAAACAAATTGTTAGCGCTTTTACAATTTTGTAAAACTACTATACATATTACACTCATCTTGCAGACTACTTATATTTTACATTTTCCTTATCATTTATCACAAATCCATTATATTTAATATATTCTTAGCCATATAAATTACATAAAAATAACAAAATATATTTAAAAATAACAAAATATGCTAGGAAATATCAATCCAAAAATGGTATCATATATATAATTTGTCAATTTCCAATATAAATTCATCATGTCAAAGGGAAGGTATGCTAAAAAATATCACAGGTACATTTTCTACAAATCCCAAAAATCTAATAAAAATTATATACATATCAAATATATGCAATAAAATTATCTATTCCTAACTATCCCTTCAAAACCCATAATGAGTAAAGGGGGTTAGGGGCTCCTGTTTTGGATCCCACACTATCGAGCACTAGTACCACCATGATAATATCTTGTCATATATCCATGATATGGTCTAGGAGTGCACCCATATGTGGTCTTGGTATATGTCTATATTTTATAATTGGGATGCATGTTACTCCCCTCACAGTGATGTACAAATAATAATCCAATTGTATCTTTAAACAGTAAGCCTCGATCTACAATTCAAGGTTCTTAAGATAGTAGCTCACCACTTGTTTCATATGTCATGTCACTGAAAAAATTTAGTATGTCCACCAGCCTTATCCAATAACCTTGTATCAATAAAAATGGAAACCCAAGTCATGTCATAAGATATCACAATCATATAAAGTAAATCTCTTTGTATAAGTTATCTCCACTTTGTAATTTTAGCTACGTATACACAAGCACATACATATAAGGATTAGAAGACACTCTAGTATAGAATATTTTAATATAATACTAACATACATAAAGGAGAAAGTTCCTCGGGTATTTAACTGGGATCTCCATCCTCCAAAATTAGATCAGCCTTCTCACTCTCTCCCCTCTCCTCTCTCCCAAACCAAGCCTTAACCCAAGGTGTTTGTGTATTAATGACTATCTGATGGTGATCCTTTCTCTCCACTCCTCTCCCTACTAATATTTTTACTGACAATGGTGTGTGTTTCAATACTAGGTGTTTTTACCTCATTCAATGCATCATAACATCTCTCATCTCCCTACTCCCTCTATAAACCATTAATGCTTATAGGAATAGTATTCCTTAAGGGAGACTAAAATACAAAGAGACCTTGGCCACTAAATGATCCTTTACCTGCAGTTTTCTGTCAATAGGCTATGTGATCCTTTTAATAGGTAGAAAAAATATCAGCTCATCCTTCCATAAGCCATCCATACCTACATACAACTACTAAACCATGTTTGTATTCATGAGTGTACTTAAAATTTATGGAGTCACCTTGACCAGATCCATATTGGCCCATATCGATTCTTATATTGTGGATATCATTGTTATCCCCTCTAATATGGGATAATTGTCTCATAAACCTAGCTCATCACAAGCATATGGTGACTCAAAAAGATTGAGATCATCAGTTAAATCATGTAAAGGTTTTGAAATGTATTGGATAAAATTACCTAGGCCCAAGAGTACTTGCATTCATGTATATATATATTCCTTTGACAATTGGTTCCTAATAGTACAACAACATGTTTTCCTCGTAACTTTGACTAGTCGTGAAACCAACACACTAATTATAACCTTGAGAATAGTGGGGACAGTTGGTACCTCAATATCAGCCAACCTAAATCCCCACTTTCTACCCATATTAGGTACCTCTCCATCTCCTAAATGTTTTTCCCACCTACAATCCTCATCCTTCTGGGTGATATTGCTAATGTTCAATCTCCAACCTCTCATAGGAACTCCTAAGATCTTATTTAGGTACTCCAATGATATCATTCACTCTCCCAAGACCTATGGGAGACAAAAGATATTTTGATCACCATCCTAAGATGTCAAAAAATCACAAAGCATTTATTTGGTTGGGGAAACCAGTTGATTCTTTTCTAAATGTCATATCCCAACTTTGTCTGAAAGTAAAATTTCAAATGGGTTTAGAAGTGGCATAATTTGGGGCAACAATCCTACTCTCATGCCCTTATCCATCTAATATAACCTCACTACATCTAATAAAATGATAAATTTCAATCTCATGATGGATAAAAATTCAATAAAAACACACCAAACACATATAACTTTGAAATGCTTCCAATTTTTAGAGGTGGCAGTTGTGTAACTGGCATGGTGATTATGGAACTGTCAGTCTTCATAGAAAAGTGGTTTCACAATTCTTAGTGGTTCCCAAACCATCAAGTTGATTATAGGGAAGCTTATTTGCATAGATCAACATTCATGTAATTTCCACCATTATTTCTCCCTGGTACTACCAAGTTTTAGAGTCATATCCCTAGCTTTCAACACCCCCACTCTGAGAAAACCTAAAATTATAACCCATACACATTAAAAAAATTACGCACGCCCCCCATTCTACCTTTCCCAATCATTTTGATTAAAATTTCACTAACCTAAACTATTCCTCATTCATAATTAATAAAGCTATGATAAAATAGAAATTTTGACATATGGAAGTTCTCCCTGGGATGTGTTCACTTCGTTGGTACTTATGTCATTGTCTTATCGAGATGTTCATGTTTCTTGTTTTTGTTTAAAATTTCATCATAGGTGGGTTAGATATTTGTTGGTTGTCAAATAAGGAATTTATTGAAAACAACAGTCAGGGGACAGAAATTCCCTCCTCTTTGATGGGAGAGGTTCCCTTATTTAAAGGCAAAAACCTATTTACAAATGTACAATGTTTAGTTTTAAAGAGGAGCTTTGATATCATGAAAGTGTTTGATATTACAGATCATCAATACAAGGGATAGGAGAATTAGGGAATGGGAAAAAGTATAATAGCACTCTCAGGAAATATAGATAACAAAATAATTCCTTACACATTCCAGAATGGGATCATATAGAGTAGAATCATTTGCATTAAAACCACAAGATGTTATTTCACAGAACACAAAGTTCCAGAGATGACATCCACAAGAATACAAAGCTTATTGAAGTAAAATAGACTAATGATTCAATAAATATTAACAAATAGAAAGGAAAGAACAAGAACAGATAGAAACAGAAAGAGATATCTCCTTGTATTGATGACTTTTTACTCCTTTACACTTTCAAAAATAACTAGAGTTCCAGCCCCTGAAAATGGCGTAGAGATCACATTATATAGCTTACAAATTGGTTACACTTGGTAACCGTTTATTTTAACTAAAATATTAATTAAGGAAGTGCTCAACATAATGTCCTTAATTAGTTTACAATGAGCTTGATTCTAGGGAAAAGAAAGAGAAAAGGAGAAACTAAGAGAGAAAACATCCGCTTATTGCTGAGGAGGGCCAACCGACTTGAGAATCCGTTGCCTAAATATTTTTAATGCCTCGGCTATCTCCCTCCCTCGTGGGACTAATGTGTTGGCAGTGGCGTGAGAACAATTTCCTAGACATTTCTCCATGTCCTTATCAAACTCGATATGTTACAGGTATTCTTTATTAGCCTCTTCAATGGAAAATTGAAGAGAGCAAATATCCTTGTATCTTCTCTTTGGTAATCAATTCTTCTTTGAACAGGTCTTCTTTGACAAATGTCCTGAACTAAGTTTTAATCTCTTGAAGAGAGAAAGGAACACCTGAAGTTTCATCATGAAGATGACAATGAATATCCTTAAAGGCATATGCAACACAAGTCTTGAAATATTCTCCATTCTTGCCAATTGTTTCTCAATTCTCCCAAGGATTCTTCCAGGAACTTTTATTTCCCATTCAACACTGAACACCCATGACCCTAAAAAGTTGTCCTTGGCATCATCAAAAACTTTACTGGACAACAATATATTTTCATCAGCCTGTCCCATCAGGTGAAGATCTATGATGCAACTGCTCCAAAGCTTCAGCTCTTTGTCCATAGTTCTAATAGAGCAGGAGAGTTTTTATTGTAGGTTGGCCACCCTCTCATTGAGTTTGAAGGCTCAATGAAGTCCAAGCCCACAATGATCATGTCATAACCCATGGCTTCCATAGCCCTTCCATAAGTGGAATATCGGTGTATATCCTTGATACTCTGAACCTCATCCTGACTGAGAATCATAGGAGGTGGAAGGGCAACCAGTGGAGAAGGATCCAAAACCTTATCTTTAGCCAATAATGACTTGATGAAGTTGGAAATAACTTGATTTTGTTCTTCCAACTGTTCTATAGTTTGTTTACCCTTTTCCACTCTCTCAATAACCTTGGTTATTGTTTCTTGGAGGTTATGTACCTCACTTTCAGGAGTAGATTCTCCCATTGGAATTCTAGAAAGTTCCAGGTCAGAGGCTAATAGATCTTGCTCTGCCTTATCAACCTTAGGCTTTGCAACCTCTAGAAATTTTTGGCCTTGAGCATCTATCACTATTCTTGAAATTTTTTTAGCTCTCTTTGCTAGAGGAGGAGGAGTAGTACCTAAAAAAGCTGCCACAACATCAAAGTTTGGCCCTGTCAAACGGGAAGAAGGTTTTCTCTTCCTGCTATCAACCAAGGGTTGCACCCATGAAAAAGTAGTAGTAGAAGAAGAAGAAGAAGAAGAAGAAGAAGAAGGGACAAGAGGTCCAAGAGCAAGTGAACCCATAACACTTAAGGTATTTACCACTGTTGCTTATAGGAAGGAGGTGAGTGAGGCATCTGGGGCTTCTTGCGCAGAGGAATTTTTGGTACTAGGAGGTTCAGTGTTATGCACCTCTTTCTCATCTTCTACAGTAACTTCTGAAGTTCCTGCAGGGTTTGGTACTTCACCATCATCACTTTCACTAAGAACAATAATGTTCTCTGGCCCTGAGGGCAATCTTGAATGCTCTAGAAGGGGTTCTTCCTCAATTGTCTCTTGTTTAACCTCTTTTATCTTCTTTTGGTATACTTGAATAGAAAAAGAGGGAGTATATGATTCAGGTTCTTTAATTGAGGAAGAAGGAGGGGTTTGTACAGGTACCTCTGTGCTAGGTGTATGTGTTTCCTTCCTAAGTGTTGAAGTATCTCTGGAAGAAGATCTACTTTGATTCTTCTTAAGCTCTTGAACCTTTCTGTCAAACCAAACTTTGGTTCTTACAAGGACAGGGGTCAAAATCTCAACCAAGTCATCCTTCTCCTTCTTGTACCAATCCAGATCTTCTAAAGGAGTATGTTTGATTTATGTCTCATATTCAAAAGACTGCAAGTCTTCATCATCATCCTGGAACCCTTCAGGAATTTGATATAGATTGATCTCTTTAATCAGTTGCAGAGAGAGTCTGCCATAGTGCCTCCGCCTTGCTTCAAAATCATCTGTACAATCAGCCCAGTAATCCTCAGTATCTGGTCTGTGATGATAGTTTATCCTAAGGTTATGTTCAATGAAATTCTTCATGTCAAAGCAAGTCCTAGGCCTGAAAAAGTGGACAGGTATGGGAGCAAGGGCCCTTTCTATATTTTGGGCATCCAAGGTTGTTTTACATGTATAGTTTCCCAAAGAAATAGGGAAGCGCAGACCAGAGATTTTCTTGTCCCTACAAGTTCTATACAATTTATCCAATTTCCTGCACACTTCAATTAGAGCCATCTTGTCATTACAAAACATGGGGAGCTTGAGAGGTGTGTTTTCATAACCATCCAACCTGATATATGAAAACCTCCTGAATTGAATGAAGAAAGCTCCATATTTATCTATCAGGTTCATGGCTTCATCAGAAAACCTTATGGCAGTATCACCTTCTAAGAGTATTACAATATACATGGTAAAGGCATCATTAACTCTCCTGAAATTGTGGTTGCTAGTTTCAAGGGTGAATTGAGGGCAGTATGCATAAATGGGCTCATCCTTTTGGCCCTCCATGTATGTGAATCCAAACCATTGTCGGGATGCTATTAGGGAATACATGAGATAAGAAGTCATATAGAACATCTTAGTCTGCTGCACATTAGACAATTGCTCGGTCAAATTCATGCAAATGATCTCTATCTAATTTATATTATGATTACCTTTGCAGATGATGTTAATGAAAGGGCACATCCAGAAGTGAAATTCATTGGTAGAGGGAAATCCCATGACACAAGCTAGCAGAATGATGAAATCAAACAGCTCTTGATTGAAATCAGCCCTAAATAACACCTTGGAAAGTCGGGATGCTCCTTTCTTAGGGTTATTCAACCATGATTTTTCTATTCGTGCCTTATATTTTTCATCGTCCTGCTCGAATAAGGTCTTAGCTTGAGCTTGAGTGAGAATGATGGAGTCTTCAGTTTCTAGAATACGTAGGGCAGCAGTAATAGCAGTAGCATCCAGTTTTACAATCAGCTCCCCATGCACATTATTCAATTCTTTGGTGTCTGAGTTAAAATGAGCTCCATAGGCGAGCACGGTGTCGGCACATTGTACAGAGATCTGAAAATCGGCTGCATAAGCAAGGCCGTTGTCATTAATCATTTGTGCCATGGGGGAAGGGTTAGGGCAAATCAATCCATTCCAAAAATCCCCAAAATCCAGGCGCCAAACCTCACTATCTCCAATATCGGGAACAGAGGTCTCAAGAGGGGATACATGCTCTTGGCCTTGGAATTTGATCTTCATGTTTGCAATGCACAAAGGAAAAACCTTCAAGGATTGAATTCGCAATGAAAAATGCAAAGGGGGTAGGAGCACGAGCAAATGACCTTAATTGTAGGAATTCGAGCAAATGATGGCAAGTGAGCAATGTGTCAAATGCATAGAGAATAGTCCCATTAAATATCCATTTAGGAGAGAGAAGGTCATTAAATGTGCATTAAATTCATATTGCACCAACTCAAACATATAAGAATCGGGAAGAGTGGAAAAAACTGGCCTGGATGGTCTTCGGTACATTTGGGACATTAGGGACACGAAGACGCGATCCGACCAACGTGGGCGATGTGGGTAATGCGGGTTAAATGAGCACGGGTGATCCAAAAACTTGGAAACACAAGGGACGCGAAGATGCAATTCGATCGATGCGTGTGATGTGGGAAAAGTGGGGACAAAAGGCACAGGCATTTTTGGGACAGATGGGACAAAAGTACTCGAAGGACCCGATGCGGGCGATCGGGGAACAGGGAGCCCGGGTGAACTTGCAACAAATGGGCCAAAAAGTTCCGACATAACCGAAAGTTTAAGAATTTCGGGGAATGTGGCCAATCGGGGAACAGAAGGCCCGACAGAACTTGGGACGTGAGGGACAAAAATGTCCGACAGACCCGCAAATCACCAAAATAACTCCAAAAAACGTGAATTTTTACTATCTCCTCAACGTTTCACTTCACTAGAACATCACTAAAGGGTGTCAATTCAAAATTTCAATTTTTCGACTTTCAAAAGAGGGGAAATTTTGAGAGGACAACAAGATCCAAATTTGGTAAGAAAAATTTTTCAAATGATTTCTATTTTTAGAAATGATATTCTATATATAACAAAATTCTATTTTTCCATTGTAAAGTTTTATTACTATTTTCAATATGACTGGTCACATTTTTTTGTTTTCAAATATATTAAGTATACTTGATTTTTACAATTTTAGGGATAAAATCAAGTCCTACCACGCCCTTCACTTAGATAGTAAGTTGTCTTGTATTTTTATTTTAAAATATGTGTGTGTGTGTGTGTATATATATATATATATATATATATATATATATATATATATATATATATATATATATATATATATATATATATATATATATAATACATGATTCCCGATTTGTATTGCATATGATGGAGCATATTGGTTGGATTTTCTTTGCCATGTAAGTGGGCAGGTAAATTTCTAAATCCTCCCCTTCATTAGGGCGCATCATTCTCATGAAGTGTGTCTTCATCAGCTAATGATGAACTCTCACATGCAACAAGCAATATGTACGAACCCCAAAATTGTATGGTGTTAATTCTAAACAAATAATCCAATGATAAATAACTCTATCCAAGTTAATGATCGGATCCTTCCTATTTCACCTTATCTATCCTTGATAATTCCTATTTTATGTTTAATCATTAAAAAAACCCAAAAGTTACACTTTCTTTACTCCCTTTCTTCTTTTTCACTTGCAATAGTGAAATTTTCAATCAATATAGAACATAAATAGTGTAAGTAGTTTTGGCACGCTTTAATGTAAAACTAAAAAGTGTCTTTAGGATGTGAATTTTAATTGACTTTATGATTATGTCTTGAAACCCAATCTAACTTTCCAAAAATAGTTTTAATTACTCCTCCACCACCTTTTCAATAAAAATACTATCATTGTAGCATAACCAACAGATCGAGAAAAACTTACAAATGGCAACCTATTATTTATATAAGTGATTAGTTGGCCACATTCTACCACATTTTCCTTCAATCACATTTATCGGCCCTTTTGTTTTCCCAAGTGAGAACCAAGATCATATGAAATTTTGTTTAGAGGGAGAAAATTAAGGGGGAATAACAAAGATACCCAATAAGCCTAATATATATTGTCACATTCTATACTAACTAGGTTGGTGGCGTCTTTAGTTTTCATCATTTGTTCTAGATTTTCTTGTTATTATCAAACATTCTAAAATCTTTCAAATTTTTTATCATTGAAAATACATTCAAAATCTATTTAACTTAGATAAATTTGAAATATAAATTTTTTAGAAGTTGGCAATAGGTTTCATAAATTTCTTGCAATTTAAGTTACATAACACTATTATATCAAGTGTGATTAGTGACATTAATTGGGACAATTTCACGTCATTTTCATTTATTTAAATATGATGCAAAAAAGTGGCATAAACATGACAAAAAATGTGGTGCAAATTTGACAAAATATTTACACCACCACAAAAAATGTAATAATAAATATTTTATCTATTATATTTTATAGTGTATAAAATTAAAATATTTTTATGCATGCTGCAAATGTGATGCAATTTGGACCTAATTTATGTTGCCTTTGCCCCTAAAATTTAAATTTCAATGTCCCACCGAAAACTTAGATTTTGCTTTCCTAAAAAAAATTGATCTATGTGTCTCATGATTTTTGGGTCGTAGATAAGATTTCCATTGAATAGTGAGAATTTTTTTTAAAATAGGGTTATTTAAGATAGGCCACAAAGGCATTTCATCCAAAAGATCTTCATTGATACCAATGACGTGAGAGGGAGAGGGGAAAAGGAAAAGGAAAAGGATCTTTCATCTAAGGGATTCCAAATTTTTAGTACTTTCATCTAATATTTTTGTGACTTGCAAGAGCAAGTAGTGGGACGGAAAAGGAAATGGGTGATAATTGTTATGGATTTGTTTCAGTATTGGCCTTTTTTTTATTTTTTTATTGTATTTTAGCTTCCTTGTCTTAGTTGTCATGTGTATTATATAAATTTGCATTGTGTCATTTGGTGAGTAGGAAGTGGGTTGAGCGACATTGAATACAAAGGATTTAGGCTTATAATTTCTTAACATGTGCAGAATCCATTTCAGATAGATCCCAAGATCTTGTGGAAGTTATTTTATTGAGGTTGAGGAGCCTAGTTTCACCTAGAGGCTCCATTATAGAAAGGGTTTTCTACTATTTATGCCATATTTTGCACTCCAAAATCGACCTCCTCCTTCATATGGACTAACACTACCACCAAATTAGACCACTTTCTTTAGGCCTTTAAGTTGTTGCACAAATTTTATACATACATCATAATATCTCATATTACAACCAATTGGTTGTTATATGACATAATGGAAGGCACCTCTAATTTATAACCACTAAAATCTCATATATGACATATTACAACCATTGGAAGGAGCCTCTAATGTGGAGATATTTATAACCACTAAAATGTACCATTATCAAATTTTAGTGGTTATAAATATCTCCACATTATCAAATTTGACATAATGGAAGGCATTCAATGGTTGGCAATGTGAACCATGGAGTTATTTTTGTAATGGAATGGTGAATTGACCTTCAAGTCACCTATAACATGTTTTGATTTCTCGTTATTTGAAATCAGATTTTTTTATCTACAAGGTGAGAAAAACCTGAGAGTGATAAAAAGATTGTTCTAAGCCGCGATCTCAGATGATAATAGCACAACACATTAGCTTTACAAAATAGAAGAGCTAAAATATCATATATGGAAATCTATCATAATCCATAATGCTCAATACATTACAATACAATGACTTTAATTACTCAATAAGAAAGATGTACATATAGGAGGAGGGAAGTGCAACTACTACCTAAATCAGTGGTGAAGAACTCCCACTAACTGATGTTGATAGTTAAGTTAACTCCAAAAGACTAGTAAGCTAACTCCACACAACTAGTATACCTAAGCAAACTAACCCAACAAGTGTAGGGCTAACACAAGTGTAAGAATTATCCTAATAAATAAATAAAAGGATAAATAATAACCTACACTAACACCCTCCCGTAAGCATAGCTTAGGTGGGAAAAAATAAGGTGGGTCCTGACAACAAGGCATGTTGAGGTACCCACGTATAATAACTGGGAAAAATGGACACCTCAAGGTACCCAAAACCAATAATAACAAAGTAGAGAGAGAAAAATCCCGCTACAAGATATCCCAAGAAGCTCGGCTCCAAAAACTCATACAATGTTGAAGAAGTTTGGTGCACATTGTGGTCTGAATCCACTACTCGATCATAGAACTCAAAAACAACTGACACTGAGCTTCACCAGAATAGCTCCATGCAAGGATAATGTCAATGGAGTGATGTCGAAAGTGTAAAAAAAAACCAAACATAATTTGATCAACTACTACAAATAGGTGTGCCATGATCCAAGAACAACCAAGGCAAAAAGGTAAGGACACGATAACTAAATGAATAGGAGTGCCACTATCTAAGAAAAGCCAAGGTAACAAGGTCAGGATACGAAACCTGAAGAAGCAGTATCAACACGTAACAAGGAAAGGATACGAAACCCAAAGAATCAGTATCAACACCATACCCTCCCATACTGTTGAATGGGTAGAGTGACACCACAGATCTGTATGAGTTGCCAAAATCAACTACTCGAACACTGACAAACTGTAGTGCCCACATTTTACACACCCAAACACAACAGTAAAATACCATGATAATTTTTTTTTTACTTACATTGCTCATGACACACAACACAGTAAGGCTCCAAGTACAGAACTCGACACACATGCGACAATCACATAAGTCATCAACTCACATAGACACAAGTAGATGACATCGACATGTCGATACCACACTCTTCCCAATGAACGAATACTAGCAAAGACACAACCACAAGAAACGTGACTTTAGGAACGGCGAACCCACGACATATCATTACTTTAAATGTATTTTAGTTACGGCTAACTTTCCAAGATCCTTATTAGGTAAGCATGATTTTCTCCCTTTTTCCACCTACATGCCCTGAAAATTCGTTTCACAATTCACTTATTGTTCAACCATTTAATTTGCTCTTTACCCTTATGACAGATCTTCATAACTTACATAAGTATTTTCCATATTTCAGATTTTATACAAAATTCTAACTCTCCCATTCTTATGTTAAGATTAGGCTTCCCAAAACACTTATTCAAAGTTTAGAATTTAACCTGTTACACAAGTGAACCTAACGTGATGTCAGGATGAAATCTTGGGATTAAGGAAGACATAGATTGAAATAGCTTTTTCCCCAAGAACATCCATCGATCATGGAATAGTTATTTCCCTACTATTATCATTATAGTACAATAACTTGCTGAACTCCAAATCTAAATTATATATATATATATATATATATATATATATATATATACATCCTTTGTTTTCTCGAAGTTTGATCACACCATTTGACAATTCATATTCTTTACAACGCATGAAAAAGTTTAATTAAGTTATGAGGACTCCAAGATTGACCTTAGTCCTAATCTCCAATCTCGTGTGCAGCATTATATGATATGCTCTTATATCGCACTAAGGTCTCGTTCTTAACATCGTTTCAAAACAAAAGAGATACGAAAGCACTTGTCTGACACATTAAAGAAGCACATGGTTAAGCTTAATTTCAGTTTCCCCCAAGGCTTCAATCTCTATTATAGGTGTGATTAAGGTTAAAATGTATTTACCCTATATTCCTTTCGTGAAAGATCAAGGCGCTAAATTTTCACAAGCCCAAGACAAGACATTTATCTACGAGGGACAAACAGGTTCACTAACGAGAGTGCAAGACAAAGAACAACTATATCGCAACCTCCATTTAGGTCGTTTGAATCCAACAGGGATTTCATTCACTGATGAAGTTAATTTCTAAATCTAATTTCGTAAGGCCCGGAAATCCAATAGGATACAAGGGAGTAATATCTCTACCCACTCCACAGATGGGAAGGTTACTCTGCTTAGTCATTCCTTCTAACAAGGACTCATAAGGTGACTTCCAAGGCGGTCTTCACCACCCAGCCCGGTGTCGGGCCTGAAGAGAGTACATTCTTCTCGCGATTACCAAAACTAGAAGGAAACTGCATACTCTGGATAAAGTTGGACCATGACATTCCTAAAATATGGGTTCACGACAATGTCGTTAAACCTAATGACTATGACAGTAACTCCAACTAGGGTTTTATTTACCTAACCTAGGAGGTCTCATTGAGTGCAAAGTTTAAGGTCGTTCTACGGTTTAATTTCTTATATGGTAAAACAAAAGAATCACACACACAGGCAAGCTATACACGAGTATTTTATTAAGGTTGAGTGTTCCCATTAAAACTCTTTATTATGTTTGCAAGGTAAGAAGATAACCCAGAATTTAATTTAATCGTTTATTAAATACTAAGAAGGTACTACAAGATATTAACTTCAATTTCAATTTACTATGTATAAATCAAACCCTTTTTGCCATACACAACTAATAAACAAATTAAACCGGTGATTAGATGCACATTTCCTAAGTATCCCTAAACTAGCATATCATACATATTAACAAATCTCAATTATAACTTTTCGGTAACAAGAGACTACATAACACAGTTATTCATTTTAAAATGACCTATAAGAATTACAATAATAATAATTAAATTTCACATCGCCTTCTTCGTCGTCATTCATCCATCCTGCAAAACCCACGTGAGCATGATATCAGCGATAATTCGCTGGCATGGCATCCACCCTAATCAATCATAATTGCCATTTTTCAGTTTCCCATTTACATCAGATAATAGTTACAATTTACCAATTGAAATAAAAAGTCTATAAACATGTATTCCTTGCATTTCATTTTTCTACATTCTATAAACCTAGGAGAGAGAAAGAGAAAGGAAGAGAGAGAAAACATCATTTGGTCAAACGTTCCAATACACACAACAAGTTTCATTTTAGTGTTTTAAACAGTTATTTACGTGTGTAAAAAATTTCCAGGGTGATTTGGCAACCCTACAAGGGTCCGCAGCTTTCTACTTTTACATTTTCTCACTAGCTGCAAAACGTACAAAACGGGCTCGAAGGCTAAGAAACTGCTTCCAAAGGTTATCTTCCGATGAGCACGCACATCATGATTAACTTTCTACGTGTCCCCAGATATACCAAGAGCTCATTACAACTGACGAAATTGAAAAGGAGCGCACGGTTTGCGTTTGGCGGCTAGTTTTCCGGGGTCACTGGTCGTAGTTCACCCAGTTGTAAAATGACAAAAGTTAGCTCGAGCACCCAGAAGACCACATCCATAACTGACTTTTGATGGAGAAGCACGCAACGAGACATCTCCTACTATTTCCCCTATATAACGAGAATTCATCAGAGTCAACGGGACTGAGAACTAGACAACCATGTTCAAACGGCGACAAGTTTTCTGGAGCGACAAGAGGAAATTGGACCAGTTTGACCTCGTCAAACTACGACCAAAGGCCTACAAAACGGCTTCGCCAATCTATCCCGAAAGGTGCTCTTTCCTATACCGAATGTTCCATGTATTTGTCTAGTATAAACGCTAGAGGTTTGCGAAGACGGAACGTGATTTCTCTTTCTGGGTTTCAATTGGTGGTCCCAAACAAAAGCCAACTTTCTAGTTCTAACAGCTCTCTATTGTTGTAAACATGTGTGACAGGGCTCCTATAAGGGCATCAAAGGGATGTCATATGATCGTTTCGGGTCAAACCAAAAATCAAGGCGACTCCTCGTATACCAAGGTACACGAATAAAACTTCACATCTCGTTTCTGGAGTTGCGAAGGGTACTTAGTGAGTCTCCGAAAAATGCAAAATTTAACTATTTTAAGTAGGAAGAAAGTCAACGTAATCAATGGAGAGTCAAATTTGTCTGGTCAATAAAACGATACTGGAGCGATAAAAAGGGGTAAGATTTTTCTAGATCATCTCGAAGCGAGGGTGATAGTTCATGGTTTAAAGTAGGTGAGTTATAATGGCTTCGAGAGTTGCGACACGACACTTTATTGTTTTGCAACAAGTTGAAGGGACATCTAACTGTATTAAAATTTCTAATAATTTAAAAATCTATTTAGTTGCAAAAGAGAACTAAAACACGAGAATTATGAGAGGTAAGGGAAGAAGGACCATGCCTGGAGAATGAAGTCAGTCGAAGCCGCAGGCTTGGGTTCAGCATCTTGCTCAGGCACTTCGCCAACCGGTTCACGAGCCTGGATCTAACCTCCACCACGTCACCCCAACTTCCTGATCACTAGAAGTTTCCCAACAGAGTAAGTAGTTGCTTGTGCATTTCTAAAACCTTTTAAACAACTCCATTATGTGCATATCCTTGCATGAAATTTCAGCTATCCACGTGGGCTATTCTGTGTGTATTTCTCGGAGGAACTTTGTCAAACGCTTCATGTGTTTTGTCTCTAAGTCCAGGCTTTGCATTCAGGTCTAACAAAGCATTTACAACTACATGCGATGGCCATATCCATAAGACTTGATCCAAAGCACCCATTTTAACATAGTCTGGGATATACTAGCAATGGCAAATATGTCTATGAAGACACTAGGTGTTTGCATTTGAAGGAACAACCACAGAGCTTCAAGGTGATTATGTGGTCTTCTGAACTATCATGGACGTCCATAACCTATTCCTACATTGCCATTTTGGCACAAACACTAAGGATGTTGGAATTGCATATTGTCAAACAGTTTTGTGCCTTTTCTACACATCCATTTTGTGCATATGCTGCCATCATGGCATTCCATGAGACAACATTTCTTTGAGGTATTATATCAGACAGTTCAACGCCTTAAAAACAGACCCATTTCTTTTTTTTTGCATACTTGCTATCATTGCAGTCCCTGGGACTGCGTTTCTTCCACATGTTTAGACGAACAGTTCGCATGCTTCCACATTTTGGCATATGTATCTGCCAGGGCGCTTGCAACTAACACATCTGACAAAAAAATTTATCTTCCATGCGCTGAAAGAAGTCATGTCGGTCTGGGCGCGTTTTTATTTTACATAGGCTGGGTATTTGCTGTTAAATGTAAACTGATCAGGTTGAGGACCTGTTTGTCGCATGGAGAAGTGGCGTGACTGCCTAATGAGGAAAATCCCCCCCAATGTTTTTTGTACACAGTCACGCCCACATCTATGAGAAGCTGTCTCGTTCTTTCATTTGGTCAAACACGGCAACAACGCCCCCCCAAGCATTTGCAACAACAACATCAGACAAAACCCCCTATCATTTTGTGTTGTTACAGCCCACACAGGTTCAGAAATTCATTTTTTGGCGCAGGCTGGGAGGATACTGGCAAATGTGACAAGCTAAAATGGACAGAATCCTCCTCCATTAGCTTTGATGAACGTCCATATGCTGTCCAAGGGTTTCACCCATTTTAATACAGGCTGGGCGACTGCAGGCACAGGCCATGAGGGCACTGGAAAAGGAGACACAGCAGAATGGGTGTGGAGCTCTTCCCATGGCGGCGGCTCTCTTCCACACTCAGCAAAAAAAAAAAAAGACAAAACAAAAACTACAAAAGCACCCTTTTTCCCTAAAACCGCCCCCCCACAAAGAAAACATGGGTTTTCTTAGTTCTTTTATTTTATTTTATTATTATTATTATTTCTTTTTTTTTAAAACGGGGCATTACACAAACTAACACTGGGCTTCACCAGAATAGATCCCCCACAAGAGAGACTGTCAACATGCCAAATAAAGTGTTGAAAATACAGATCCATAATATATCAACAAAAAGGAGAGATATAAATGCATACACCCATAGATACAAGAATGCAACACCCAAAATTTAAGGACGTCAGGCTCAACCGAAATTGCATCCACAAGTGATTACAACACCCTCCCAAATTTGGCACTTTATAATTGAGTGTGTATAAACATTACAATGAGTAAAAATACCTTTTAAATTTGAAATATGTATAAAAATTTCACCAATGCGTAGATCTCAAAAAAATACACAATTTCAAAAAAATGATCACCTTAATCCAAGCTACAGATCAAAAGTTATGAGCTCTAGAAGGTTTTGCTATGAAAATAGTATTTTAATGCTGATTTTTTTAAAAGGTACACATGACACCCAAATGTCCAAAGGGTAAAAGTGTGCATCCACATGATACAAGATTGCGACCAAAGGATAAAATCCTGCACCCAAAACCTAAAATGTCCAGAGGGTAAATCATTGCATACATATGGTACACGTCAATATCCAATGGATAAAAGAATGCACCCAGAGGGTACAGATCTGCGTCCAATGGATAAAAGACTGCATCCAAAATAGAAATATCCAGAGGGTAAAAGAATGCATCCAGAAGGTACATGCTTATATCTAATGGATAAAATAATGCACCCAAATGGTACATATCTGCGTCCAGTGGATAAAAGACTACATCCAAAACTGAAATATCCAGAGGGTAAAAGAATGCATCTGGAAGGTACACACTTATAACCAATGGATAAAAGAATGCACCCAAAGGGTATAGATATGCATCCAGTGGATAAAAGACTACATCCAAAATTGAAATATCCAGAGGGTAAAAGAATGCATCTGGAAGGTACACGCTTATATCCAATAGATAAAAGAATGCACCCAGAGAGTACAAATTTGCGTCCAGTTTTGACTGTCTCAAAACATGGTCGAGTTTACAATCAATTCTAGGGTTTTTGCACCTTCCAAATCCAATGTCGCACTCTGTTTTGCATAAAAATCATGCTGCAAAAAATTGCTAACAAATTCCGAATACATGAAAAAATAAACCCTTGCTTGCAAAGAAAAACTTACAAATGGATGTCTACATCATCTATAGCTCTGATACCGTGAAAGAAACGATAAGAACATTGTTTCAAGCCGTGATCTTAGATGATAATAGCACACCACATTAGCTTTGTAAAATAGAATAGGTAAAATATCATATATGGAAATCCATCATAATCCATAATGCTCAATACATTACAATACAATGACTTTAATTACTCAATAAGAAAGATGTACATATAGGAGGAGGGAAGTGCAACTACTACCTAAATCAGTGGTGAAGAACTCCCACTAACTAATATTTGTAGTTAAGTTAACTCCAAAAGACTTGCAAACTAACTCCACATAACTAAGAAGCTAACTCAACACAACTAGTAAGTTAACTCCACACAACTAGTACACCTAAGCAAACTAACCCAACAAGTGTAAGAATTATCCTGATAAATAAATAAAAGGATAAATAATAACCTACACTAACAAAACCAACACAAACCTCTCAATTTTTAATTTTTTAATATTTTATACCGAATAATAATTTTTATTTTTTAAAAGTTGAGTGGTGCAATGGTGACGTAAAAAAGCATTTTGAGGTGGCACATATGTGGAGTTATGGTGGTGTTATGACAAGAGAAATGTTGTGCAAAAGTAAAAAAAATAAAAATGTCTTGTCACTTCATTTTTGTGTCACTTTCGTGCCACTAAGAATGACTCGATTTCCTCAAAGAATCATGGCCAAAAACACCAAAAAGTTTATTTTTACATTATTTGACCCTAAAATTTTCTCCAATTTGTGTAGTGATGAAAATCTACACAGACAGCCAAAAGAGTCAAGGGAAGCATCTTCCATACGCTTCTATTTGGGTTTGTATTAAAGGATTCAAGGAAAGCATTTGTCATAGTATTTACTCTACTTCTTTAGTTTCATTCTCTCTTTTCAACGCACCTACATTATTTTGTTTTTTGTCTTCCAATATTGACAGCTTATTCCTTTGAAATAAAACCCTTTTTGGTTTTACTCAAAGGAAATATGGAAGTGGATTTATAGTGTTTGTTGTTTATTTAGTTTTAGAGAGCTTATTGGTGTGAAGCTTCTCATATTGATAAATCTATCGTAGGATTTCCTCACTAATAATCCAAAAGTAAACACTAATAAAGTATTATTTCGTGATCTTATAGGAAGAAGCTTTATTTTTCATTCTTATTTTCTTTGTTAGACAAATTTGTGAAAAAAAATATGTTTATTTTTAGCACCCCTCTTGAAATAGAGAATAGCATTGACTTATCTCTTTCTTTATTTATTTTCTTTAAGTTGTCTATTTTATATATATTCTAGCTAGCTTTAAAGTACAAGTAACAAACCAAAAAAACAATTAGTTAATTATGCTTTATTTATTCATGTATATTATCCAGAAAGTATAAAAAGATGGTTTAATTTTATGTATTTGTCTTTATTTGATTAAGTTTGATGAACCATTTTGATTTAAAGTAATTAATGATTTAAACAATATTTAATATTTTAAATTCACTTAGTTGTTTATGGATGTTCCTCCTTTCAGTTGATTAGTATAAGCTAGTTGATCCAAACACATAAATTAGTTAGAATCCACGCTACTCGAACTTAGCCTATGCATTCCTAGTAGTTGGCCATTTCCCCTTTACCTACACACTTGTATCACCTTATGACCATTTCCAAATAATCCCAACGACATAAGGTAGGATTATTTCTTAGGATAATAACCCTTGAAATAATCAATCCAATCCAATGGGGTATCGTCCAAGAGCTATAGATTGTGGTCTTTCAATCTACCCCTCTTCCAAAGCTTATAGTTTATCAATGGACAATCCTAAATGAGCAATTGGAAGTTTTTGAAGCCCATTTACGTAGGTTACGACCAAGACAATAGTTAATATCTAACTCCTTCCTCTCTTTTTGTTAGTCTCTGCTCAATCTCGGTAAGTTGAGTACGAAGGATAACATTTTGTTTTCCTTACATTCATCTCCTCTCACGTTTTCCTAAAAAAATAAGGAGGTCATACAAGTAAACAAACATAAAGGACTCAATGAATTTTGGTAAGCGATAATTCATCATCTACATGAATGTTATAGGTGCATTAGTAAATTCTAAAGGTATGGTTAATGATCTAGATCATATTAGATCTAGGGGACAATACTATAGATGAAGATCTATATGTGTTGTGTGTGAAATCAGAAGCAATAATGTTGACTGGATCATGAGAAAATAATAGATGGGAACAAAAAATTATATGAATTTGTGTGTTTTGAACATGGCATACTCTTGAGGGGAATGTATGGTTTCTTAGTGTTGATACCTAATTTTGGAACAAGTCATGTGACAAGAACAATTTAGATATCTTTTAGGACACTTGAGCCACCAATGCATATTAGTCTATTTTTGGCATACTTCCCCCCTTTTGATTTGATCCCAAATTACTTCTACTACCATTTATTGTTAATATATACTTTTCATATTATCTAAGACCTCTATTTCACCTTTGTGATATTTATTCATCGATTGGTTTTGAGTTTCTCCCCATGTGTAATAGAGGGACACTAGTGGCATTTCTAGCGACTCATAGGAAACTAGTGGTGGTCACTAGTGACCCCTGGGACACCACCGGCAAGTGTTAGTGATGTTTCCTGTCAAATAGTCAGTTTCTCCATGTGGGTACTTTTTATGGTAAACATTTAATCTAATTTGAAACTAGATTACACATGAAACTATCCTAATCACGGTTATATATGCAAATACATCTAAGCCTATTTAAAACATCACACGTACATTGGCATTTTTTCTGTACATCTAAGTACTCGAGAAACAATTACATACAACATGAAGAGTTGAGTTTACACAAGGAAACCATATTCACCAAGATGTTATTCTAAATCTACCCTTAGTCGAAATTGAAGTGGTCATATTGTCCTATTCTAAAATAAGGATTCATTTTATTTTCATTAATTGGGCATAGAGGGAGGGAAGGTGTAGATTTCTCTCACATGGACTTACATATATCGATATATAACTACATGATCACTGATTCCAAATTGATATATAGTGCAATGATTCCAATTATAGGTAGTTTGGGTCAAGTCTATTGAGCATTCTTTATGTTTCTTCAAGTGAATTGCTATGGTTTGGAGTTGAATCAAGATAGAAGTTATTTGCATACATTCCCATATCATAGCACATTCAAAATAGGTTTTTCAAATCAAGAACAAAAAAGGTATGCATGCAATTTTTTAGGTCACCCCATGATAGTAGCAATGAGCATGGTGTGATTGTGATGAGCACTAGTGACTTGCACTATCCACAAAAATTGTTAGTTTCCTCGCTTATGTTTTTACCAAAACAGATTCAAGCACAATCCAACTTCGGAAATTAGTTTCCAGTTATTTATTGAGTATATTTTTATCATCTATACCCAACTATTGGCAATCAAGTATGCAATCGAATGTATAGATTTTATTCATGCTTTGTAAACTCTCCCTCTATTTTTAGTCAATTTTTGCACTTCTCAAATTCTGAAATTACTATTTTATTACATATAGATAAGAATTTGAATTATGTGCTTATTTTGAAAATTTTAGACTAGTGTAGTTAAAGCACCTAAAGCAAATTGGTGAAGCCGCTTCTTTAGATCATGCAAGCTAGGTTTTCTATTTAGGGTTTCATATCTTTCCCCTAGGGTCTATTTTTTATGTTTTTGTTTTTATGGTTTCATATCTTTCCCTTATGTTATATTTTTATGTGTTCATATTTGACTCATACATCACTAACCCTAGCTTTTTGAATGTTATGTACATTTTTAATTTATGCCAACCAAGAAATTTTAATTAACTACACCTATTAGGTGAAGTGCTATTGAATGGTTTATGTAATGATTTGGTTCAATCTTGTGCTTCTTTGAAAAAGAAAATGGTGGCTATTGTTGATGGTCATGCTACATTTATTGATATGATTGATACAAATGTGAATTGTAATAGACTCAATACTTCTATTGAATATGTTTGTGACATGTTGAGAATAAAAATGCTTATGGTAACAACATTGGCATGAACATGTCAAATTTTTCTACTTTAAATGCCAATGGCATATCTTTCTTTCAAGAGTATATGTCATTACATCCCAAAGAGATCGATGTAATTATTTATGTGGACAGATAAAACAGTTTAGTTAAGGAATCTACATATGATGAAGTACATATAATAAATGAACCTTTGAAATTTTCTATCTTGCCTACTAGAGGCTCACATTCTACATTAAACATTGAGGTTGTTACTACTATTGCTTTTATTATTGTGCCTTCATCTAGTGACTCTTTTATAATATCTAGAAATATTCTATCTTACCTACTAAAGGCTCACATTCTACATTAGGCACTAAGGTAGATACTATTATTACTTTTATTCTTGTGCCTCCATCTAGTGATTCTACTATAATATCTAAAAATATAGCTACTACTCATACTACTATGATCATTATTTTGTAGTACCCGAAATTAGGTCATGTGGTGCTTCACAATAATCTTTTAATATTTATCCCAACATTATCCTAATTACACGTTTATTAATTGAACTTAAATCATCTCGGTCAATCCTTCACTTTAAGTCCACTAGGTCATGACTTATTCTTCAACTTGGAACCTTAATTTTCTATGCACCTTACACAAGACATAGTTTGCAATTTATCTCATGTCTCATATTAGATTCCATCTTAATCATGGACAATTTTGTAGACCTAGGGAAGGCTTAGTCCGCAAATTTATCCCAGTGCCAATGAACCTATCCATTTTACTTGTAATGGTCATCTTTTCAAATGCACAAGCTGCCTTAGTCGACTTAGGGTCAAATAAGTGGGAAATTGTTCACACAATCCATTTATATAAACATGCACATCTTGACTTGTTATAGGCATCTAAGGATCTCATATTGAAGCACACTCTAAAAAGGTATTTAAACACAACATTGAAGCATCTCACCCTTGGAGCACATTACAACAAGCCACACATATCTTAATACAAACATCGTTTACTACCCTAGATCACATCATACATTGAGAGTCAAACCAAGCATCACTACCAAATATTGAGGACTGAAGTATGGATCTATCTTTATTTGCACATTTCTAACCTCTATTCCACCCAATGACATTGAGAATTACGAATGGAATTATCCTTCTTTGGTGTACTGGCACATAGGGAAGCACTTCTCATGTTAATAGGATGCATTGAGACCACTCCATCGCATATGATGAATAACACTTTCTCATAACAATAGGTCAAGAATACAAAGAGAAGATATGTGTAACTACATAAAAATTATTGCAAGATCTAGAGACATGGTTGCAAGTTATAAAGTTATGGCAAATCATAGTATTGGATGACACATTTGACATCCTTCAAACACCTTCGTTGGGTGAACTTATCCTGAGTGGAAGAATATGTCCTCCACTCAATTCTAGGCTCTCGTATTTTACTGGCAATTTTATGTCACCCTACAAAACATCTTCATTCAGTTTCAAATCACCATCACATAGTCTGATCCCATCTTGAGTGGATATGCTCCAAACTCTATCCCTAATTCTCATATTCTAGTTTATAAGTGTTTTTTATCAAATATATCATCCTTTCATAATCTGGGATTGTTGTATTTATTGTTATGGATTATCTTATTACACATTCATGCACTATCTTGATTGGATTTACCCTAGGGTTTCATATTTTTAAATCTGATTTTCAACACCATAGCTCTTTATTTGGGTCTTTCTAAAAACCCTAATTTTCTTATGTGTTTTATGTTGCTATAACGGTTTATATTAATGAATCATATCTCATTATTATCACCCCATCCTCTTTTAATTTACAATTGATCTAAGCGAGGCTATTCACATGAGCATTGATCACCCATCTATGATAAACACATTTGAGATCGTGAGTATAATCAATGTTTTGATTAGGAAAGATCCACACACAAAATAAAATGTTTTGGTGGGTAGAACTTTTCTTAGATACCCTTAGCATAACATAAGCTCTTATTGATGTTTAGATAATGGAACGATCGCCTTCATAACCACCCACTTACTCCTAGCATATTATACACTCATTATCCTACATGTTATTGTTGCATAATGCTAATACCATTTCATCCCTTAGTCGATCTTAGGGTCCAGTTAGCATATTTCAGAGAATTCTTAGAATAGTAGTGTGATAATGAAGTTATGTTAACTTTAAAACTTCCCAAGGACATTAATTGGAGGCCATTTTGTGGCCAGTTTAGCTATGTTGAGTTGTATTGTGGTTTTAGTCCTTGAGCTAGTTTTTGGGCTCTACTAGTTGAACCTTATCAAGTATGACAATATGTTGTAATGGGAAGTTTTGTTACAATTTATTCTCTCTACAGCTTAGAAAAATAATGATAAAATGACATTATATAAACATAATGTTTTATCTCTCTCCCTATTCTCTCTCTAGAAATCAACAAAATAATGCACAAGTGACATTGTGTGAAGCTAATGTTTTATTTCTCTCCCTTTTCTCTCTCTAGAAACCAAAAAATAATGTAACATTAACATTGTGTGAAACCAATGTTTTATTTCTTCTTGACTCTCTTTCTAGTTTTGAAGGCAAAGAAAATGTTTCAATTGTGTGTGAAAATAACTCTAGGAAGGCACGCACACACGCACACGCACACCCAGTAACACATGCACACATGCGCAAGCAGGGATGGACACATGCATGTAGGTGTGGCATAGGTACGCACGCACGCACATCATTTTCTTATAGATAAGCAGAAGCAAATGCCAAGTCATAGGCATAGAGCAAGTGAACAAGAATATGAAGAGGTCTTAGAAGAGGCCTTAAGCATGTTTCTACATCATTATGTTAACAAGGATGGTGTGGTGCAAGAAAAGGCACTTAAGAAGGAAGGTCAAGAGAAACCCAAGGAAGGAGTGAGAGAGAAGAAACATGCAGTAGCAGAAGATGAAAATAAGGTATGTGAAGAGATTGAGAAGGCCTTAAGACAAGAAGAGGTCAAGAGAGAAGTTGGCATAGTGCAACAAGAAAGAGATGAAAGAAAGAGTGAAGAAGTGCATGATAAAGTGCTTATGGACCCAAAGGAATGTCTATTGGATTATGAATCAACTGATGTAGTTAATGGAGATGATAAGAAAGGTAAGATGGCGAAAGATATAGTAAACATGTTGCATGAAGAACGATATGGAGATGAAGGGCAAATTGAAGGCTTCATAAGTAACCTTAAGAAGGTCAAACACCACCTAAAGAGTGGTTTAAAGTAGAGATCAGCCATGGAGGCCAAGCAACCTCTATGTTTTTAGATTAATACTAGGTGTGAATGTATTTTTGCAGGTGAAAGACAAATGAAGAAGCAAGCTCGAGCTAGAGCCAAGGTTAGAGTGAGTGTAAGCTCAGCCCGTGAAGATATACACCATGAAGGTGTCAAAAAGACTTATGAGTTAGCTAAAAAGGAAGAAGATGAAAAAAATATGAGTAAGTTTAGTTGGCACAAAGGAAGGGTGGCAAATCTAATGTTTGATGACAGAGAAGGGTTATCAGTCCAAGAGATTTGCATGAGCATTGAGGAAAAGAGGAAGCCTCAAAATAACATGAATTTTTTTATAGAAGATGTTCAGTTTATAGACAAGGTCAAGAAGGCCTATGAAGAAGCTATGAGTGAAGATACGGAGCATGTCACGAAGCAGGTAGAAGAGGCATTAAAGCCTCCTATTTCTTAATCTAACATTGCTTTGAAATTTGATTGTGCAAGTACAAGTGATTTGAATGAAAGTGTGAATCTTTTGATAAGAGTCATGAAGAAGATAGAATGGGAAGGACAAACTGAAGACAGGTGCAGAGAAGAGGGAACACAAATGAAGACAAAAATAGTCCTAGAAGTACCTTCTTGTTCAAGACTAAAAAGTTTGAGGAAGACAGAGAACAACTGGTGAAGTATTGGCATGCATCATATACAATCAAAGATCACTTCAAGGAGATCATCTTCAGTTGGAAGTTGGTGTTAGGAATCTAGAAGTCCTTAAGGGATCATTTGAGTTCATTTCATGATGTCTTGTTGAGTCAAGTATTCAAAAATTCAAACCTTGTATTTCCCACCAAAAGTGTTATTTTGAATTTTTGAGTGCTTCTTGGTTTATTAGGTGTGTTAAAGTTGTTTTATGAGAAAATAAGTGGCAAGGAGCTTGACTAAGGCCCTTCAAGGGTTAATAAAGTTGTGACACATGTCTTCTCCTTATGTTGTATGAATCCTTCCTTAAAAAGTTGTAATTGGTGACTAAAACATGTTTGGCAAATGTAATTAAGAGGTCTTGAATTTGGTTAGAAGGTGAAAAGGAATATATGTCTTGTTTGTAACTATTTGAGAGAGAGATCTCGATTGAAGGAGTATAAGCTCCAAGAATACTCATTTTTTGTAGTCTCTTCTTGCTAGCACACGGTTTTTTTGTTTTGAAAGCATATGCATGTTTGAATATGATCAAAGGAAGTTTGAGAATCTCATTGATGAATGCTCCTCATGGTTTGTAAGGGTGTTAGACCCATGTTCTAATTGATTCTTGTGTGTATTCATTGGATTTGGTATTGCTTTGCTTAGGTATTCCTTTAAAAATTTTGTACCAGTCAACTTTTTATCACAGTCAACTTTGGATGTGGCGTTTGAGTATGGAATTTTGATTGAAAGAGAAGAGTTGTGAATGGAGAAGAGTCCTAAGGGTGGCACAGATCACTGACTTGAGATTTAGTGCTTGACACTAAGATAAACTTAAGAAAATTGCATTTTCTTTCTCAATCTAGACATTGCACCCTAAACTTTGTCTTCTTGGTCAAGAAAGGGGGTAACTGATTAGTCTAGAGTTTGGTGAAGTATTTAGTGATCACTTTTTGTTTCAAAAGTTGCATGAGGACAACACATACATGTAGAAGTATTCCTAGGATTTGAAAGCAAGTAAAGAAGTCTATACAAACAATTTTCCTCACCTATGTTTCTTAAAACCCTACCTAGGGTTTATTGTGGATGACAACCTTAAGAGCCTAGACACCTTACCAAGAGCTAAGATCTTGACGAAATCATCATTAGTAAGCACTCAATAAGGATCAAAAGGAATCATACCACTAAAAGTTCTCAATTGATGGAAAAATGTACTAGTCCTTTACCAAGTCTGTAGAAGTTGAAAAGGAGGGTTTGTTTCTAAACTTAAGATTTAAGCCTTTATTATTTGAATTGAGAATTGAAAAATTATACATAGTATCTAAGGAGTGTGAGGGAGGGGATTTTGAAGGTTATAAGGCTTGGGGTTGATCAAAATGACCATATTTTATGACAGTAGGTCTACATACATGTAGGAGGGCAAAGAGGCCTAATTAAGAACTTAGGATATTGTGTTTTGGAGGATTCTTACAAAGGAAGAAACTGAGAAACTTTGTGTACATGAAGAATGGCCAAATGGGTGCTCTAAAATGCCTTTAGTTGGTTAAATAAGTGCTTCTATCAAAAGTAAGGCTTAAAAAACAATGAAGGCAGAGCTACTTAAGACAAGGTTGACTAGTGGAGAAGGAGTTGTTGGAAAAGTGACTTTCCCTAAGAGTTGAGAAATAAAACTTGGTAATGAGCACAAGGAGCATAATGGGTGTCCAAATCAAGTCTTAGTTTTCTTTGGTGCTTTGTAAGTTGCTCCCACCCAGTTTTCACCATCAACTTGCGCTTAACAAGCCAAAGGAGACAATTTTGGGAGAGAGTTGAAATTGAAGTTCTTGATTGATTTACATGAGTTTGGTAGTTGTTATTGCATGAGGTAGACCTATTACACAAGAAAAATTGATAGCATAAGCCAAAGTGAGCTTAAAATCTAAAATTTGCATATTTGAAGGGTTTCTTGACTTATGAAACTAAGCTATTTTGCAAGCTTTGGTCAATTTTGTGATAAGTGGATCAATCTAGCTTTGTGGATGAGTTGATTTGTCTTGGTGCTCTGCATCATATATGCACATATACATACACAATATGATCATACACGTGTATATGTGCAAGAGTACATCTACAATATACACATACAATATGTATATATAATGTGTACGTGTATATGCACATATACACACAATATGTACATATACATGTGTAGATGTACATGTACACATCTAGGTACACGCATACATGTATCTATCTACACTAAACACACCTACATGTACACATACATGTACGTGTATGTGTACGTGTATATGTACACATACATGTGAGTGTTTACACATTTGTGTGCATGCATGTGTGTTGCATGTGTACACATGCCTCGTGTGTGTACATGCGAGAGCATATGTGTGCATGTATCACACGAGTACACATGGGGATGTGTGTATGTGTGCATGTAAGATACACATTTGTTCTCACACATGCACGTGTCCACGTGAGCACAAGCACACGTGTGTGTATACAAATACACATGAATGTGTATATGTATACACATACACTACACGTGTATGTGTACACATACATACATACACCTTACATTGCTTTACATCACTATTACATTATGTATTCTCTTGCATGTTCTATGCTTAATTACTTGTGCATTCATGTGTGCGCTTGAGTGTGCTTGTACAAGTTGTCATGCAATATCATGTCATGCTGATATATGATTCTCTAGTCATCATGTGACATATGATTAATTGCTTTTATGTTTTTGGTCATGCTATTTTATTCAATAATTTCTAATGTTTTCCATTAGTTCACACGATTGTGTTTAATTAATGTGATATCATTGTACTTAGTCCATAACTTTACTATATTTGGTGCATGTGTTATCATGGTACTTACCATGCATCTATTGAGGCACACTATTATTGTGTGTTTTGCTTGTTACGAATGGTGGTATATCCTTTGTCCTCACCTCTCTTGCATGTTACATCGGGCCATACCATTTCCCCCACATATTCATGGAGCCTTCACAATGTCATATTCTACATATCTACATACACTATACTATTATAGTTAGATAGTGGATTACATTTTACATTTTAAAATTGCATGATGATGTCTTTCATATGTTTTACATATCCCATTGCATATACATGTTGTTACCGATGTGCTTTGATGATGATATATTTTTATTTAGCATATATGTGTTTTCAACTTCCTTTTATTGCATTTTTTGGTTTAAGGAACTTCCTCACAAGTGTTCTTTAACATTTTGACAATGTTGTTTGAGAATTAAACATAGTAAACAAATAATTCTTGTTGTTGCCACCACAATGGGGGCTAAAGGACATTGAGCCTCTTTTGTTACACCTCGTGCATGCTTCTCATTTAAAATATAGGCCAACCTTTCCCATATTTTTTATGTGACGCATAGGAGCTCTTGATCATGAGGTATGCATTGATGCTTCCTTTCGCATTTTTTGTTTCATTTACAATTCTATGGTGTGATCACAATGCATTGTACTGTTTATTTTTCATTTTGGGTGCTCGTGCATATATGAGTTATAGTCATACCATTACATATTTTCCTACACCCATTGGCCAACTTACTCATACTTGAAAAAGTTGCTCAAGTGTTCGAATACTTCAGGTATACGAATTGATCTACCATTTCAATTGTTTAATTTTACTTGGACAAAATAATAGCAACCATTTTATTCATTTAAACATGTCATCTTAGCATTTCAAAAAGCATTAACTTACTACAATTATTTGGCTGAATTGGGCTTTCACCAACCCCACCAATTGGGGCACCACAAAGGTATATTTCCCATTTAGTAAACTTTAAATATATTTCTTATCCCCTCAACAAGCCCAATCAATAAAATCAACTATTGTCCAACAGATGTAGTCCGTCTTTCAAAGAAAAATGACACCAAGCTAATAATGTTTCATATACTTCTTACAAAACAGCAAGCACAATCAAAGTCTAATAATAAAACAGTACACTCAAAATGTCATTTGTGCTCTAGACCTGTCAACTACCCATCTCACATCCATCCAAACCAGAAAACACAAAAAAAAAAAAATCAGAGAAAAGTTTATTCACATTAATTTTTTTGTGGCAATAGAACCTATCAGTGTGTCCATGGAACTCAAACGGACAATTGCTAGTATACATACTTCACATTGTATTATGTCAACCAACTTATAGTTCTACAATCATTATTTTCTGTTTCGCAATGGTTACTTATATAGATAAGATGGTTGATGTGGTTTTACATGGATCATATTATTATATGACCAGAATTATTCTAATTTTTATTCCTCATTGTTGCAATACTTATCAATACTTTTAGCTTTGGGCATTTAATTTCATATTCTTCAAAATTGTCAAAAATGTCCCAATTCTTCAACCATTTACACAGACTTCTTGCCTCTACCATTTTTTTACCGGGATAATGGCTGGTTGAAGTCCTTGCACAAGAAGGGAATGAAAAAATTTGGGTTTTGCAGAATTATTTGTAATAAGTTTGTTTAACCAACACAATAGGACCGTGCCATTTGTCATAGAACTGAATCAATATTTATATAAGTACTACCTTGAAATTCAGGTATTAAATTGATTTTGAGATGATAAATAAATGCACCAAACCCCACCTTTATTTCCATCAATGTGACTGCAACCAGTGTGTGATAGCAACCCTATGTAGAAGTAACAACAAGAAGAATCATGTTTCAAAAGTTGTTTCATATAAATGGCAGCACAGAAAGTATCGAATAATTTGTTCAAAAAAATCTTCGTGTCCAATAAAAAGGCCTAAAATGCAAATTATATGTATTTCTGACTATAATAAATATCAAATTCTTGCCCCACCCTATCCATGCAAGCAAATTTTCAATGGACTTTCCAATGGAATTGTTCTTAGCATCATCTATTCCATATCTAATGTAGCCATAATAGACATGGTTAAGAGATATTAAAATAGTTCAGATGATAAAGATTTACTTCTTTTAACTCTCAATTATAAATTTATATACAAGCCCCTCTTCTCCGAACAAGACTGTATCTTTATTTCTCCAACTTCTGTTACCTCAATCAGTATCAAACAACTTCTGTTACCTCAATATATAAAGGGACATAAGTGTTTATATTGGCAAGGTGGCATGGCTTCTCAAATGGACTGTGGACTAATGAGAACAATGAGAGAGCTAAAACAACATATACTGTTTGGATTTCCATAGAATTGTTAAAACTATGGCTCCAAAACTCATTTCAATTACTGTTTGCCTTCCAAATTATCATCTTATATATATAAAGAGAGAGGTGGGGGGCAGCAGTGGGCGAGGCACTCCAGCAACTGATTTCAAGCTCATTTATTTTATTCCAATTGGAGAGAGGCGGACAGAAAACCATAGCATATAGTGTGGTTAATTACAGATTCCTATAAGAAAAATTGTAATAAGTTTTCAGAACTACCATATTAAGAAGATCAAAAATGCTACACGAACTACATAGTACATTTGATTTAGTTCAAAGTCTAAAAGTTTTCAGGATTTCTATATTAAAAGGATCAAAAATGTCAAAAGTAACAATAATTACTTCATGCACCGGCTGCATCTGCCTGTTTATTTTGTAGATTGAAACAAAGAGGACAACTAAGAAATATGGCACTGAGTCGGCATAGGAACACTGTAATAGTGTGCCAGATGAAACAGCTTGATGGAATGAATGTTGAGAAAAGTAAAAGGGCATGATTGAACACTTTCTTCTCAGACTGAGCCTTTCACTAGAAGTGACAGAAAAGGGCACTGATATCTCATTGATAGTTGATGGAAATGAACACTTGACAGAGTTATGATAAAACTTGCACCGATTGCACCAAAAAGAAGTGTGATGATTACACCGATAGCAAAATATGGGAAGGCTCTCAACTACAAAGCTCCAAATCAGAACACCAATCAGTTAAATAACATCTAAAGCACCGCCTCCACAGCTGATTCTTTCCCTATTATCTCTAATTTTGCAGTGCAGCACAACGCAGAGCATTTATATTAAAGAGAGTGCAACACCTGTTTTTCTTATTTTTCCTCGCCATCTTTTAAATTTAATTTTTATTGTTTTTATTTTAATTTAATCATAATTTTCTTTATCTTGCTCGTGGGGAATTGATTGATCTTAGGAGAGAATAACCCCACCCCCAAAAAAAAGAGGTGGACTGTTAAAGTGTAACAAGGCATCCCATTGCTTCTAGGGAAGTGTGCCCTATGGGGGATACACACAATGATCAACTTTGAACCTATGAATTTTCAATCAGCACTTTATTTGCACCTGTTGGAGGTGCAAGTGCTAGTGCTAGTAATTAAACAAAGCCAAGGATAATGACAATGCGTGGAAAACTGACAATTTATAAGGTTGACTCTGGAATATATTATATCAATGAAGTAATTCAAGCAATTAAAAAGAGCACGGTTAAAACGTATAGCCCCATGCACCTACACTGTTAGCATACAGACCACTGCACCAAATAGCTTAACTAAAATACTTGTCGGCCAAAACGACAGACAAATATATTGGAAACATCAGGTTGAATACTGGTGACTGACTATTACTAATATGGTGGCTCCGAATTGGGGGATAGAGTAAAAATGGCATTCCAGGAGTATAGGGGGCGCCATATTCATTCATTGTGCTCTCTGTTACAAGTCCAAAGGCTGGCATTCAAAGGGCAATATAAATCTAATTGAAACCCAACAATAATAAGCTTGTTAAATTTGCTCTTAATGCCTCGTAGCTCATATAATTCTTGAAACTTTGAAGCTCTCCTCTTACTGCACCGGATCATCCACATTGGGGAGAAAATATAGAGGCTTTTGACAAATCTTGACCAATACCTTGAGCGACTATAATAATTCTAAAATAGGCGAGGTTGAAAAAAAAATGAACCGGGGATATAGTCTCTTATAAATACTAATTAATACTAAACATTATTACAACTCTCTATTTGATACCTACAATAATGTAGCAATATCTATCAAGGCATTTGCAACTACTGTTGGCAAGTGGTGTTTTGATTGATGTCAATAAGTGACATTGATGTCAATAAGTGACATTGATGTCAAAAGGAGAAAGGAACAACATGTGTGAAGGTTGATTGGTAGTGTCATTCATTGATGTCATGACAAGTTGAGTTGTTTGGTCTACCGTTGATGAGGTGGCATGGTGTCTTGAGTAGGTGTAGTGGCTTACAGAAGTATTGCAGTGATAGGTGGATGTTGTAGTGATGTCATGAAACCTGTTGAAGGCTCTTGTAGGTGGGCAAGAGTGACAAAGTCATGAGGTGGTCAGCATGGAAGGTGCAAGCATGATCAAGAAGCCTAGATAGGAGGCCTAGTCAGCATACATGAAGGAGGATGATATGTCATGGTGGATCATAGGTATGTAGAAGTTGGTTAAGCACTGTGAGAGTATGGAGAGCATGAGGATGAGGTGTTAAGACACTTACAAGTGCCTCTGAGTGAGCATGCAGGGTTTGGATCTACTTTCTAAGTCAGTACCTAGACCTATCTTAAGCCCTAGGTGGCCTAATGAAGTAGGATGATCTGATTCTAAGCTAAGAGTGCAAAGGTGAGCATTGGGAAAGCTGTAGTAGATTATCCTAGAGGTGTGGACAAAGTTTCAGGCCCTGGTTTGAAGGAAGAAGCATGAAAAGTGGTTTTAGACTCTACCGAGCTCTTGGAAGTGAGAATCAAAGCTCGAAAAGGACTTTCTTGTGCTCATTGGCATTTGGGAACTCTGTATGGTGGCCCAAGCTCTTCAGGGTAGTTGGGGAATGGACCTAAGAAGACATTCCAAGCATTAGCTCGGGAGATAAGGCCTAGGGCTTTATGAACAATCGTTATGAAGGTAAACAGGGCATAAACCCTCTTAAAACCCTACTAAGGTAGCGATGGAGAAGATCTTGCTCAATATGGCCCAAAATGAATTCGGTGACATGGTTGGATGATTGGAGGCTCTAGTTGACTCTCTCAAGTATCTCCAAGTGGCATTGAGGTGTCCTGACAGTAAGTGGACCCCACAGTAAATTGCAAGGTTCTGAAGTTGTGTTTGCTCTCAAGTATTGCACTAGACATGGTGTGCAAATGGGTGGTAGAGGAAGTATGGAAGCCATTCCTCTTGTCTGAGGTGGTTTCAAAACAAGGTTTAGTCTTTAGATGGTCTATGGAAGTCATTCTTGCAAGACTAGTTTTGGGGCAGTTTTGGCAATTTCAAGTGGTCATGGTGAAGAGATGGTCTTGAGTTCTTATGACCTGAGTTGAAGTACCCTATGCACATGAAGATGTTGTACAGGTCTAATATGACATGAATCAAGTATTGAATGAGCTTTGAACGTCAGTTGGTATGGTGAGAAGTTGGTCACAAAGTTGATTGGTTTTGCCTAGTTCTAGACTGAGCAGATAGGGTGAAGAGATTGGTCTGCAAGATCAATATTGGCCATTGGACCATGTTGTTTATCCTTCTGAGGATATGATCAAGGATGTTCTAAGGACCATATGCATGCATCAGAAAACTTTGAATGGGTCAGTACATGTGTTGGATAGTCAAATCTTCTTAACTGCTTTTCATGGTGTAAGGATGGTTCTAGGAGTGCAAGTTGCCAAGTGGATATTGGGCATGTTGGTTGCTCAAATGTGCACCCGCGCCTTGGATCTTGAAAGGGCCGAGGTGTCTGACACCACAATGGAACCATCCCCAAGTTGTGGGACCTTGCGTGCTTGGGACGGATCTCCGAAGAAGGCCGGTTCCTCTACCTACCTCTAACGCTACTACTACTCCTAGTGCTGAAAGCAAATCCTAGACTAAACATGCCAAGGGACCAGGGATATAAGGATGTGTAGAAAGGGGAAATCCTAAGCTAAGGAAGGCGATAGCGCCAAAAGGAAATGGTCAATCTCTCTCCACAAGCGGCAAAGGAAACAGAGAGGGCGCGTGAGAAGAGGGCGGACGACGCACACCACAGATCAACACACAGGCTCAGCCTTCCAACACACGCAACACATGAACGTGGGGAATGCAAGCACAGGAGTACGCACAGCATGCCAGAAAACTCAAACAGAGAGGCGAGATGTAATGAAAATGAGAGAGGGAAGACAAGAGTTCCACAAAACACGATTTTATTGCTTAAGGGACGCACAATCATTTGCATTCACAACAGGAGGCGAGAATACATTGAAGAGACCACGCCTAGGCCTGAGACCCGTGGGAAGTCAGCCACCATTTTGGCATGGTGTTGTTACAACAAGGAGGGATATTTTTACAAAGCAAAACTCTATTATTTATAGAAGGAGAAAAGAGAAGGAGAAAGGGAGGGAAACTCAAATTCAAATCTTTGACCACCAACAACCAACGATAAATGCCTGCAAATCCGCCTGCAAGGCTGTCAGATGCGCTTCCCCATGTCTGTTTGGCGTGTGGAAGAAGGAAGAAGGCAAAATCTGATGAAATCTAGTGGTTGAGGTCGATTGGATGTGCATTGATGAGCTGAAAGACGTTTCCCTATTTTTGCCTATCAAATCCTGCCTAAATTTGAATTTGAATAGTCCAACGTGTAGCTTGTGTCAGCAATTCTCTGACAAGTCCAGGCACGTGCCGATCTGAGCTTTGTAGCAAAAGATACGGCTGTCAGAAGATGTCAGAGTCGTCGACACACGAAAAACACATGGCACAAGCAGGCTAGCTGAAATGATGGCCAACTGTTCATTTGTTTTTTCTTTTCTGCCACGTATCATACACTGGTTGGTTGTCCAGATTCGGCGCCCTGTTGGAGTGCTTTGATTGGTTACGCGCGGCACACTCAAGTCTGACAAAAGATGACTTGGCACAGAAGGGCACAAAGGAAGGCGCAAGGCGTAGGAGCGAGAAACAATCACGCGAAAGGGAAACAGAGGGGAGGCGCAAAGGAGCGCGTGCGGTGCGCGAGGGGAGAAGAGGCAAACTGGTGAGCAGAGAACATATGGTTAAGGCACAACTATTAAAAGGTAATGGGCGCGACGCGCGAAGGGCCAAGGACTTAGCTAATAGAAGTGTGAGGCATGCGGGAAGGGAAAAATGGAAGGAGATAGAAGAATGCAAAGGGGAGTAGGAAGGCGCGCAACGGCGCGCAGAGGAACTGCAACTGTGCCAAGGTGTCAAAAGAACAATCTTGAGTGCACACAACCTGAAATGTGAAACACCAAAGTCAAGATGAAAATACAAGTTATCCAGATAACTAGGAAAGTTATTTGGATAACAGGGCACTTACAATCCAAGCAAGGATGTCTGATGGAGTTGGTGATGACCCTGAGGTCATGAGGCTTCTATTCATGTGACATACATGCATGGTTGAGGTGATTTGGTGATGTATTTGCTTCAATATGTGAAGACTGGTTTTGTAGGTCACAAACCTAATGAGGATAGTTGATGCTAATGGTGGCTTCATAACATGATATAGTGGTACAGAGTTGAACAAGCATGTTGGAGATTGACAGAAGACTTGACAACATGTCTAAGTGGTTCCTAAAGTTTAGTGAAGGCCATGTGGGCCAAGAAGACCCAGATTTGGCAAAGGAGTTGTTTTAGGCATTTAGGCCTAATTGAGTCCTAATGAAGAAATGTGGACATGAGGTGTTATTGTCGACCTAAGGAGGCTTGTGTATGATGTTTTCATATTGATATAATGTTCTATACTTTGTGAAGGCCGACTGAGGTGGTATGTATTATCTTAAGTCATGTATATAAGCAAGGAAATTAAGCCTATTTGGGTGTGCTAGAGAAAATGAAGTAGTGTGAGTAAGGGCAGAATATAGAGGTGAAGAAGGTCCGTGTGACCATCAAAGAGAGGGCAAAGAAGTTGTCATTAAGAGCCAATAGTAGGTGGTGAGCATATGATGTTTAAGGTCAGATGACCTAATCAGCTTGGTGAAGAAGCTTGTTGTGTGAAGAAGCCTAGAAGGCAATTTTGAGAAAGATAGAAGAAGGAAGAGCTAAATAAGAGTCATCATCTGTTGTTGTAGAGATATTCTAAAGGTGACAAACACATTTAGGTGGTTGAAATGGTGCTAAGTCATATAGGGGGTTGGTGCCTCCATGCAAGTTGGTGTTTGCTAAATCTAGGGGTTGGTACTCCTTGTGGGGTTGGTGCCTCACTAAACTTAGGGGTTGGTGCTCCTTGTGGAGTTGGTGCTTCACTAAATTTGATCTTTGTTTATAAGATAGTTGTCCATTTCTTTGATCAGTGGGTTTTATCCCTATAAGGGTTTCCCAATTAAATTTGGTGTTCATGTGTTCTTGTGTTCCTTTTGCATGTGTTTGATGATTGTGTTGTCTTGATGATTCATAATGGCTAAAGTTAAATTGAATGGTTGATGGATGTTAATGTATGAGTGAATGAAAGCTTTTATGCGCACTGATTCACCCCCCCCCCTTCTCAGTGGTTGTGCTTCCAACTACAACATCTAACAAAAAGCCCTTTTCCATTATAATTTAATGTACATCTATACCCTCCTCTAAAGCTTCCATTTTGGACAAGCTCGTTTGCTTAGAGGTTTCCAAGGCCTTTTCAACATATCCATTTCATGCATATCCTGTCATCACAACAATTCATGAGACTGTATTTCTCTGAGGCATTTTGTCAAATAGTTCTCGTGCCTTGTGTATGCTTCCACATTTTACATACATATCTACCTAGGCATTCCCAACTGCAACACCTATCAAAAATCCCTTTTCCATTATTCTTTGATGAATGTCCACACTCAATTTTAAAGCTCCCATTGTGGCATAGGCTAAGAGGATGTTTGCAAAGGTTTCGGAATTTGGATTTACACTTGCCAAATGCATTTGTTTAAAAGTTTTCAAGGCCTATTCAACAACCCCATTTTGTGAATATCCTAAAATCATTGCACTCCATGAGATGACATCCCTCTAAGGCATTATGTCAAACAGTTCGCAAACTTCCACATTTTTCATACATATCAATCAGGGCACCTACAACTACAACATCTGACAAAAAAACCCTTTCTATTATGCTTTGATGGAGATCCATAACCTATTGCAAAGTTGTTATTTTGACACACATGTTGGCAAAGGTTAGTTGATCGGGTTGGACATATGTTTGTGGCATTTGGTGACAGAGTCTCAATGCCTCTTGTGGATGACCATGTCTTTTGTAAGCTGCAATTATGATATTCCATGAAAAGATATCTCATTCTATCATTTGGTCAAACACTTGGCGTCCATTTACTGAACTTCTATACTTGTCATACCAATGTTGCCAGATACTCTACCCCTACTTCTAGGGCGGCCGTATCCGCGTGCTAGATACAAATAAGGCTTGAGTGCTTCTTGGATACGGCTCCGATACCGTACCCAGCCGTATCCAAATACAAAAACGTAATTGTGTCGTATCAGATACAGCCAAATGCGATAAGAAGGGCAACTATAGCCATACCTGATTTAGTAGTTGAAAAATCCCAAATAACCCCTTCAAAAGGCTAAAAAGATGCTAAAAACTGCAAATGATCTTTTATAATGCATTTTAGTAGCAACAACTGAGAACATGGAGGTGAGAGTGTTGAATAACTCTTTTACTCCAAGCTTTCACATTGGCTCTGATCAACATGCAATTCTTTTGATCTGTTTCTTTTGGCCTACTCTATTTCTTTTCTTTCATTTCATCTATTTTCCACTAGCCTACAAAACCTGCAATTTTATTAATCCATTGAATACCAAATTTCATACCTTCCCGTGGGCTAGAAGTGTGTAATTTGCATGTAATTTTAATCTAATGTATAAGTTGGTTTATAATTTAAATTTGATAATTATTATTAATATATTCGTAATTTATAATTTAAATTATTATTGTATTTTAAATATCATATATTATGCCGTATCCAACCATATCCATATCAAGGGGCATTAAAAACTGGTCGTATCCATATCCATGCAACTCTGTGTCATACATATGTCTAAGGGTGTCTTATAAAAGTTTATGGGCACCAAACTTAATTTCCCTCTCATTGACGTAGGAGTGAATTTGCTTACCATCTGGAAGGGAATTCTTGAAAATGCAGGTCTGCAATAGTTCAAGATACATAGAAAAGTTTACAGAGGGGTCGTGTGGAGTAAGCTGCCTGTGTTTCGCCTCCTTCAACAAACCCAATCTATGTAATGCTGTGTATCGTGAGCAGAGGGCAGTCGAGCCCCATGTTTTCTATACATATTCCTACCAAGAAGAATAATTCCAAATATGAAGTGGAAGAGCTGACGTCACCCAAAGTGACGTGTGCTGCGCAGGTGAGAATGAAACCAATGAAACAGTGTAAGAGCTAGCAGTCTCTGATGGCAGAGATTGAGAAATTGCACAGCCATAAGCACAGAAAGAGGGCTTTGGCATTCAGCTGCAGAATGCAGCAGTGCAGCATAAGGTTGTGAGCTTGAAAGAGGAGGTCGTACAGTTTGCAATGGCTCTGAAAAATCTCGGTGTGGATTTGGCTGTTATCATGCTCCCACTGTTTCGACCAATGGTAACGATGAAGAGGAGGAGGGCGAGGACGAGGAATCCAAAGAACCAACAACCTCTGCAACTGTCTTTGCCAAGTGGTTTATTATGTTGCTGGATATCGATGTTAGCAAATCCGAGCCCATTCATGGATAAGAGGAAGATGATCAGAAATCAGCAGTGCGGGCGGCCACAGATTCGAACAAGGAACCTGTGGTGCCTCCACTGAACGCTTTTCTGTAAATGTGATGCAGATCTGTCAGCCCTGCTCCATGTGTATAAAACTGTTGAGGACAACAATTTCACAATTTTGCAAGTATTTTCTGGCTAAAAACATTAAAAAACATGTAACGAATGTCAAAACGTAGCTTCCCGGAGGCTGCAACTTTCTGGTGTCCTATTGTTCTCCAGCACTGCATCCACAAGCATGAGTTCTCATGCTATATATAGCCTAACGGCTAATTAATAAATGAAATTAAAGTAATTGCAAAGCTTGGCCATATAAGATCGTAAAATCCTAGTCCTTAAGCCTTCCCGTGGCCCAGATCGTTCTTGAATTCAACTTACTTTTTCTATTAAAAATGGTACGGAATTGGCCATAATTATTATTAAAAACCCATTGCCTATCATTAGCTGAAAGAGCACCCATGGGGAAATTTGCAACCCTCACCAAAGTAGATGATGAATCGGATCAACAATTGGGAGCAGGAACGGAACAGGGGTAATCAAACATTTTTCTGTGGCCAAAGGTATTGCATATACCTTTTCAATTCTAAGATGGGGGCACAAGATTCAGAAGCAGGCCCAGTGATTTTCAGTTCTTGTGGATCGTACCTGAAAAAATGGCACAAGAAATTAAGATCCAGAACAAGAAACACCCACCTCAATTCCAGAATGGCTGTGTTTGCCCTTCTCCCTACTCATTTGTGGAACAAATCCTGCTTGGAAAAGATAGAAAGATGGTAAATTTTGGATGCAGCTGGACCCAAGGATGATCTATATAACTGAATTCAATCTAGAGCAAGGACTGACAGAAGCAATTACTCTGGAGATGTTTGGACAGGGAATAATGTAGGATATTGGATGAGAAACAGATCCCATTTAGATGCAATTGGAGTCTATTCATGACCACTCTGCTAAGAATTGACCCAAAAAGCCAATGAAATGTGCCAAAAACATAAGGAAAAAAAAAGAGGAGAAAATGATTCAAGGAGTGGAGTTACAAGTATACTTGGAACCACGGGGAAAATCCCTCCAAAGATTTTGACATAGAAGTTGAAATAGGGATCAAAGATGAAGAAACCATTGATGAGGAAGGAAATGATACCATGGAGAAGATAGAAACCAATATGACAATTGAGATTTCAAAACAAGCATGGACTGAAAAATCCTTCAATAATAGCAAAGATGCGCAAGTGGAAACTCACTTCCCAATTCAGAGAGAAACTAATAAAAATAAAGCATAATGAGATTCCTCAAGAATCAAGAATAGAAAAAACCAAAAAATAGCGTAGATCTCTTACCCCTCATTCAATGGGACATAAAGAATATAAACAACAGGAAGATATGGGGCAAGTGAAGAGGTCTCCGGAACGAAAGTGAAATCCGTAGCTCTCCTACCCCTCATAAAGTCAAGAAACGGGATAAAGGGACAATTGGATTGAAAGAAATGAGAGAAAACCAAGAAGGAAGAAATTCATGCAAGAAAGGGTTCAAGAATCACAAAAAAATCAGTCTCTGCAAACACTGAAAACACTAGATGATTTCATTAATCCTTAGATGACCATTCAGGTAAGCAGCTCTTTGCTATTGCAACTGTAGTAGTAGAGGTAGGAATAGGGTGGTTAAACTCGTTATGAAGATCGTATCTTGGATTGCTAGAGGTTTGGTGATAAGCACGAGCAAAGTCAAGCTAAGAGACTAGCAAAAACAACCAACCTTATGGTTTTGTGCATTACCATGTGCAAACCTGCACAAGTAAACCAGCCCATACCAGGACCACCTCCCTTGCAGGTGCCTACCCAGTAACATCTTTTAAAAAATCAAAGGCAAAGAAAGCAATAAGGGCAAACTGAGGATCTCAACAAAGAAGCACCTGAGCACAAGGACCTCCTGGAGACATGGAAACGAGGAAAACTTTGGGAGACTCAAATCAACAATGACATGGCTCAAAGCTGGATATTAAAAATAATTGCAAAGATGGTAAATTGCAGAATTAACATTTAATTACATGTCATATCTGGTTTGACTCTTAGATAATGGCTCTGTGATAAATATGGGAGAGGTTATCAACCAAGGGGCAAAAAATGTCTTCCAACATCTCTTTACAGAGTAAAACATGAAAAAGAAGGCTTCCCAATATGGCATTCGGACCAGAATTTTAAGGTTGTTTACCAAAGACAAAAATATATTTCTAACCAGGTTAGAATCCATTGAAGAGCTTGAAAGAAGTGGAATTTACACTCAAAAAGGAAGAGGCCCAAGCCCCAATATCTTCACCAACCATCTCTATCAGCAAGCTTGGGATATTATTTGTTTTAATCTTTTTAAAATGGTAGAAGAGACCAGACAAACAGGTAAAGTTCGACGTGCCATTAATTGCTCATTCATTTCTCTCATCCCTAAGGGGTGCCCATTCCTTGAAAACAATTTACCATATTTCTTGTGAAATAGAACATACTAATTTATTTCCAAAGGGATAGATAATAGGCTTAAATCTCTGCTTGATAAGCTCATAAGGAAAGAACAGGGCATTTTGCTCCGGTAGGCAGATTTTTGAAAACATTCTCATTATTCAGGAGGCTCTTCACTCTAGAGAATTATCGAAGTCCAGGTCTTGCTAATGCTTTCACATTATTAACAGCTTTTTTGTCTTAAAAGTCACTAGATAATTTGGAGTTCCTCCATTCTGGATTTTGTCCACTCACAAAAACTAGAATTGTTGTTGTAATCTAAGTTGCCGCATTCGAATTCATGTTCGAATTCGCCGATGATTAAATTCGTGAAAAATTCGTTGGTAAAAAAATCAACGATTAAATTCGTGATTAAATTCGATTATGAGAAATTATATAATATATAAAATTATATATTATATTATACATATACATATAAAATTATATCTTATATATATATATAAATTATATCTTAAATATACATATAAATTATATCTTAATTATTATATATTATATATTACTTAGATAAGGTTTGGTCTTCATATATAATTTTATGTATAAAAATATACATATATTTTATAAAATAAAACTTTATTTATAACACATATTTTATAAAGTAAAACTTTATATATAACATCATACATATATTTTATAAAATAAATATGCTAAAACGAAAAACCTAAAACTTATTAAATAAACTTAAAACCTTAAAACCTTAAAACATTTAAAAACAAAAAACAAACATTTATAAACTACCACGCATATTTATAAACTTATTATAAACTTAAAACCTTAAAACATTTATAAACATAAAACCTTAAAACATTTAAAAAACAAAACACAAACAGCGTCGAAATTCTGTGAGAGGGGCTGTGAGCTCGAAAGTGGCACTCAAGCATGTATGAATACTCAACGAACTCTGCATAACCTCCAGCTATGACGTCTAAACATCCCCCCAGCAATGGCGTCCAAACAGCCCGTCCAACAAGGCGTCGAAACAGGTCGGAGACCCTAAAATCGAAAAAAGTAAACCCTAAAACGAATTTCGCGATTTTTAAAACGAAATTTGGCGAATTTAAAACACGATTTTGCAGTGAATTTAATAAAAATTTCACATCCAACTTCCGTACGAATAAATTCGCGATTTTCAACGAATTCTTTTCTGTTGTATTAAATCCGGCGAATTTCGAATTTTTACCTTCAAGTTCGGCGAATGCGGTCACTTAGCTTGTAATAGATGGTGACCCATTCAATTTTTATTTTATTTTTAACATCACAAGAGAGGTTTCACCATACATTATCACTCTGGCAGCTGTATCATTGTCCAGGCATATTCTGGGCATTTAATATAAAAATGGAGTGAGTGTAACACACTCCCTGTTTGTACTTGATACCATATTGTTAACCAGTGCCTTCAAGATTTTTACTCGTGAAGCCCGTAATGGCTTTCTTAACGCTTTACATGGACCATTAAATAGATACAAAATTACAAATATAAAATTTATGCCATCACCACCCTCCCCAGAAGTTAATAACAGTATCCAGTAGTTGAATAAAACAGCTCTTTTTCCCTTGCAATGCCAGTCAGCTTCTTAGTTCTCTAGGATCAAGAATCAAGATTGGTTACCAGTTCAACATAAAAAATTTAAAGAAAAAAATGCATCTTGGGGTAATGAGTGGCCGATTTTACATGGAAGGATCACACACATCATAGCAGTCCTTTCTGATTGCTTGTCTCCGATAGTTCCATCATCCATGTCACCTTCCCCTCCATCAGTGGTGCTAGAAATTAAAAAATGCATCAGCCACTTCCTCTTCGTAGGTGGAAAAAGTTGCATTGATTGCTTGGGAAAAAGTTCTTTCACCCAATTAAACAAAGCAATTGAAGCAAAATGGATGGGAATCTAATTTCTCTGCCTTCCACCTGCTGTAAAACAATTATAACAAGTCCATCCTGAGATTGCTCAGAAAAACATTTTGCAGTGACCATGACCTACCACAAAAGGAACCTTCAATGTTGAATTTCTTATGCTTCACTAAACATCCAAATCTATACAACACCTGAAGAATGCTATACTAGGCAAACTCATTGATGTTGGAGAGAGCACATTTGAAGAGCCTTCAATACGGGATAAGGAAGAGCTGCAGTATCTATAAATATGGATGATAAATAATAGAGTTAACAGGCTCTCAGTTGTGGGTAAGACTTATCTTCTTAAGAGGTGCTTAGAATTTGTTGGGAAATTCCCCTTGGATTTCTTTAACTTTTCTTCAGTCCTTGTTGATGCCTTCAAAAAATGCCACAGACCTCTCCTAATCAGAGCCACACGTATCTCTCAAACAGAAGAAAGGTGATCTCATTTGGAGACCTCCTGATTCACAGGCTTATATTGAAAAGGGGTACAAGGATCTGTCGAAGGCTTGTCAAAGCTCTCTTCAAATGTCGCATCTGCATGGCAAACAATATAGATTTCTTACACTATTCCAAAAATCAATGTGCTTATGTGGCTTCTAGCACACATGAAACCACTCAATGGGGATAACTTCTGGACTTTAAGTGCATATTATGCAAAATCTATGCCATCTCTTCTGAAGTTGCAGATGGACCATAGATCTGTCAATGAGGTTACTTTTCCGTATCAACCTTCATCATGTCATGCACCCAGATACTTGGGAAGATATGCTCAAGCAATAGTCAACTCAAATCCACCTAGGTTCAAAGCTAAACCTTCCATCTCCAAAATTTGGACCCTGCTTCATCATTACTGAAGCTGGAAAAAATGGAACAAGGAATTTGAGGACAGGGAACCCAACATTAACATGGAAGCCCTGAAAATCAATGTGTTACTTACAAAAATTCTTAAAGCAGCCAGCCAGGTAACTCCTTTGGTTTGCCTACCAAATACTTTCAAGATGAGAAATTGTTAATAGCTTGAGGCTGATAAGCTCAGCTTCAGAAGCAAAGCACCACATCAGACAAATTGTAGCCCAGCCTCCAGAACCACAAGATTCTAAGTCAACTATTTTGATTTTTTATACATGTGTTTCCGCAATGCATCAAATTATGTGTGATGATTTTTGGGATTCAGCTGTGTAATTTCAAGTAAATCTACATTGACCCATATTTCACGAAACATGAAACCTGGATCAACGTAGATTGGCTTAAAACTACACAGCTAAATCCCAAAAATCATCACATATATTGTATTTTGGTGGAGTGGCCAAAGGGAACGGCCAAAGGGAACCCAGGATCGACAGGGTGGGAGGACAGATAAGTGGTCTAGAAGGAAACACTGTTCTTTCTTTTTTCAAGGGATTGAGCACAGAATAAAAATGTAGACAATGTTAGGAATTATTTGTTAGTGCTCTCATTATATTGTATGGGTTAGTATGAACATTTGTTATGTAATGTGAGTGTGTGAGAAAATATATTATCTAGGATAATATATATTGTGATTTGTATGTGTACATTGAGTTGTAATTACAACTCAACATTAGATAAGTGAATGAGAGATTCTACGATAGTTGAGGGAATAAAGGGTATTGAGAGATGATGAGAGATTGTGTGAGAGATATTAGTAATAAGTTGAGTATATTGTGGGATTGGGAGTGATAAGCTTAGACTCCTAACTTATGGGAGAGCAATACGCTATAAATGTGTAATGTCCCCAATGGGATAATTTCTAACCCCAAGAGGGATACCTACAAATCTGATTTATAACAGCAATTGATAGAGATATATTTGATGAAAAATAATGCAGATCTGAATTTATTCAAGAAAATGCGACTTGCTCTAGAGATTAATGGCATTCAAAACTGATTTAAACTTGATCAAATCTTTGCCAAAAATAATCAGAATTTATCATAGATGCAAGAATACCAAAAATATTAATTTTCTGACCAAGAAGAAGAGCTGGAATGTTATTATAAAGTCTGCAGAAAATCAGCTTATAGACATGGCTAGAAAAGAGGTTTCCAAAGCCCAAATCAAATGCAAATAAGCTGGAAATGCCCTCTAAAAATATCGCAATGAAGATAGAAATCATATCTGGATCAGCAGTGCCCTAGGGTGCTCAGAATCCTCCCACAAGTGAGTCGCTCCTCTAGAAAACAGCTGGGAAATGCATACAAAAATCAGCTACAGCACTTCTTCAAACCCGAGCTGGGATGCCACAAATCTGTACTTTAGGGTCTTCAAACACTGTTGAAAATTCATAATTATCCTTAATACTCAATGAAAACCCTTGAATAGAACTTCCTCTCACAAAGGATGAAGAGTTTCCGTTCTTCAACCTTGGCAATAGAGGGTTTTCGTCCTCTAATGCAAACACGTCAAAGGGTTTTCGTCCTTTAATGTAAAAATGGAAAGCAAATAGCTCAACAAAATTTCAGATGTGAAAATATGCAAAAGTGAAGCCTTAATAGAGAATGGCGACCTCCTTTTATAATTTCAATTGGCACATGAGCCCACCAAACAACCCAATCAACTCGCTCCACTTGGTTACTTTATTTAAAAATATTACCCCTTGTTTTATCTCCCTAAATGGGTCGCATTTTCTCCTTAGGGGGAAAGAAAAATATAGTGACCTTTTATTTTATTACTTTATCACTAATAAATAATTAAAGTGCTTATAAAAATTTATTATGCTCTAAAATTACTTTATTAGGATAAATGTTTCCCTTATTTTCCACCTCCTTAGCCATCGGGAAACAAAGAATGGGATAAGGGTCTTCGGCCTGCTACTTTCAAGAAGGGGATATTACAAAATGATTGTAACTCAAATATTGGACATATCCCGAATGAATTCAAATCGAAGTATTCTTATATCCGTTGTTTTTATTTGCAAGTCTGATTTTTTAGCAAAATTCTAACCAAATTTACATTTGGTATCAGAGCAGGTTCATTACAATGGAATGTTAATTTTTGAGAAGAGGGCGTCTCGAGAGAAACATAATGCAGAAAGGAGCTTCATTTGTAGGTGGCATTGGAATTTCATTGAAAGTGTCTCTTCTGGTAAGCAATCAGCCAATGGTAGCAGCTATAACCAAATCAAAGGATTATGATCTTAAAAAACGCTGATTGATAAACTGAGTTTTTCTCAAAAACCCAGAATCCGAATCTTGCGAAACTTTTTTGGTTTGTTTATTTTGATACTGGGACGATTCTGTCAAAAATTTACAAAAACCCAGATCAGGGTTAAGGAGAAATGATGAAATCATTGACAGTGACCAGAAGTTAAACTGTTTGTGGAACAGAATTTTAAGTAGTTGTCATATGTGCACTCTCTGACGTCTTACAATGTCTGCAACGTTTTTCTATGTTGTAGCTTCTTGTTTTGCACTATAAACATGATCATTAATTCATAAATCTGTGTGAAATTGTTGATCGCCATTGGCTTGGTATATCGGTTCTTGAATTTCCATCCTATTCTTTCCTGCATCTTCTGTTCGAGCTGGACACCATCAACTCAGCAGCTTTGCAGCACTGGATCCGCAACCATCAATGTCATGCTCAGTCTGAATGGTATGCAAGTCAATCCATCAGACCATATTTATCATCGTGTGTTCGCTTTTTGTAACAAATCTCATGCTTTAGCATCTGTATATCTTTGTTCTAGTTCATGTGCATTTCAGCCATGCTGTTCAGCACCTCCAACTGATGTTTCCTCCACGAGTTTTAGCTCCATCAAACATTTCATTTAAGAATTTTGCTGTCTTTAGGCTGCATATTTTGTTTTTAAATCATGTTTGAAGATTTGTATTTGCCATATGTCAAAAAGTGGTTTTAATGGTTAAACATTACGTGGTCTTATGGGTTTATATTTAAGTCTTTACATAAATGTTTCTTTAAAGGATCAATAGTTATTCAACAGTCAAAAAAATAATATATTTTAGTTTAGGTCTTTATATTTAAGGTATTATCATCTTGTGATGAGTCCAAAAGTTTTAATCGGTCAAATTTTTAATATTAGCCTTTTGCTATATTAAAATTAATGTTAAACAGTCTTGTCAAAAAGAAAAGTTTAAAAGAGTCAAAAGTTTAAAAGTTGGTGTCCAAATCAAAGTTGTCACTTGTTTATTTGAAGTCATTTATATTGTTCGGTCATAAGAGTCAAATAAATTGTAAAATGGATGCATTTTCGATAGAAACCCACATCCAACGCATGCAGTACCAAGATAACAAAATTCGTAAAAAATCTTGAAATTGGATATGAGGCGGATATTGAACCTGAAGAAGCTCAACCTCGCAAACATCGACGGTTAACTGCATGTGAATATATCAGGCACTAGAATATGAAATAATTCAGTTATTGGAGGACGAAGGCAAAGGCGGTTGGAGGTCGAACAATGACCTCTCGTCAGTCACAACCGACGGGGCCGCACAAAGTTGTGGTGACTTTTGTTTTTCAATTGTGTGCATCTTTTCAGTTGATTTGTGCAATAAGAACAGATGAATATTCTTGTTCACATTTTGCAATAAGTGAGTAAATTCTTAATGTAATCCCCTGAAGGAAAAATATTGAAGAAAGATGAAAGCACAAGGAAAAGACAACAACATCATTCTTGAAGAGGATGAACAGGGATTCATACCTAGGTTTGTGGTTAACCTTAGTAAAACCATTGAAGGTTGTTCAGATGTTTCATGTTCGGGGTTCCCACACTATCGATTGATTGATTTCCGATAGTGCACGGTTGATGAGAAGTAGATGTGTTCCTTCTCTACCATCATTTCAGAGATGTGTACCAAGATCGTGAGCACACAGAGGCAGCAAGCTGCAGAAAAAGTGCAATCAATTTTCTTACCATGTTCGCACTAAGGGGGGGGGGAATGTTAGGAATTATTTGTTAGTGCTCACATTATATTGTATAGGTTAGTATGAACATTTGTTATGTAATGTGAGTGTGTGAGAAAATATATTATCTCGGATAATATATATTGTAATTTTTGTGTGTGCATTGAGTTGTAATTACAACTCAACGTTAGATAAGTGAATGAGAGATTCTAGGATAGTTGAGGGAATATAGGGTATTGAGAGATGATAGGAGATTGTGTGAGAGATATTAGTAATAAGTCGAGTATATTGTGGGATTGGGAGTGATAAGCTTACACTTAACTTATGGGAGAGCAATAAGCTATAAATGATTGTAACTCACATATTGGACATATCCTGAATGAATTCAAATCGAAGTATTCTTATATTAGTGTGTTTTTATTTGCAAGTCTGATTTTTTAGCAAAACTCTGACCAGATTTACAGACAAGCTCACTGCACCCAATGTTAGATTGAAGATTTGACTTAAAGAAGTTCATAACAAGCTTCTTTGTGACGGGTGTTCAAAGCTATCCAAAAGGCCCAACAGTGGCAGGAGGACAGATAAGTGGTCTGGAAGAAAATGTTGTTCTTTCCTTCTCCAGGGGATTAAGCACAGAATAGCAATGTAGACAAGCTCACTGCACCCAATGTTAGATTGAAGACTACTCTTAAAGAGGGTTAAAACAAGCTTCTTTGTGTTGGGTGTTCAAAGCTATACAAAAGGCTTGAGCTCTATTAAATGTTCATCTTAAAAGGGTGGTCAAGTGCATTCTATATCTGAAGCCTAAGCTTTAGAAGTTAGATAAGCTTCATGTCAACAGGAAATAGAAAATAGAAATAAACTCAAAAGCAAACGCAACAGTCGTTTTAGAGGACAATTAACTACTAAGAGTAACAGTGGAAAGCAGATCACAGAGAGCATCTTAGACCTTACAACCTCCTATTCTCAAATGATTTTTGGGATTCAGCCATGTAGTTTTGAGTCTATCTACATTGATCCACATTTCATGTAGTTTCAAGTCAATCTATGTAGACCCATATTTCAAAAATGTGAAATATGGGTCAAAGTAAATTGACTCAAAACTACATGGCTGAATCCCAAAAATCATCACATAAATTGTATTTTGATGGAGTGGCCAAAGAAAACCCAGGATCAACACAGGTGGGAGGACAGATAAGTGGTCTGGAAGAAAATGTTGTTCTTTCCTTCTCCAGGGGATTAAGCACAGAATAGCAATGTAGACAAGCTCACTGCACCCAATGTTAGATTGAAATTTGCTCTTAAAGAAGGTTATAACGAGATTCTCTGTATTGGGTGTTCAAAGCTATCCAAAACGCTTGAGCTCTATTAAATGTACATCTTAGAAGGGTGGTCAAGTGCATTCTATATCTGATGCTGAAGGTTGAAAAGTTAGATTAGCTTCATGTCAGCAGGAAATAGAAAATAGTAAACTCAAAAGCAAATGCAACAGTCCTTTCATAGAAACCACTAAGAGGAACAGTGGAAGGCAGATCACAGAGCGCATTTTAGGCCGTATAGCCTCCCATTCTTAAGATAATTTATTTGTTCTTGTAGAATTATAATAATGACTAATGTCGGTTTAGATCAGGATCGTGGAATCTCCAGCATAGCACATACGAGGTGGTGTATTCAAAGTGTTCCAGCAGGCTTTTTAGTAGATTGTTATTAACCAGTTTAACCCAAAAGAAATTTCTTAACTCACTAACTTTACAGATTTTTCCTTCCACGCCAAGCAGCTCAGGTTCCAAAGTCTCTCTGAAAAAAATGAGTGCCATTATTAAAAACTCCAAGAACATCTTATCAATAACAGGGCCTTAAGTTCCAACTCTCCCTACTCACCATTCTCCTCCTCCTTAACATTCTTTATCACTTTTTCCTCCACCTTTTGTTTTCCCTTTTCCTCCCTACACAGGCAAGTTTTGGTTTTCCCCATGATAGTGAGCTTGAGTTGCAGAGAAAAAGAAACAGCTGAGTGCTTCAGGAATGGGCAATGAAAATAGAGCATAATAAGGCATACGCTCTAACAGAAGCCCACTTGAATGAAATGATGTTGCAGCTTTCAAGGATCAGGCAAATAGTTACACCGCTAGTCTTTCAAAACCATCATAACTTGTCTAAACAAAATTTGTCCCTTAAATCATCAGTCAGTCGACACTTGCAAAGCCCTTTGCCATGACATCTACAACACGAAGAAAGAGGACTGATGCAAGACACAGCAAAATTGAAGTTTTTAAATATCATTAATAATGAGTGTGGAGATTATTCCAATCGCCCACATTCAAAGACACCCTCAAACCACCTTCCTTAAGATCATTAGCACCAAAATTGGAAAGCATGTCTGCAGGCTTAGTGATTTCCCAAAAAAGTGTTTGAAGAAAGAAAGAAAAAAAGAAATTATATTAGTGTCCACAATTGACCAAAAGTAGGTCAATGGGACTGAAGGATACGTCCACTAGCAATAGAAAGTTCTAGGAAGAGAGAAACCAAGAGGCGAACCAAAGAAATAAAGTACGAAGGACAAAATAGAGCAATGTGCCACTAAAACAAGTGGCAAAGAAACCGATACAAATAGCAATGAGGGGCGAACAAAAACCCCAAGAGCATGTGTCAATGAAGACTGGAGGCAAATCTCATCGAATGTCCCTAACTGTGCTTGAAGTGGAGGAATCATTTGAGCCATTATCGATCACCATGAGGGATCTAATAATGTTGTCCAGCGAATATACAGGATCGGAGTAGGAGGAAGCAAGACACTTCCTCTAGAATTTCCCCTAACATCCAAAGTTGGTGTAATTTCCGTAGTAGAAAAGCAACATGTAATATCAGTTTGCCCTTGTGGTCTGGGGGGGCAGCTGGTGAGTAGTGGATCCATGTCCCCGGAGAGAGGCAGAGCCACGCCGACAAGGAGCAGAGCCACGATGCCAAGAGATCGCAGGCTTGCATATCTGGGTAGTCTGAGTAGTAATGATGCGCTGAGAGAAGCGTCGCCTAACTGATCTATCAACTCTGATGTGTGATGTATTGGTGTCCAAAGGACGCTTAGTGCTGCCAATCACCTGAAGGAGATTGTCATAAACATCAAACTTAGCCAATGGGCTTCAATAATAAGCCTTCTGACATTCCAACTCAGCTGACTCATATTATTCAAGACATTGATAACAAGCATAGAGTCACCTTCTACTTCAAGACGACAGTATTGAGACTTGAAGCGAGCTTTTGTCCTTATATGAGAGCTCCAATTTCCGCAATGTTATTCATGGCTTTAGGAATGTTTAAAGATGAGATCATCTTACCTTCACAATCTCGTAAGATTCCTCCTGACCCTGAAATCTAATTTGAAGCGCAGTCAAAGTTGAGCTTAATTACATGCACCCCTGGTTTCTTCCAGCAAGCTTGACTCCTACAATTCGGCTAAGGATTCAGACCTTTATTTCAAAGAATACCCATTGCTGAGGATATTTCTATCAGCTCCCATTATCTTAGCTTTGGGAGGAGGAACTCTGGCACCAAAAAGATCCCTACAAGAAAGTTCCAACCTATAAGAATAAAGCTTTCCTCTGTGATTGGATTTTCACTGAAAATTCTATTATTCCTTTCCTGTCGTAAATGCTAACTGATAGTAGTTGAACCCAGCTTCCAAATATTCCCAACCTGATCACTTCCCACCTCATCTCAAACATGAAGCAAAGTAGAGGTATTGCCAGGACAAACCCAACATTTTCCCTTATTTATGTAACCAGGTCCATATCCTCCAGGAGAAATTACTATGGATAAAGATATGGTCCAGAACTTCCTCACAAGATCTACAAATAACACATCTTGATGGGCCCGCAAAACCAATTCACTGTAATCTATCCAAATTGAGGATCTTCCTCGTCCTGACAAGCTAGAGAAGAGCATTAGCTTTAGGAAATCCTACCTCGGTCCAAACTTTAAAGACGGACCAATGCAAAATCCAAATAAGAGAATACCTCTCCCTGGAGTTGCTAATACTCTGAGATTTGGGGAAATTGTAGAACTGAAGATTGAGAGGATCCAAGTTAGAGTTAACCAAACTTGGGTCCTTCTGCTGCCCGTCCAAACCCCATATTCTACCCGTTTTCAACCAGTAATTGGACACTTTTGACTCCCAACCATTGATTAAAAAAAGGTTTCCAAATTTTGAAAGTTCTTGGAGGAGACCTGGAGTTGGTCCAATCATCATGCCAAAAATCTGCACTTCTTCCATCATTAATGGTCCAACCAAGGAGGTCTTTAATAAGGAATCCACATTTACTCAAGAAATTCCAAATATGTGAGCTATTGATCCAAACTTCATTTAAATAAGTCTCAGTGGGTCAAGAGAGTTAAGATATTTCATTCTAGAATCCAACTCCAAAAGCTATTTTCCTCCCGAAAAACTCTCCAAATAAGTTAAGCTCCTATAACCACATTGAAGAGCGCAAGATCTCTGATACCACAGCATCCATAGGCTTTTGGTTTACTCACATCCCCCCACTTTGTAGAGCAATTTTCTGCCTATCTTGCACTCCATTCCAAAGAAATTTTTTAAGGATTCCCTTAATCTGTTGTCTAACATTTGCAGGTAACTCGGGGCTAGACATCATATAGACTGGAATTGCCTGGAGCACTGATCGGATCAATTGGATTTTGCCCGCCCAGGGAACCATTTATTTTTCCAAGATGCCAGTCTGCCATGAAAGTTCTCCACCATTTTCTCCCAAGATTCCTTCTTTCCCCTACCAATAAACAGCGGGACACCAAAATATTTACTAGGAAGGGAGCTTATCCTAAAACCAAGAATTCAGGTAAATTTAGATTACTCGTCTCCACTAGTATTGAAGAAGAAGATCTCCGATTTAGACAGATATACTTTGACCTGAAGCAAGTTGATATAACTCAAGAAATCTTTTCACGATCCTAACCTCTCTATATCTAGCCAGATTAGCTAGGATGGTGTCATTGACAAACTGCCCATGAAAGAAGGAAAATCGCTCCTTACCCTTGAAGAAACCCAACTCAAGTGCCTTTGATAAAGCCCTGCCCAAGATCTCAGCCATAACAATAAAAAGATATGGCAATATCAGATCCCCTAACCTGATTCCTCTCAACCCCTTACAGAAGCCAGCCAGCACCCTCTTGACCAGAACCAAGAAGCACGGAGAAGAAATGCAATTCAAAACTCAAGTGCAAAAGTTTTCACAAAAACTAATTTTTCAAAGAATTTTGATCAGAAATTTCCAATTCAACCTATCATAGGCTTTACTGATATCTAATTTTACCACCATAGCCACATCTTTCTTGTGGTGGACCAAAAATGAGCACAGTTTACTAACACCAACTAGAACTCTGGCTCCACCTCAAACTGTACACAATCAATCTTCTTCAAACCTTATCTACCATATGTGCCCATCGATCAGCCCGATTAGAGTGCCAAGAAACTAGCAACATTTATTGTGGAGAAAATTTTACCCTTTATCATTGTTATTAATTTTGATTTTAACCGTAGCTTAACATCACTTATGCGCATAACTTCAATCGTCAGTTTTTCCTTTGCCCTTTGTGTTTACGTACCTTGATGATGTCAAAATTATCATGCCTGAGTTTTAAGAATACTCTATCTTTGCAGTTAAACAAATATGTTTTGAAAATAGAAATCAAACAAATATGTTTGCCTGTCATATGTTATCTAGAAGAAATTTTACTGGAAAGTGCAAATAACAACATATCCTTTTGCATTGCAAGCTAGCAGAGCACTGTGCCATTTTATTGCAGAAATGTTGGTAAGCCCTGCACATGGTTTGATCTCAATTCAACTTGTTACGCAGAACCTCAACAACCTTTACCCTAAAGTAAATACAACGGCATTGCCATCAGCCGTAGCAGCTGATGTCCATAGCAAGAAAACATATAGGAGCCCACTAGAATAACATACATTACAAATATAACAAGGCAGGCAGAGAGGAACCCAAAGAGCATGCATATTCTTTCCCATTTAGTATGTGGGCTTGGCCCTTCTTTGGCACGAGAAACAGTGCAAGAAATATTCAAATTTCGCAACAAAACATAAACCTAGGCTATGAAATGAGATTGAATCTTGCATAGACATGAAACACAAACATTTTCGAAGTACTCTCAAGTCCCTTACCAGAGTATTTTTTAGGGTTTAGTATTTTTGCAGAAATTTTGGTAAGCCTTGTGCATGGTTTGATCTCAGTTCAAATTGTTATGCAGAACCTCAACAAGCTTCATCCAAAAGTAAACATGATGATGTTGCCCTCAACTGCAGAAGCTGATGCCCATAGCAAAAGAGCATGTAGGAGCCCATCAAAATAATATGTATAATGAATATAAATAGCAGGTAGAGAGGAATCCAAAGAGCATGCATATACTTTGCCAGTTATTTTGTATGCTTTGCCCTTCTTAGGCATGAGAAACAGAACAAGAACTACTCAGATTTCACCAGAAAACGTATACCTAAGCTGTACAATAAAAAATTAAATCCTACATAATTACAAAGCTCAAGGCAATAAGCAAGAGAACAACTTTGATGCTTTTTATTTGTTCATACCAGCCTCTATGTTTTTGTGTTGTGGTTTTTCATTGCTTTTATGGTGCTTTGAGCAGATGTGATCGTGTTGGTGAAACTATAGCCAACTCTCATGAACGTATGTTCTTTAATTACATTATGGAGATTTTGGTGAATAAGGAAGGTCCCTGGCTAGCTCCTGAACCGGTCGGTCATCCCACAGTAATGACTCGAGATGCCGAATAAATGGGGCTTTCCATTGCAATTTCTGACGAGCTGATGTTTCGCTCTATGTTTTCTGGTTATGATAGGTTTGGCTTTGATGCTTAGCAATTTTAATAGGGAGTGTTACCCTGATGACTATTGTCATAGTACTTTTATCATTGTTACTTTCATATTGTTTGATCTCCTCCTTGTGAGGGTTTAGATACTTAGCATTGCACTGTGCTTGGTTGCACTGTTATGTTTAGTCTCATATTACTGTGGTTATGTAGTAGGCTGGACCTGGATGGCTAGTGTCTCAATTTGAACTAGCTAGTTATTCTAATTTTTACACTTAGACATGATATTGTTAACTAGAAAACTGATCGGTTGATGTAATTTTCATTTTTTCCTTAATATTGTGAAATTTTACATGTTTTTAAAATATATATTCTAAGTCATAGGTATACTGTCTATGTTTAAACTTGTGTGTTTAACTTACACCACTTCTCCTTCTTATGATAAACCCAAATCAAATTTATTTATATAATGGAAGTTATATTTAATATACCTTTGGCATTTTTGCTTGAAGTTAATAGTATATGCTTTGGGAGAGAGAATGGTAACCTGCCTACCCGCTCTATCCAAAAAAACAGTGTTCTATATATACAGACAGCAAAAACAAAAACATATGGTTTTTTTTTGGAAATTCATTTCTACTGTGGTAAAAAAAACAATTGCGTCCGTTATGTTACTCATAATTTCATCCTTTAAAAATTAGTCAATGCACAAATCAATGAAATTTCAAATATTAATATAATCACATTTTCATCATTCATTGGAAAGAAACCAAAACCCTAATTACGGATTTTCCCATAACAAACAAACATACATGGTCTTATTTCATCTTTTTCGGCCATATTAGGCACAACTTTCAAGCATCGAAATAACATCTGAGCTTGTTTTCACTTTTCCAGTGTTATCAAACACAATTTTCACACATTGGATCTTCCATCATTTCAATCATATATTAAAATGTCACTGGTGCACATATGGATGAAATTGTAACTGCTAATGCAAAGAAATCAAAAGTGTAATCTAAACAAAAATTTAACAGATAGTACAATTTTGTCTACAAATTTGCGTTACAGCCAACGTCAAACCAAAGACTGCATTCCATGACACGGAGTGTAAGTAAAGGACATCCAATATATTTAGGCATAGACACAGATCCTTTTAACTCTCACACAACGATCCCAGAAGCAAAACATAATAAAAATTATAATCATGAAAACCTAAAACAATTGAAGAACATCTCCTAATCTAATTCTTTCAAAACCTGAATCCCCATGGTCCTAGCGGTACTAATAATGGACTTACAGATGGACTCCAGTGGCATTTTATCACAATTAGGATCAGTCTGTTTGATCTTTGCAATTTCATATATATGTTTGACGCTAAGCGTGGCTATATTCTCATGCCCGGGCTTGCCGCTCCCAAACTGAATTCCAGCTGCCTTCTTGAGGTACCATGTGACCGAGGGGGACTTGACAATGAAATCAAAAGTATTGTCTTTATAAGCAGAGACAATGACGGACATGGGGGTTTCAGGCTTGATGTGCTGTGTGCGTGCATTAAATTCTTTGCAGAAGGTCATGAGATTAAGGCGGTACTGGCCAAGGGCAGGGCCTACCGGCGGAGCAGGCTTTGCGCCCCCCGCTGGTACAATCATTCGGATCGTGGCCGCCACAGGTCGCCTTATTATCTCTTCTAATGCTGCCATTTAGACAATATTTTCACAAAAAATTGCAGGTCAATTCAGGATTGAAATGTGAACTTACTTGGCGTATTTAAGATTTTTATTGTTGTCCTGCTTTGAAGAGTATCCGTTGCTAAAGCTGTGGAAATCCTGGGATTTACAGTGAAAATGAGACTTTGAGCGGATTTGCTGAGGCTTTATTTAACCAGACTGTTCCTCTGAGCGTAGTTGCAGCCGAGTATTTATTAGAAGTATTACATTGTTAATAATTGTATTTAATATGTACTTTATTAATCCCTGCCAAAGGGAGGGCTATTATACCTTTCACTCCATTTTAACAAGTTATTAGAAATCAGTATTATTTTTCTACATTGATTTTCAAATGTCTTAAATTTTGGATATTTTTTCTTTTTTTCTAAAATTAAAACTTTTTACCCATTATTTTCACCTTCACTTAAATTGAGGTACCATGATATCATTATATTTATTATGGTTGTCATTCTATTTTTTTAGAATTATTTCTTAAAATAATTGACCTATTTTATAACTATGTACTCTTTTGTCTCTTATAATATTTAGAATAAAATTAAAATGATCTTTTATGCATAGACTTGATGGTACACATTTAAGTATTTTTTTCTACATAATTACACCTAATTATTTCGAAGGTCTTTTTCAAAAATATAGACAATAGTGCCACCTTTATATAGCTTGGCTAAAAGTAATATTATAATGACTTTTTTTAAATCAATATAATATTGTCTACTTTAAAATAATTTAATGCTAATTATTTTTAAGCAATAAATTGTTATTTATTCTCAAGCAATTCAACAATTCAATGATAGGGCACTAGTCGCATTGCGACTCTTGTTAAATCAAAAGCTGCATTCATTTTTATTGTAAACAAATAATAGTAGCTATTGTGGATTGATTCATTCATTTGTGACAATGGATTAATTATTTATTCATAGTAACATTATCCATGAGTGCTTGTGGTAGATGAATACAAAAATATTTATTAGTGTAAAATAAATAATGCACAAAAAATAACAAACTTAATGATATAGATCATGAATGAATTTATGAAAATATGTTAATAATAATAGTAGTGTTCTTCACAATTTGGATTTTACAAAGCAAGATTATGTCATAAACGTGGATTTAAAGGTAGTTAAAATAAACAATGTTTTACTTGATTTTACAAAAAATAAAGAATTGTGAGGTATTAATGGAGAGTGAATAATGCTTTTAAATTCTCGTATTTGTATGTTTCCACATTTTCCATGCACCCCTAGCATGGCACTTGCAACTTCACAATATTAAAGAGATATAGTGTGATGCATGATTATACCTTTTTGTAGAGTTTCCAATTTGTCATATGTTGATAAACTTTTAAGAGACAACAATCCATGCGAAACACATTTTTTATTAAGGATAAAAGTTTTTTGACAGGGACCATACCCTGGGAAACCAAAATAAAGGGTCTTACCACCCAAATATAATAGTAAGAACAATGCATGACACCCTTGATACAAAACAAAGTCGTTGCTAAAAAAACAGCAAAAACACAACAATACCACAACAAAACTGCAACAAAATCATAGTAGAAATGTGACAAAAACAGGAAAAGGCCCGCCCCTAAAAGAAAAAGCAAAAAAAAAAACTACTCCCCCTCATAGTTTTCATATGTATTGTTGATATAATTGTTACATGGTAGGTGGAATATTGTTTAATAAATACTCTTATACTACATATTAAATGTGTGTCCTATTTTGTCAATCTTCAATTTACTTGTCTTTTACCTACATATTTTATCGACACCTCTTGTTTACTACATATTAAAACATGTTTGAATCTCTCATCCACCTATCAAACATATATATAAATAGAGTACTCTCTCATTTCCAATAATAGAACTAAAATTATCATATTATCACTGGTAAGTAAGGCAACTCGCTTGCACACATTATATTGGTGTTCGGAGCTTTCACAACAAACAAACCTCACCCACGCCTTATGTCTTTTTATCAATATTTCATTGATATGACAAACATAATAATGAAATTTCAAGGTTTGCAAGTTATAAATATTTTAGATTTATCCTTATCATATACGCCATTATCAATATTTTCTTAATAAGACAAGTTTAATGTAGGAAATTTAGGGTTTCCAGAGTTAGGACACATTTTAGATTTGTGTTTAAGCGCATTCGATATAGATATTCCTTCGAGGTATAAGATTATGGTTGAAAAGATATTATATGAATCATATAGCTTCAAAAGTATCGAATATGTTGTTTGTTTCTCCATGTATTTAACAACAAAATAAAAGTTGAGTGGGAAAAATAGACCCATGTCAAACAAACACACCAACCGGATTAAGCGCTCTTCAAAACCCAAAGCAGAACACATCCTAAACGGCCTTTCAGACCTGTCATTTTCCTTGCATAATAATACAAGCACTATATTTGAGATCTAGAGGTTAACCCAAGTTAATGTTGTAAATTTAGCAGTAATTGGATAGTTGCAATGAGAATTAAATTAAATAAATAAACAGAATGTTACGAGGAACTGTGTTAAACGGAGCTCTCGCTAATAGTCGTCTTAAAATCAGTACCATTATGGGTTAAATCAACCCTGCACATGGAGATAAATTTGTAACCCTATACAAATTGATTGATCTCATGCCATGAAGTATTGACTCCACTGCATCGTTATAGAGATAAATCTGTAACGCTAATCTATATCTCTCTCCTTGATCAGATGGGTTGCCTTTCCAATTCATTGCGCTGACAAAAATTAAATTGGATTGCCAGTATTGACATCCGCAATTTGGGTTGAAAAACATCCAATTAAGCTTCCTCGACTTTCGAACCCCAAATGGCCTGCACATAAATGATGGTTCATTATCAAATAAAAATGTCACAAGCACAGACCAAAAGGAAAAAACACAAACCACAAATCAAAACTTTACATGAACTTCTCTCATGTATTGTTGCTTAGCTACAACGTATCGAATCCCGGTAATGACCCAAAAACGTAACAATTATGCCCATGGAACCAAGATAAAAAAAAACCATATCGTGCATGAAGATAACTGGAAACAGAATTAACATAAACAGTTTTATTTAGTTGTGTTTATGTACAACAATGACATGGTCTATTTGAAAGCAAGCAATTTCAATTACTGATGGTTTAATTTGCAATATGAACCGTAGCCAAGCCAAACGTGACCCAACAGCATCACAAGCAGACAAGCGCATTACAGACGAGCCAAACAAATACCCCCAATGTTCCTTAAATGGGACAATGAGATTTGTGATCCAACAAAAAGATAGGGGTACAACACGCACCATGCACTACCACGTACCCCATGACAACACCCAACACAACACCAGAAACCATTTATTATTAATATTTATTTATATCAATAATGGTTACAACCATTCTCTTATCGTTACTAACAGTTATTACCTGTAACAGTCGTTACTTAGATTTCCAAGCTGTGTTGTGTAATAGTATTCCCCAATTAAATCAGTGACTGAAATTCTCTACAGTTTATTTGGCAAGAGGACAATGACAAAAAAAATGGCAATTACAAAGAAAGTTGACTTTAGGTAGGCCTATCGACCAAAAATCAAGTGTAGAAAATAATTTTTTTAAGATTGATTAAAAAACTTTGTTATCTTTAGCTTCACCAAAATAATAGGGAGGGACGTTTCAATTAAAAATTTAAAATTCTATGGGATAAATTGGAAATCTATTAGTTAATTATAAAATCAAATGTAGAAAATAATTTTTTGAGTTTGATTATAAATATTTAAGATCTTGTTTTTAGCTTCACCAAAACAATACTAAGGATGTTTATATTGAAAGTTTGAAATTATATGGAATAAGTTAGAAATCTAATAATTACAATTTAAAAAATTGTTTTTTTATTTAATATTAAAGAAAAAATCTAGAAAAAAAAATATAATATTCAAAACAAAAAAATTACTAAAACCAAAACAATAAATATGAACATAGTTATTATTATTATTTAAGGGACAATTTTTATTATTCTTGTAATTGTAATGGCTTTTTTTTATTTTTTATCTTCTAATGTTCAAATTTTTACTTTATATTTATTTGAAAATATATATTTAATTATACTTATCTAGATTTCCATTGAACTTGAATGACGATATGACCATTTTTACCTCTTACTCTCATATATATATTTTAATAATTTTTAAAATCAAAAATTTAGAACTTGATATATGTAAAATTATTATACTTTGACGGGACAAAACTTAACTATAACTGTGATAGTTTTATTGTTGATGGTGATGTGGGGACAAAGTAACACTTGTCATTGTGGTAATGTAAATGCACACAAGCAAATAAGTGTTTGGAGAAAAACCCTAGAATTAGCTATGGTATTACAAACTTGGAGTAAAAAAATTGAAACCCTGAGAATGAGGAACAAAACCCAAATTTGGTAATTTGACATTTGACAATGTTAGTTTTGGCTTATATCCTTTGTACATGATTTGTGTACACAAATGAAGCTCAAATGCAATATTCTACGATATCCTAAGGCTTGGAATCCCTTGTTCTATTACTTAATCACCTACAAGAACACCTTAGTCATTCAAAAACCATATATATGTCTCTTATACATATCATTCAAGACAATTGACCTTTTTTCCTGTTGGATAGAATTGTCCAGTATGGACATGATCAACTAATTGAATCTATCTATGTTGATCAATCTTGTCCTTGGTCTTCTAAGAGTTGAATTTTCAAATGGGCATCGTGTTATGATGCGGTTTTTCCCCTCTAAGTCGGCCTTAGTGTGAAATATTAAAATTGGAGTTGTATAAATACAAATCAAACCCATTCATTTACTCACTCAACATTTTGTATCCTTACATTTGGCCTCCACTATCAAAACATCAAACAAATTTCCCTATTCTTCCCTATTGTTAGACCATACACTAGGAGTAGCCCTCGTACAAGTTTGAAGCACTCCAAACCAGGTCAAGAGAAAACATTATCAATCCTAAAGTTCAAATTCAAGTGAAGACAAGCATTATCAAGTGTCGAAGACCCGAATTATTGTTGCATATACCTAGATTTCATTCACTATTGTACTTCCAAATGTGGGTTCCTCTTCATAGTAGTGTTACTTAGGCAACACAGGGGTGCCTTAACCTAAACCACTAACCCCTTGTTCCAAGACTTTCTAGGAAGTTAGTGTTTCAAGAGAAGAAGACTAATTTCAATCATTTGCATACATATTTAAGATCCTGGATCACACACAAAGCAATAAATTCACTAGTCAGAAGTGATTATACAATCACACATTCAATTTTTTAACAAGACAACCATGCAACTCCAGACAGGTTGTATTGGTTAATCATGTCCTGGCGGTTGATTTTATCTACAAGGAACAATAACCAAATTGTACCAAGCCAAGAACACAGATGCTAATCAAACACCATGATCTATAAGATAAAAGTAATTTGCCAGAATAACTTTACATAAAACCTTTGCAAACAAATGAGCAGCAATATCATATATTATTATGGAACTCAATGAAATTACAATGAGAATGGACCTTGCTTATATAGGCAAGGAATAACAATCTAAGAACCAGTCAAGATCGTAGATCAAGCCATAAATCAAGGAAATAACTAGTCATCAAAAAACTAGTCAAGACCATAGATTTAGGAGAGAATTAGACATCAAGGATCTAGTCAATACCATAGATGAAGGGAAAAACTAGTCAGTATCATAGATCAAGGAAATAACTATACCTAACAACTAGATAATATCTCCTAATATCTAAATAAGATAAAAGAAATATCCACACACATAAGTGAGTGAGGATAAACATAATAAAGGTAAATAAAGTACCTAGGTGAACATGAGCTAAGGTAATACCTACTCTAACACTCCCCATCAAGTGAAGCTAAGGGCCAAAATAGAAGTGGCATGTCCATAATATGAGTCCCAGTAACTAGGCCTGATGAGGTACTCATGTACAATAACTAGGAAAAAGGGACACCGCAAGGTACCGAAAACCAGTAACAACAAAGTAGAGAGAGAGAGAGAGAAAAAAAAACCCACTGCAAGGCATCCCAAGAAGCTCAGATCAAAAAAATCGTACAATGCTGAAGAAGTTTGGTGTGCACTGTGGTCTGAATCCACTACTCGATCACAAAACTCAAAAACAACTGACACTGGGCTTCACCAGAATAGCTCCATACAAGGAGACTGTCAATGGAGTGATGTCGAAAGTGCAAAAAAACACCAAACATAATTCGATCAACTGCTGCAAATAGGTGTGCCACGATCCAAGAACAATAACCAAAGCAATAAGGCAAGGACACAAACTCTAGAGTGTCACGATCCAAGAAAAGCCAAGGTAACAAGGCAAGGACACAAAACCCGAAGAAGTAGGATCAGCACCACACCCTCCCATACTGCTGAATGGGTGGAGTGATGCTACAAATCTGTATGAGTTGCCCAAAATCAACTACTCGAACACTGAAAAAATAACATTGGACTTCACCAGAATAGATCCCCCACAAGAGATATTGTCAACATGCCAAAAGTGTCGAAAATACAGATACAAAATCTCTCAACAAACAAGAGAGATACACTACACCTGCTAAAGAAAAATGCTCAAAACAAGAAGCATTACAATGCAGAAGGTATAGAAAAGTGGAGCAAGAGGCCAAATGGTGGAGGAGCCACGCCTGTAGAGTCCTCTCAACGAATGCCTATGTCGCCGCCACGAGTGATCAGATATCCACCCCAAATCAACACAGATGGATGAAGAAGATGTCATGCATATGACTTGGTGCAAAATGCACAATGGGTGCATGCAAAGGAACATCAGAATGTGTGTCAGGTTGATCATGTCTGACAGCTGAAATCTTAGGTTTCTCAAGCCTGAGTGAAGGTGCAGAACTCATGTGTTGCTCATGATCCTCAGAAAGAGTCGAGCGAACAAAAATAGGAGCTCTATCAATGTGTGATCCCAATGAAGTATCTGCTCGAAAACCAATGTCATGGCGAGAATTCCACTTAACATGTGGAATAGGGGAAACAATACCCTGTGAATGTCTGTCAATACCTCTACCAGTGAAACCCATAGAACAGAGCATGCGAGAACTAAATGCAGTGGTATGCTTCTCAAAAGAGCCATGCATATGAGCAAAAGTAGGATACACAACATGTGTTACTGTAATAGGCACAGATGTGGAAGAGCATGCAGTAACAAACCTCATAGGCTTAGGAGCATCAAGAGCAGTAACAGGCTCAAAGACTGGCAGATCAATGTCAGCAGGTACAAGAGCAACAACTGCAAGTGGACTAGGAGCATGGATATGGTTGTCCACAATATGATGGCGATGTTGTAGGCTAGCAAGTTTTTTCTACATGGAGTGTATTAGTGTATCCTTATCATGAATGAGTGATTGTAGAAAATAATTTCACTTCTTGAGCGATCTATTTTTTTCCACAAATTTTACAATATCCTCTTGAAGTCCACACACTTCAGAGAAAAGCATATCATTCTCAGAATTCATGATAGATACAAGAATGCAACTCCCAAAAGTTTAGGACGTCGGGCTCAGCCAAAATTGCGTCCACAATTGATTACAACACTCCTCCATATTTGACACTTTATAATGAGTGTGTGTTATAATATGACACTTTATAATTATATTGTAATTCTCAAAATAAATATTTTGAATGGAAAGAGCATGAAAAAATAAGCACTTTTGCAAAAAACGACACTCAAAATCGAGTTACCGATCAAAAGATGCAAGCTTTTCAACATTATGTTTTGTTATTTATTTTAGTTGCCACTAAAACAAAATAAAATGCTCTTGCCTTCACCACACAAAAAAATGAAAGGGCGCTGAAGTTAAGCACCTAAGATTTAAGCCCTCATATGACCATATAATATGACCAGGGGCTAAAGATTTCAATGGGTATTTACACAACTTACTATTCTGGGGTGTGTCACTTGTTTTCAAGAAAGTCACATCCATCTACTGCTTCTGGTAAAAAAACACTATTTCTAGACTTTGCCGAAAATGAACTTCACCGCCCAAAATAAATGCCTACAGATTTTCCTGAAATAGTAACTCGTGTGTAGCAGTCCGAACGTTTCTCCCACATAATTAAAAAACATTGTATGGAAGCAAAAAAAACCACAGGAGATCTCGATAAACTCAACAAAACCCAAAAACCAATTTCTTGCGTTCCTTTCTTACTAGCATGGACCCGAGGCAAACTAGTGCATTTCTCTACAACAACAAAGAAAACCAAAAAAATGACTGCCTCCAGAAATGGTCGAGTTTACAGTCGATCTTAGGGTTTTTCCACCTTCCGGATCCAATGGAAGCCTCTGTTTTGCATAAAACCTCACGCAACAACAAAATACGACCAAATCCCAAATATATGAATATACAAAGAATTTATTTGCAAAATAAAACTTACAGATGGATGTCAATAGCAATCTCCTACTCTAATACCATAAAAGGAACGATAACCAGATCATACCAAGCCAGGAACACATATGCTAATCAAACACCACGATCTATAAGATAAAAGCAATTTTTCAGAATAACTTTACATAAAACCTTTGTAAACAAATGAACATCAATATCATATATTATTATGGAACTCAATGAAATACAATGAGAATGGGCCTTGCTTATGTAGGAAAGGAATAACAATCTAAAAACTAGTCAAGGTCACAGATCAAGCCATAAATCAAGGAAATAACTAGTCATCAAAGAACTATTCAAGACCGTACATTTAGGAGAGAACTAGACATCAAGGATCTAGTCAATACCATAGATCAAAGAAAGAACTATACCTAACAACTAGATAATATCTCCTAATATCTAAATAAGATAAAAGAAATATCCACACACATAAGTGGGTGAGGATAAATACAATTAAGGTAAATAAAGTACCTAGGTGAACATGAGCTAAGGTAAATACCTACTCTAACATTATCCACAACCAAATTGATGTAGGAGTGTCACGGAAGAAATAGGTAACTACATATTTTAGGAATTTTGGCTAAGTTAGGTGGTGCCCGCAAGAATTGAAATAAATCATCCAAGAAGTTAGGGCACAGAAGAAAGGTGCACAGAAATGCAAAAAAGTGTTGAAGAAGGAAGGAATACGTGGAAATTTGATAAGTTACAAAGGGAGAGAGACGTTAAATCCAAGCATATGATTTTGGATCAAAGCCAACAAGGGGCACACAAATCTTTCAATGAGGAAAATAAAGTGCGCATAGAGAAAATACTTTAAGGTAGAAAATGACAAAATGGTAGGTATACGAAGGGTTTTATCTCAGTTACGACATGGAATTCCATATGGTCTTCTCTCAACTACCAAGCCATAAATAGTTGGTCATCATTAATTTACTTGGACGGGAAAGATTTCCTATAAATACCCATATGAATCTTGTTTTGGAAGCATAGTAGAGGGGAAAAGGTAGAAAAAGAGGAAATTTTGGTTCATCACCCATGTAGATCGATAACTTGTAAATCCCATTGAGGATTGATTGCTGTAGATTTTGTATGGCTTTCTAAGAATAAGATTTAAGGTTTCAGGTGAATTTTTTGTTGTGTTTATTTGCAAGCATCCCAAGGTTGTTTCGATCCAACCAGTCAACATCAAAGTGGTATTAGATTTTGGTTGCATACCTTGGAGTTAGGTTGGAAGGTGAAGGACTAATAAAACGTCGACCAAGAGACAACTAGTCAAGAAGGAGAGAATATGCCCCTGAAAGGAGTTGTTAATGTGGGCACATCCAATGCCACTAATACAACGATCATAGGAAAGCTATAACAAGTGATGACAAAGCTAAGGGGTGTGAGAACAAGATTGGAAGTTATTGAGGAGAATAGGCGAAGAGGATTCATGGTGCCAAATACGTAAAGTAATGATGAAGGCCAAGCAGTAAAGAGGAATGCATGCAATGTAGATGTTGTTGAGGATATGTAAGAAGAGGTTGAAGCCATAAGTACGAGAGAAACTTGATTGCTACAAGTAATTTCAAAAATAGGTCATGGACTAAGAATGGATGTCCCTTCATTTTCTTGAAGGTTGGACCTAAAATAAATTGTAGATTGTTTAACAGGTATGGAGGAATACTTTGAGATTGAATAAATCGTCGACCCACAATGCGTTAGAGTAGTGCAAACCAAGTTGAAGGAACATGCAGCGTTTTGGTGGAAGGATGTACAAAATGAGATACGAAGAAAATGAAAGGATAAGATAGTGTATTGGGATCACATGGTCACAAAAATGAGGAGTAATTTTTTGCCATTTGATTACCAAACAATCTTGTTTAAGAAGTTTCAAGACGTAAGACAAAAGGAGATGCAAATTAAGCACTGCAAGGAGGAGATCTCTTGGATCGTGATAAGATATGGACATGTGAAATTTGACCAAGAGAAGGTCGTGTGATATGTTAAGGATTAAGATTTGGAATTCAAGAATAATTCAACCTATTACACATTCAAACATTGGAAGAAGCTTATTAACTAGCCTTGAATACGGAAGAGAAATTGGCAAGAAAAAGTCAGAGTATAGTCAGAAGACAAACACAAAATGTATGCAACAGAGGAGGAAGTAGTCAAAGAAATAATAGATTGTAAGACGATGAGTGTAGTAGTGTGCAGACACTATCCCAAAATATTGTGCGGAGTAATGAAACATCATACTCTTCAAGGGGACGTACAAGATTTAGTCAAAGACGGGGAAGAGGATTCTCTGGAACATGTTTTAAGTGTGGAACCGTAGGGCATTATGCAATTGAATGTCCAAATACACAAAGTGAAGTCACGAGTAGATGCACGAAAGTTGGAGCTCATTTGACACATAGATATGTAGAATCAACTTGATAAACAGAGCATTCTGAGATACCAGAGCGTGAAAAATCCTTGAAGATAAGGAAGGTATTGTTGAAGACATCACAGAAAGAAGAAGAGCTTGCATAAGGAAAGAACTTGTTTAGGACCATTTGCAAGTCATGGGGAAAATGTTGTAAACTAATTATCGATGGTGGGAACACAAACAATCTTGTTTCCTATGAAATGGTGGAGAATTTAGGAATGAAGAAGATTATGCATCCCAACCCCTAAAAGGTACCATGACTACAAAAAGGGGACTAGGTCCTAGTAAATGAACAAAGCATTGTGAAGTTCTATATTAGGAAATTATTGTGATGAAGTATTGTGTGATGTGATACCAATGGATATTTGTTATCTACTCTTGGGAAGGCCCTGACAGTATGACATGAATATTTTCCATGATGGGCATATGAATATTATTCACATCAAAAAGGATGGGGACAAGTTTAACTTTTCACCCTTAAGGATGAGGAGAAAGGAGAAGTGCACAGTGGATTTTGCAATGGGTTTTTCTTGTATCAGGTAAATATTTCTTGTGGGAAGTTGAGGAAGAGAATACATGTTATGGGATGATACCAAAGGTAGTGCATAGTAGGTTACACAAAGGAATTAAGAATTACCCATAGAAGTATGTAAAATTCATTAGACAATTTAGCCAGATGTTGTAATGGAAGAAATGCCACTAGGATTACTACTAGTATGCAATATTAGTCACCAAATAGATATACTTGGAGCTAGTCTTCCAAATAAGGATCCATATAGAATGAACCTAGAATAAAATGAAGAGGTGTGCAACCAAGTGTAACAATAATACTTGAAAAAGGACTAGTGCATGAAATTTTGAGTCTATGTGTAGTACCCACAATGTTAACACTAAAGAAAGGAGGAAAATGGCACATGTTTTTTGAATCTCGAGCTATTAACAAGATAAAAATTAAGTATAGGTTTCCACTACCAAGAATGGATGATTTAATGGATTTCCTTAGTGGTGCATGATAATTTTCCAAGATTGATCTAAAGAGTGGTTATCATCAAATCCACATCAGGGAAGGAGATGAGGTGGAAAACTACATTTAAAATGAATGAGGGCTTGTATGAGTGATTAGTTATGTCATTTGGGTTAACTAATGCCCCAAGTACTTTCATGAGGCTGATGAATGAAGTATATGAAGCCATAGGTAAATTTTTTGATTGTATATGGATGATATGTTGTTGTTTACCAAGATGAAGGAAGAACACATTAAACACCTATGTAAGGTAATGAAGTTATTGTAAGAAGTAAGAATTGATGGTAAATATAAAGAAGTATATCTTTATGTGTAAATAGTTGGTATAATTGGGTTTTGTAATTTCCCAATAAGGTTTAAATATGGATCTAGAAAAGGTGCATGAAATTGTAGAGTGACCATCACCAAAAAGTGTGACTGAGGTGCAGATATTTCATGGTTTAGTGAGTTTCTATATAAAATTTATAAGGAAATTTAGTGGAATATGTGCAATGATCATAGAGACAATCAAAGGAGATCGCAAGGAGTTTGTGTGGATGAAATAAGAAGAGCAAAAATTCTCAGGAATTGAAGCAAAAGGTTACATCACAACTAGTATTGGCGTTGCTCAATTTCTAAGAAGGTATTCCAGGTGGATTGTGATGCAAGTGGAATGACTATTGGTGTAGTATTAAGTTAATAAGGAAGACACATAGCTTACTTTCAATGAGAAATTAAATAAAGCAAAAAGGAGATATTCAACTAATGATTAGGGGTTTTACATGATAAGATATGCACTAATGAATGGAGGAATTATTTATTACAAGATGAATTTGACTTGTACACTGATCATCAGGTGTTACAGTTCGTCAACAGTGAAGAAAAATTAAACCTAGGGCATATGAAGTGGGTAGAGTACCTCCAAAGTTATTCCTTTGTATTTAAGCACCATAATGTAAAATCTAACAAGGTCACATATCCATTGAATATAAGAGTGTTGGCATTGAAATAAATGCATAATGAATTCATGGGATTTGAGACCATGATGAAGTTATATACACAAGAAAAGGATTTTAAGGAAGTATGGGAGGCATGTAGAGAACCAATGCATGTGGATATGATGCTTTGGCTAGACTATTTTATTCAATAAGGAATTATGTTTCAAGGAGTACAATTGTGTATACCACAAGGATCGATGTGTGATAATTTAATTAGGGAGAATCATAGTGGAGGATTAAGAGGTCAATTTGGGATTGAAAAATCTTTGGCATAGTTGAAGGAATGATACTATTGGATGAATATGAACATGGATATATGTATGTGAAAATATTTATAGTTATTTTGGTTGGCCAAGGGGCACAAACAAAACACATGGTTATATCAACCTTTACCCATACTAAGGAAACCATGGGAATATATTAGCTTGGATTTTTTTACTAGGATTACAAAGGAAATAGAGAGGGAATGACTCTATATTTGTGGTATTCAAATCTTTTCAAAAATAACACATTTTATTACATGCAAGAAGACAAATGATGCTATATGAAATGCACACATGTTTTTCAAATAATTGATGTGATTGCATGGGTTACTGATGAATATAGTTTCAGACAGGGATACCAATTTCCTAGGATATTTCTGTAGAAATTTTTGGAAGAAGTTGGGAACAAGATTAACCTATAGTTTAGCATACCATCCAAAAATATATGGGTAGGCATAAGTGGTGAACAAAAGCTTAGGAAATTTGTTGCGTAAACTGGTAGGAGATAAGTAAGGCCAATGGGACATGATATTGGCAAAATCGGAAGATTCCTACATCAACTTAGTTAATAGAAGCAAAGGGATAACACCATTTCAAATTGTTTATGGAACAAGTTTTAGGGGATTCACAGAGTTTCTTAAGGTAGTAGACAATCAAAGCACAAAAGTAGATAAATATGTGGAGTATATGCGCAAAATACATGAGGAAGTTCCCGAGAAATTGGAGATGAGTAATAAAGGCTACAAATATTGTGTGGATAAAGGATGCAAATCCAAAGAATTTGAGGAAGGAGATCAAGTAATGATGTATTTGTGGAAGGAGAATTTCAAAAAGGGGCTTATAACTAGTTGAAGTTGAATAAAATCAGACCATATAACATAGTATAGAAGATTGGGCCAAATGCTTATAAGTTAGAGTTTCCAGAGGGATTGGATATCTCTCAAATATTCAATGTTTTAAAACTATATGAGTTTCATGAAGGGGGTACCAGTGTACAAAAATTTGAAGGACAATGCATAGAATATTTAGATGAAGATGCACTAAAAGATGAAGAAACTTTAGACTGGAAGAAACAAATACTGGAGAAAAGGCTAAAGAAATTAAATCTATAGTAGAATCAAGGATAGTAAATAAGATGCTCAGGAAGGAATACATAGAGTATTTATTAAAATGGAAGAATGCACAAAAGAATATGCAACATGGATGAGTGTGAAGGAGATCGGTCATATAGGCCATAATTTGGAGCATGAATCATGAGACAGATCTCACTTTTATTTTACCTAGGGTGTTTAATGTGGGAACATCAATGAAGGATTAGGTATATGCATATTTTGGAAGTTTTTGCTAACATTAGGGGCACACATAGAAAGTATAAGAAAGAAGAAGTGCATAAAAGGAAGCACAAAGAGTACAAACTTGACAAGGCATAAATAATGGTGCACATGAGAAGATTAGGGTGTGTGAAAATTTTAAAATTTTGTGCACATGAAGGTAAAATGGCACATGATCTGAAAGGTGACAAAAGAGAACCACCAAATCAAAAATGACATGGAGTTCTAGATAGAATTGTCTCACCTACCTATGTCAAAAGTGGTTAGAAACCATTAATGCACCAGAGTTCAAATTCAAGTTTGAGTGGGATTCTGAGAGGATTCTAGAAGGAATTTCAAAATCCTTATGGGTGAGAAATATTGTCTATAAATACTTACCGGAAGCCATGCTTTACGAGCTCTAGAGGAAGAGTTTAGAGACTTGTGAGAAATATTTTAAAATTATAATGGGTTTTCCACCCCTGTAGCCCTATTGATTGTTAATCCCCATAAAGGATTAGTTATTGTAGATTCAATGAGGATTTTCAAGAATTAAAATTTAAGTTTCATGTTGTGAATTTTCCACTATTTTTATTCTGCAAACATTCCTAGGTCGTTTTGATCTGATCGGTATGTTTTCACAGTCGTCCATATTTAAGTTTTTGAAGGAAAGGCCCATATGCTAGTCATGTTATCCAAAACAACACCCCATGTTATTTTGAATAAATCGTGAGAGTTCTAGAATTAGGTGGATAAATTCTTGAAAACCCAAGGAATATTAATGTAAAATTGTAGTTTTGTGGCATATGTAAGTGTGTATCAAGATCAAGATCCTTAACATCTATTGAACAATTGATTTGGATTCTTGCGTTTAGGAATCCAAATTTTTCTAAGGAAGGAAAGTCGTGGGAGACTATTTGTAAAAGTTATTTTTCCCTAGATTTTACATGTAAAATCCATGAAAAAAATATGTTTTAATCTTCCATGGCAGTAGTGAATATAGTACTTTGCAGTAAAAATAAAACATGGGTTATACTTGGGATAAGCCATAATATAAGAGGGCATGTCATGTAAGACCGAAAAATAGCATAATCATGACATGAAATGACTACGGTTTGAAGATGAGAGGACACTAACTCAATGTCTCATGGATTTTCTAAGTGTATTGTTCCACAAAATTTGAAATTCCGTAGAATGAAGGTACATGGTCATGGGTAAAATCCTACACAAAAAAAAAGTTTCCTAGTATATCATGAGCATCAAATGACTAAGTGAAGTGATTTGAAAATGGTCATGCAATAAGGAACCCACATAGGTTTAAAAATCATGAAAGAAGGTTGAATTGCAAATTATGAAGGCATTTTCACCATTGACCGTGCACTAGTTTTTGGCCCATAACTTTTGACTGGGAGCTCCAAATCACGTGAGAGTTGTTTTGGTTGCTTCATCTCTCCAATGGATACATTTTTCACTAAAGGAGTTCAAAAAATGGGCTTATTTTGAATGAAAACCATGAAAACATGGGATTTCAAGGGAAAGCGCAGTTTATTAGGTTGTCTACTCTCAATGATATGACCTTCCTGAATTTATTGCTCGATGATGCCCATGCCTTATCTTGTAGAATCAAATGACATGCGATTGAAGGATGACATATTGACCATGCCTTATTATATAAAAATGATGGAATTTCATCCCTAGTATGTGAAAATGGGCCATTTATGACCGATTGGTCGATTCTCTCTCTCTCTCTCTCATTCTCTATAAATGTAAGTGGTTATGCATTGAAAAGGGGTTTTTTTTTTAGTTAATTTGGAAGATCTACCTTGGAGTTTTACATTTCTTGCCCTTGGACCTTTGTAAATCATGTTTTACAAGAATTCTAGACCTTTTTCTATATGTGTAAATGAGTATCTCCTAAGTGTAATACAACTATGGTTTTTCCCCTTAAATGCATTTGTATTTGATGTGGATGCCTTGCCCTCTTGTTCTTCACAGTTTTCATGTATTTATCTATAGACACTAGTTTTTTAGCACCCCGAGGTGACCTATCCATCACATTTATCATTTTAATACTAAATCTATCCCATCATCCTACAAACTATATTTTATCCTTATAAATTTACATCTTACCCCCGTAAATATTTATTTACCGAACCTCCTAACCTTCTAAAACCTATTTTAACCCATTTTAGCCTAACCTCCCAAGTTCCCTAACACATTTATACTCACTTTAAAACCTAAAGTAACTCATTTGGAAGTGGTTGAAACCTCTTCTAAGTGAGTCTCCCCACTTTGTACTTTTTATGGATCGCTAGTGATTCTAACTAATAACCAGTGATTCTATATAGTCCCATCAACCTTCTTGAATATGAATCCTAGGACATTGTAGTGAAGCTCTGAAACTTTTGACATTGATATGACATCATATACAACATCCTAACACTTTATCAAGTCTTGAATTTTTTTTTGAGAGATGGTATCATCATTAGGTGATTCTACATTTTTATCATCTTTGTTTTACACCATAAACAAGGTACATCTTGTATCTTAGTATTATCTTTCCATCTACGCATCTCGTATCAAGACAATTCAATCATTTAATCTTGATTTCAAAGTCAAAAATTTGAATTTCAATCGCAAGTCTGCCTTTAAATTCCTTTGAATCAGAAAATATTTATTTGCATCACCCATAATTCCACTGAATTGTTAACGATCCCTATCCCAGACCCCTTTTATCACATTTTGGCATACTTTCAATCTTTATTAGAGTATGTTTTCTTCTAATCCATATATTTTTGAGTCATCTCTACTTGTAGATGAATGTTCTAGGTTAAGCATACCTATCAATAATATTTCTGATCTTCCAATCATCTCTCAATCCTTCGTTTTGGATCAATACGACATTACAAAAGAATTGAGCCTCTTCGTCATCATATTGACACCAAATCCAGATGCCATTTAGGACTAGAAAGAAATCATCGTAGAAATACAGGACATCTCCAAACAGAAGTAGATCAAATATTTTAAGGAACTTCATCTAGCCACATACATAGCCTAGGCCATCTACTATTCAAAACAAGATCTTCATATCTCCATAGAATATTAGTTTTCTCTCATCATTATATTATTCTAATTTTCCAAATATTTATCATATCATATATTTAATCATTTATCACTTGATTGTTTCAATATTGTCTTAATCCCTTAAATCATGACTTGTGCACCCATTATGAGCCTAATTGTTATATCCTTAATCAAATCACAAGACTTACTCTCCTTATTGCATTGTTAGTTCACTCGCAAAAATACTTACATTAGTCACAAGTAGTTTTTTATCCTAATTGTCATGTGTAGAACTTTATTGCATTGTATCTTCCTCCTAGACAAAACTGTCTACTTGGACAAAACCCCTAAAAAAATTTGTATTGGTCAAAACGGTCCCATCCAGGGCTGCCCAATGGTCATTTTCTCAATTTTGTATCTTTTATGGGTTGGAATTTTCCTTATGGTTTGGCCATAATGCAAAATTATACCCACATAACCCTATATAAGCAAGTCTAATGCAATCATTTACTCACCTAACATTGCTTAACACTTTTAAGTGATATTCAAGTACAAGTCACTCAAAAGGCATACAAACTCTCCAAATTTTCTTGAACTAAAAATAAGCATTAGAATAAAATCTTGCACATAGTTGAAGCACTCCAAACTAGGTTTAAGATTCAAGTTTCCCAAGCTAAGAGCCCTCAAATCCAAGTCAATCAAAATCAAGCTAAGCCATTACAAAGCATTATCAAGTGATTGAGTTATCAAATATAGTTGTATCCATATAATATTATATCTCTTGGCAAAAAACTACATTAATCTCAAGGCATTTCCAAATTAATTCCAAAATAGATTGTGTACGAATTTCACTTGAACCCAAACCCTAACCTTTTAACATGATTTTTACCCTAAGCTAGGGCTTTGGGTCAATTTAGTTAATTATATAGGGTTTAACACATTTATGAGACCTAATATTTCATATTGAGGCATATTCCATCTATTTACATATTTTTATTCTCATTCCAAACCAAACCTTAAAGTATGATGAAATTACAAAACAGTTTAGTCTGAAAGGAATGGTTTCATCCCAACAAACAATGTTGATCCAGAATCAGAGATGAAGCATTTACAAGACATTTCTAGCCATTTCAAATCAACTTCTAAACTTGTGAAATTTCTAAGTGTACTCACCTTTACTTGTGTTACTACATTAAACACATGTTCTAATTGATATGTTGTCAAATTCTCTATATGTATATGTTATCTCATAAATCAAATTTTATGAGCATTTGGGACAACCAATCAAAATTTAGTCCAAAAGGATATTTTTTAGTAATGTCAATTTGAAAAATCACAAAAAAATGACAAAGTGTTGAAAATCCCTTTGTTAGGCAAAGAATCTAACTTTTAAAGCACATTTATAAGAAGTTTGCAAATTTCATCTCAAGTTCTGAAGTCTGATAGACATTGTAAACTTCAAAATTTTGGTGTATATTTACATTTTACATGAAAAATGCCCAACAAGTTCCAAATCTCACCAAAGTATTTCTCTAGTGTATTTCAGACTTTCAAGGTTTAAAATCAAAGTTACAATCAACTTGCAAATTGCTCTGTAAGGTCTAAAGTTTGATTAAAACTACATAGTGTTGATTGGACTTTCAATGCATATTCACATTTTACATGCAAAGTGTGATTGAAATTCTAAAGTCTGATGTACTCTATTTTATTTGTTGAGCAGACAATCAAGGTTTTAATGCATGATTGCATTTTTCACGCAAAATGCATTTTGACCTCTAATCCTCCTATCAACATATTCAATGCCATGTGATTAAATTACTTGCACATGTGAAAACCCCATGATTAATTTATTAATATTATATATTGGGATTTGACGCTTCATTTTTGCATTATGTATTTACATTCCAACCTTGTTACTCCACCCCAAAACTCCACCTACGCATTTCAATGATTTTCTTCATGAATCTTGCCAAAATTTTCAAACCCTTTCCATTTCTAGGTTAAAAGAACAGTTTACATATGTTTTTGCTTGATTTTAAGTCCATTATTTTCACTAAAAGCTTATCTATGAATAGTGAGGGTTTTTAGGTTTTTATTACCAAAGTGGGTTTCCAAAGAAATTATATCAAGAGGGTTTTAGTCTTTCAAATTTTAGTTAAACTATTCAAGGTGCAAAGTAGGTGGGCGTTCTTCTAATTTCTCAAGTTACTAAGTAAGTTCAAAACTCTGTGGTTGCTCGGTAGACTTCTCGAAGTGTTTTACAAGCTCAAAATCCAGCAAGTGTATTGCGGTCTTTCAAAGGTGCAAAGTGGGATCAAAATCCTACCAAGTCCTAATTAGACTTCTCAAGTTTGTTTTCAAGGTCATATGTCTGAGAAATTTGATCAAACATTTCAAGGTGTTAAACATTTTCAAATCTCCACTAGTATTGATTGTGGTTTAGACTTGTGAAAATAACTCAAACCTTCGACAAATGTTAATCAAAGTTATTACTTACAAAAATAAGTCAAAATTCTAGTAGTTTTGATCATAATTCCCAAGTTTATTTTGAAGAGATTTTTTTTTTCCATGTGTTAATCAGAGTTTTTATAGGTAGAAACTCCGACCCTCTTTTTTACAAGTTTTAGAAAGCATTTCTTTAGGAAAAATACTCTCAACAATCCCTTCCTCTGTGTCAGAAAGTTCCAAGGGTACAGAAGACATGAATTATCATTTCCATGGGGTCACTCACCCATTAAACCTAGAATCAAATGTGGAAAAAAATACAAACATTGACTTCGGTCATGGTTACCTCGTTGAGTTTTGGAACCGTATTTAGATGACATTGAAAATTGATTGGGTATAAAGAATTATTTTAAGTCCATTGATTTCAAAAAAATCTTGTATCTGAACAATTAGGGTTTTTAGGATTTATTACCAAAGTGGGTTTCCAAAGAAATTATATCAAGAGGGTTTTAGTCTTTCAAATTTTAGTTAAACTCTTCAAGGTGCAAAGTAGGTGGGCGTTCTTCTAATTTCTCAAGTTACTAAGTAAGTTCAAAACTCTGTGGTTGCTCGGTAGACTTCTCGAAGTGTTTTACAAGCTCAAAATCCAGCAAGTGTATTGCGGTCTTTCAAAGGTGCAAAGTGGGATCAAAATCCTACCAAGTCCTAATTAGACTTCTCAAGTTTGTTTTCAAGGTCATATGTCTGAGAAATTTGATCAAACATTTCAAGGTGTTAAACATTTTCAAATCTCCACTAGTATTGATTGTGGTTTAGACTTGTGAAAATAACTCAAACCTTCGACAAATGTTAATCAAAGTTATTACTTACAAAAATAAGTCAAAATTCTAGTAGTTTTGATCATAATTCCCAAGTTTATTTTGAAGAGATTTTTTTTTTCCATGTGTTAATCAGAGTTTTTATAGGTAGAAACTCCGACCCTCTTTTTTACAAGTTTTAGAAAGCATTTCTTTAGGAAAAATACTCTCAACAATCCCTTCCTCTGTGTCAGAAAGTTCCAAGGGTACAGAAGACATGAATTATCATTTCCATGGGGTCACTCACCCATTAAACCTAGAATCAAATGTGGAAAAAAATACAAACATTGACTTCGGTCATGGTTACCTCGTTGAGTTTTGGAACCGTATTTAGATGACATTGAAAATTGATTGGGTATAAAGAATTATTTTAAGTCCATTGATTTCAAAAAAATCTTGTATCTGAACAATTAGGGTTTTTAGGATTTATTACCAAAGTGGGTTTGCAAAGAAAGTATATCAAAAGAGGGTTTTAGTCTTTCAAATTTTAGTTAAACTCTTCAAGGTGCAAAGTAGGTGGGTGTTCTTCTAATTTCTCAAGTTACTAAGAAAGTTCAAAACTTTTTGGTTGCTTGGTAGACTTCTCGAAGTGTTTTACAAGCTCAAAATCCTCCAAGTGTACTGCGGTCTTTCAAAGGTGCAAAGTGGAATCAAAATCCTGCCAAGTCCTAATTAGACTTCTCAAGTTTTTTTCAAGGTCATATGTTTGAGAAATTCGGTCAAACATTTCAAGGTGTTAAACATGTTCAAATCTCTGCTAGTATTGATTATGGTTTTGACTTGTGAAAACAACTCAAACCTTCAAAAAATGTTAATCAAAGTTATTACTTACAAAAGTAAGTCAAAATTCTAGTAGTTTTGATCATAATTCCTAAGTTTATTTTGTAGAGAAAAACTTTTCCATGTGTTAATCAGAGTTTTTATAGGTAGAAACTCTGCCCCTCTTTTTTACAAGTTTTAGAAAGCATTTCTTTAGGAAAAATACTCTCAACAATCCCTCCCTCTATGTCAGAAAGTTCCAAGGGTACAAAAGACATGAATTATCATTTCCATGGGGTCACTCACCCATTAAACCTAGAATCAAATGTGGAAAAAATTACAGACATTGACTTGGGTCATGGTTACCTCCTTGAGTTTTGGAACCGTATTCAGATGACATTGAAAATTGATTGGGTACAAAGAATTTATGACAATGTTCTAGAATTGGTTGTATCATTTCCTATCTCTACTCAATGTCGTAAATTTTTATTGGAGTTATCACAACACTATGAAAATTATTTTTAATCAATCATGAACTCCTAGGGTGAATACCTCCTTTGAATGGATGCAAACTATCTTGATGGTTTTTTTAAACTTCTAAATCTCAATGAATGTTTGAACATAACTCCATAAATAACCCAACATTATTGGATTGATAATATCGGGCCATGAACAAGGATGATAAATAAACATTGGCTCAAAAACTCTAAGGTTTTTGCTTCCAGAATTCCTAAAACATTGCATTGAGATCAAATTTCAAGTAGGAAGTCAATGACATAATTACACTCTTAAAGAGGATAGTGGGTAACCAAACAACATGATATTTTCAAGAATGGGTATTCAAGTATGTCCACACCATCAAACATATGTGTGTGTGTGTGTGTGTGTGTATATATATATATATATATAAAAATTGGTTCACATTAATTAGTGACATAATACACAAATAATTTTACAATGTGCATGCAACAAACAAGTTCTATATGACTTCTTACCTCATACATGTTACGGCCAAGACAAGAATGTTTATGGGGTTGACACAAGTGGTTCTAATAAAAATATTTAATATGTATGATTTTTATCCAAAAATCATGTTGGAGACCATTAGTCATTTTTTCAATGTCAATGATACATTTTTCAATTACATTATTAGTATGTTGGATACCAAATTAGAGTGTCCAATTTTCAATAGAGGCCACAACAAACATGCTATGTGGAGTGGCTGAGTCCTCCAATTCCAAATTTCTCTTACATATGAGTGTGTTTTTTTTTGAAGTTGCACATTATATGTTGCCAAGGTATGTCAGTGATAAGTGGGCACTAATGGAATTGGTGCGATAGTTTTTGGAAGTACATAAGTACCCATCTAACAAAGAAAAGGTGTGAATTCATTTCCTAATTAAATTTGGTAGGTACACTTGTCAATCTTTTATTAGAGGAAAGAATATGTATGTTGAAATGACAAGGATCACCATACAATCCTTCCCATTCAGGTGATCTTTCGATATGTGGGGTGTAATGAATCATGCTTTAGGAGCAATTCACATCCATTTACCCTACCATGAAGATTTTTGGATTGGTTGCAATGAGGAGGAAGATATCCAAAATGGGGATTAACCTCACATGAATTTGAGCCAAATTAGGGTTTTTGATAAGGCAGACATCCCTAAAGGAATGGTTGATTTCCTCGTATTTATTGGTCAAAACCCATGTCCACTTCACTTGAGGAAAGTAATAAAATATTGGTGTCTTGAACTGTAAAATAGCTTCATGTATAAGGGCTCATTATGGAGTAAATGAGCATGAAATTTTTGAGTGGATTTTCTAAGGCAAGTGAAGAAATATAGGAATGAGACTACATAGATGGCACAAGAACCAAGAGCTCCTCTAAAGTCAAGCGTAAAGACAAGATCATTGAGAGGTCCCATGTGGTAAAAACAAAGACTAAATGTATATGTATAGGATCAAGTGACGAGGCCTAAATTACTCTCGAAACTTCAAGATAATATAAACCATATTTATAGTTCTGCAATCCCCACCACTAATTCCTAATATTTCACAATAATTTTTGGCTAAAGATTCTCCCTTTATTTCTCCCCCACCACTCAAGGCCAAACCATCCCATCAAAAAATCCTCCACCTTCTTCTCCTCCTAAATAGAAACATTACCCTAAATATACATCCCCTCCTAAGGTTTCCACTCCTCCTCCATCTCCTCCTCCTAAATATTTCACACCTCCTCATCCACATTCATCTATCCCTTTCCATACTAAATCTTCTCCACCTTATCCTTCCATATCCATGTCAATCCCTTAAGTGACAATGACTACCCTTTCTTCCTTGGTTACACTAAACATAGTCCTAGATTCACCCGCTTAGTCAGATCAACAAAATCAATTAGTTTTATCAAAGGTGAACCTTGAGGTTCCTGATTGGTTAGGGAACATTATGTAGAAGTAAAGGAAAGAGGTAGTGCAACCCAAAATGATTGATTTTAGTGGTTTGGACGTAAGTCAATATTCCTCCTAAACAAAAAAGAAACATAGAACAATTTCCATAATCTTCATAGATGAAAAAGTTAAACTATTTGTTAAATTTGATGTGCTTTCGATGGACAAAGACAATGAAGGAATGTAATTAGGAATATCATATATCTAGGGTTCACATAGGGAATACCGTATGTGAAGGAGTTAACAAAGATGTACAATTCATTAGTGACACACTCTTTAATAAGATGGATAAGGATAAGACAATAAAGGAGCAACTAAAAGATAAATTTGATTAGCTCACTATCGTGATCCATAAGTTGGTTAATCATATATAGTCTTCCAGTTCCCCTTAACCTGAAACTCAATTAACAAAATTGAAATCCTTAATGTGGCCGAATAAATTAGGTGTATGGGTCAAGCTACAAAGCATTGTTTTGATAAGTTGATAACACAAGCCCAAAGACTAATCACATATATGTTAAAAGTTTGTGGAGAAATATTTGTAGAAATCGATGTGACCAATAAAACTATGGAAATATTCGAATCCGAAATAAATTTCTTAAGGCAATACTTGCCTAAACTAGAATATTTTTGAAGATTTAACATATATAATCTAGTGATAGAGGGTGTCTTGAGTTAGGATCAACAAGGAGATCAAACAAATATCCCAAGCACAACAAGCTTCATGATTTGAATCTTAGAAGAATATGTTGACAAACTTAGAGAGTCTAAGTATGGCGGAATTGATCAAGTTATGATATTTTAGATTTTATGGAATGGTTTCCTCATTAAATATTTGATGACTTAGGTCACGGTCTCATGCAAGGTGAAAGGAAATAGATTTTTAGCATGTGTTGCACATAATTTGTAGGAAAAACTAACATCCTTGCAGTCCCATGTACTTTGAATATTTTATGCATATCCAAAATGTGCAAGGGATTATTTGAATGAAATAGATTCGAAGGTAAGCAAATTTTTACAGGAAATAGTCTTAGACCACTTCTCAGTTGAAAAGTGGCCGAATAAAAGGAATACATGAAAAAATTACATCCCCCACCCATTGCAGCTACTCAAATTGACCCTCCTATGCAGTCGTTGCTCCACCTTTTCAGGTGAAGATTTTATTTTATGTAATCTGCAAAAAAAATTATACAAGACCACCTGCACCTAAAAATTTATTGTGGTTTCCTCCCTTATGGGACTGCTACCTAAGGCCACTCATTTGCATCTCAGGAAATCACTAAGAATTTTATGCAATCAGTGAAAAAATAGTCAATTCCAGGGTCTGCATTTAATTCTTAATCTATCAAATGGTTTGTTAAATATCAAAATACTTTTAATAGATTGAATTAAGAATTAAGAATACTCCATAAAGTTCCCACACACATGATTTACATTGAAATGGAGTGTCAGGTAATAAATATGTACATGAATGGTTCTGATTATTATCAGATCAAGGAGATCCTCTCAAGTTTTAATGCATATTGAGAAAGGGTCCAGATAACAAAGGAAGAATCCATTAGTATGAAAGTAGATTTTAGAAATCAATTACAAAAATAAGACTTGTGATTTACAACAACTTAGGTCAATTTGAATGTGTAATTATTACATTTTAAAATTACACACTCCTTTTTGCAAGGTTCAAATCGTCTTTTTCAATTTACCAAGTCCTTAGAAATTTTGAATTTTGTCTCCTAGGCATGTGCAAATGGACTTTATCAAAGTGAAAGTTTCTATTATTGGAAAAATTGAATCTTCCTTCCATGCATGTAGCTGTAAAACAAGAAATCATTTCCTATGAATAGTTATTCTCAAATCATTGTAAGTTACGTTTTAGATTATTGAAATTATGGAGAATAGATATTGTGGAAGCTTTGTATTCAAAGCAAGAGAATAAAGAGAGATATTCAAAAATTGTGTTGTTTCTTAATCTTATGGTTATTATGTATTCTTATGTCAAATACATAATCAACTCTTGTGTTTCAAGAAATTAGATTAGTGGATTGTCATTGTTGTTAACTAAATGCTTGTATTAATATAGGATTTGCATTTACTTCTTGGAAAACACAATTCCCTATCCTCCTTTCCTTTATATATTCCTAATCTAAATCTCTCCTTCATTCCTTCTCATCTATATTTCCTTTCTTGAGAGTAATAATCTTTTGGGATTAACTATCAAAACCTCAAGAATATTTTAATGAAAATTGTGTATATATTTATTTTTATGTTTTAATTTTCAATAAAGAGCACCTCTATGTATGATAGAGGAGGGACTTTGTCTCGTAATGTTGTTGTCAAATTCCCATATTTTATGTCTAGCAAAATATTTTGCCAACAATTTTTGGTGACTCCTTTGGGGAATGTTTTATACACATGTGTTGACTCGTAACGAATCAAAGTTTTTGGCATGTTTTTCTTTTATAAAATGTAATATGTTTCCTCAACATGAAAATTAGTGGTAATCTTCATCCTTTTATATTTTCTCTCATCCAACAACCTAATCTTGGTTTACTACATGATATACATGAGGATATATCCACTAATCTAAGAAGCTACACTTGGAGGAATTATCGTTTTTTTTAAGTTTGATCATGAAGCTACGAACTTCAAACTTTCTCTAAATATTCACATTTTACATGCAAAATGCTTGGCAATTTTTGAATCTCTCCAACTCCTTTATCTATTGTATTTGAGACTTTTGAGGTTTCAAGTTGAATTGACAATCAGCTTTCAAATTGCTTAGTGAGTTACAAAGTCTGATTAACACTACACAATATTAATCAAACTTTCAGTGCATATTTGTATTTTTCATGCAAAGTGTGATCAAAACTCCAAAGTTTATTTTTCTCTATCCTCTTTATTGATAAAAAAATCAAGGTTTTGAGGCATGATTGCATTTTTCATGCAAAATGGATTTTGAACTCCAACCCATCAATCAATGTATTAAATACCATGCACAATTAAACTGCTCACACATGTGAAAAACCCATAATTAATAATATTATTATAAATTAAGCTTTGACATGTCATTTTCACATTATGTATTTGCATTTAAATCTTGTTTCTTCACACTGAAACTCTGCCACACATTTTAAATATTTTCATCACGATTCTTGTCAAAATATTCAAACCCATTTCATGTTTAGGTGATTAAAAAAAATTACTTGCATTTTTGTTTGATTTTGAGACCTTGGTTTTTGCAACAATCTTGTATCCATGCTAGTTAAGGTTTTTGTGTTTTTGTTTCAAATGTGGGTTCATGAAGAAATTATATCAAAATATGGTTTTAATCTTTCAAGTGTTAGTTAAATTCTTCAAGGTACAAAGCACACAGTTATTTGTTATATTTCTTAAGTTGATAAGAAGGTTCAAAATTATGTTGGTGTTTAGTATAATTCTCAAAGTGTTTTACAGGCTCAAAATCTCATAAGTGTATTACTGACTTTCTAATGTGAAAAATATAATCAAAATCCTGCCAAGTCTCAATGGAACGTCTTAAATTATTTTTCAAGGTCAGAAGTTTGGGATAAGGTGCAAAGCATGTGGGTGTTTGTCAGATTTCTTGAATTACTAAGGTTCAAAACTTTGCAGGTGTGTAGTAGAATTCTCAAAGTGTTTTATAGACTTAAAATCCCACAAGTGTATTATGGAATTTCTAAGGTGCGAGATAGAATCAAAATCCCGCCAAGTCTCAATTAAACATCTCAAATTATTTTTCAAGGTCAAAAGTTTGGGATATTTGATTAAAATTTTGAAGGTGCTAAGTCATTTCAAATATCCACTAGTATTGATGAGGGTTTTAACTTGTAAAAACAAGTCAACCCTTCATCAAGTGTTAATATGAGTTCTTGTTAGCAAAAGCAAGTCAAAATTCTAGTAGTGTTGATCAAACTTCTCAAGTTACTTTTCAAGAGAAAAAATCTTCCAAGTGTCAATCAAAGTTTCAAGGTGTTTTTATAGGGAGAAATGTTGCCCCTTATTTTTGCAAGTTTTAGAAAGCATTTCTTCATTAATATTTTTCTCAGCAGTACCTCCCTCTACCCAGAAATTTTAAAGGGTATAAAAGGTGTGAAATTTCAATTCCACATGGTTATTACCCTATCAAACTTAGAATCAAATGTGCATAAAATTATAGACACTGATTTGGTTAATGTTGGCATCCCTAAGTTTTGGAATCATATTTAGATAGCACTAAAAAATGATTACGCACAAGGAATTTATGTTAGTGGTATAACATTAGTTGTAGCATTTCCTATCTATGCTCAGTACCCTAAATTCATATTATAGATAACACAACACTATGACAAGGATACCCAATCAGTTAAGAATTCTCAATGTGAATACCTCCTCGGAATGGATGTGAAATATCTTAAGGATCTTTTAAAACTTTTGGATATCAATGAACATGCAGACATAACTCCAAAATCAGCCTAACACTATTGAAATGCACATACTTGGTCATGCTCAAAGATGAAAAATAGGATTTGGCTCAAAAAATCGAGGGATTCTTCTTTAAGATTACCTAAAACATTTCTAAGATCAAATATCAAGTAAGAGGTCAATGACATAATCACACTCCTAAACAGGATATTCAGAAACCTAACAACCCCAAAATTTCAAGAATGGGTGTTTCGGTACATCTACACCATCCAGAAAAATAAGCAATAAATCAATTGGTTCACACTAACCAATGACTCAATTCACAAGAATATTTGTAAGGTGCATGCAACGTATGATTTTTATATGACTTCGTAGCTTGTATATGCTGCATCTGTGACAAGATTTTTTTTAGGGTTGACACATGTGGGTTAACTGGGGACATCTAAGGTCTATGATTTTTATCAACAACTCAAACTAGAGGATAAATATCCTTATTTTTTCCATGTTGATGATGAATTTTTCTATTATATTATTGGCATGTTGGATACCAAATTGGCAAGCATCTGGTTTTCAATTGAGGTCACAACCAACATTGCTATATGGGGTGGTTGGTTCTTTAAGTTCCCAAATTTGTCTTACATACGGGTATTTAGTTTGAAAGGTACACCTTGTACATTTCCAAGGTATGTCAGTGATAAGTGAGCACTAATGGAATTGGTGTTGAATCTTATGAAAGTACATAAGTACATATCTAGCAAACACAAGGTGGGACTTCAATTTCTTATTATAATTACTAGGTACACATGTCACTCTTTTTTTAGAGGAAATAAAAAGGATTTTAAAATGATAAGGTTCACCATGTAATCCTTCCTAGCCAAGCCATCTTTCAACATCTACATATAACAAATCATGATTTAGGAGAAACTCACATCCACAATATTATGGATATTTTTTGATGGATTGGAACGATGATGAAAACATCTAAATGTGGGATTGGTCTCACATGAATTTTATCCAATCAGGTATTTTGATATGGTGGTCATCCCTAAAATAATGCTTAATGATAGAGATGTATTGGACCTATAATATAATCAATAACAAATTAAGCTTCAACCGTCACCTCATATTTGTTTGGTCAAAAATTAAGTCCACTTCACTTGAGGACAATACCTACATTATGGTGTAATGAACCCTATGACAAATTTGTACATAAGGGATCACTCTGTAACATATGAGATTGAAAATACCAAGTGGATTCAGGGAAATAAAGATAGGAATGAGATTCCACATAAGGCATACGGCCCAAGAGTTCCTCTGAAGTAAAAGATAAAGGCAAGGTCATGGAGGGGTCCATTGTAATAAAAACAAATATTAAATTTATATGTAGAGGATCAAGCGGTGAGGCCTAGGTTACTCTTGAACCTTAAAATGTTTAGTAGAAACCATAATCATATATCCATAATCCTCATTGTTAATTCATAATATTTCACATTCATTTTTGGCTAAGGATAATATTTTAATTAATCCCCCCACCACTTCAGTCTAAACTATCCCATCACAAACTCCTTCACCTTCTCCTAAAAATACCTCCCCTCCTAAGGTTTCCAAACCTCCTCCATCTTATCCTCATAAATACTTTACACCTCATCCTTGACCTTCATCTAGCCCCATCCATACTACATCTTCTCAACCTTCTTCTTCCATATTCATACCAATCCCTCAAGTCATTATGAATACCCCTTATTCTTTGGTCACATAGGTAATAGTTCTAGATTCACACACTCATCTTAATCAATACAAGCAATTAGTCTTATCATGGGCAAACCCAGAGGTTCCAATTGGCTTGGGAAATTTGTGTAGAATAAAAATTAGGTAGTGCAATGTGAAATGATTAATTTAATTGGTTTAAACACATGGAAATCTTCCTCCCAAATAGTAAAGAAACTATAAAAAATTCCAAAATCTTCATAGATGAGAAAGGGGTGATATTTATTAAATTTGTTGTGCCTCCAAAAGACAAAAGTGATGAATAAGTCCCACATCAAGAATATCATATCTCTAGGGTTCACCTGGGGATGACCACATGTGAAGGATCTAAGCAAGACACATGTAATATAATATTGACACACTCTTTGATGAGATGGATAAGGATCAAACAATAACGGGCCAGCTAAAATATATAGTTAAATAGATCACAGCCGTGATCTAGAAGTTGGTTAAACCTATTTAGTCTTCTAGTCCCTTTAAATCCAAAGTTCCAATGACTAACAATAACACCTTTCATGTGGCAGAATAATTCTAGTTTCAGGTTACTAAGGAGTTTTCCAAAAAAAAAATAGCACAATCCCAAAGATTAATCATAGATGTGTTCAAAGTTCACGGAGAAAATTACATAGAAATTGATACGACAAATAAAACTATGGAAAGATTTTAATCCGAAATCAACTTATTAAGTTAATACTTTCCTAAAATGGAATATTTTTAAATTTTCAACACGAATACTCTAATGATAGAAAGCATCTTGAGAACAAAACAATGATAGGATCAAACAAAGATCCTAGGTGCAACAAAGTTTAGGATTAAGATCTTTTAAGAAGTTGTTGAGAAAATTAGAGAGTCCAGAATGAAGGAATTGATGCAACACATGATATTATGGATGTCAATGAAGGGATTCCTTGTTTTCTTTGTGATGACCAATAACTCTCATGTGTAGCCCAAGAAACCATAAATTAGTTGAAATGATTAGTGAAGAAACAGTCAACACTAGGTTCTGCATTTAATTTTGACTTTATCATATGGTTTTTCAAATATCAAAATACTTTTGATAAAACAACCAAACAATTTAGAATGCTCTATAAAGTTCCCACATGCATGGTTGACGTTGAAATGAAGTTTCAGGTAAGGCATATGTACATTAATGGTCCATATGAAGATCGAATTAAGGATATAATCTCAATTTTTGATGCATGTCAACAAAGGAGAAAGCTATTGATGTGAAATCATATGTTAGAAATCAGTTATAAAAAAGAGGACCTGTGATTTACAACAATTTTGGTCGAGTTGAATGTGAAATTCTAATATCATGTATTTTTATCATTATGAAATTGTGCATTCCATTTTGTGAGTTACAAAATAATTTTTTGAATTTATAGAGTTCCTATAAATTTTGACTTTTGTCTCCCATGCACGTGCAAATGGACTTTATCAAAGTGTAATTTTTTAGTATTAGAAAAATTGACTTTTTCTTCCATACATGTAGCTATAAAATAGGAAATCATTTCCTATAAATATTTCTTATCAAATCATTATAAGGGAATTAAAATTCTAGATAATAGAGATTTTAGAAGCTTTATATTCAACATTTTAAAGCAAGAGAATAAATAGAGATATTCAAACCTTGTGGTGTTTCTTAATAGTTTGATTATTACTCGTTCTTATGTCAAATACATAATTAACCCTTGTGTTTCCAAAAATAAAATTAGTGGATTGTCATTTTCGTTAACTAAATTCTCGTGTTATTCCCTATCCTCCTTTCTTTATTATATTCGTGATCAAATTCTTTCCTTCATTCCTTCTCATCTATATTTCTGTTCTTGAGAATAATAATATTTTGGGATGAACTCCTAAACCCTCAAAGATAGTTTAATATAAATTTTGTATACATGTTTTTTATGCATTTTTATTTTTTAATAAAGTGTGCATCCCTATATAATAAGGAAGGGACTTTGTCTTGTAAAAATGTTGTTAAAATTCCATAGTTTGTGTGTAACAAAATATTTTTCTAACAATTTTTGACAACTCTGCTGGGGAATATTTCATACACACATGTTTACCCATATTGAATCAAATTTTTTGTTGTATCTGCCCTCAATATGCCTATCACCAGTAATCTTCATCCTCTTAGACTTGGTCCCATCTAACAACCCAATATTGCTTTGTTACAAGATACACAGGAGGATATTTCCACTGATCTAAGAAATTGCATTTAGAGGAATCATTCAAGTGAAAATCACTTCCATCAAGTAGAATCAATTTTAGAAGAAGATGACGACCGTGTGAATTCTTAAAGAGAGTAATTTTGAACACTCAAAGGATTCAAAACAAGCATTAAAGAGTATATAAAATTGTTGTTTGTCCACCTAAAATATTAGTTTTCTCATTGTTTATATTTCAATGTGTAATATTTGCTATTACAAAAATATTTACTATAAGTTGATATAAGCATATTTATACGCATCAAAAAAGCACAAGGGATTTTAGAATCAACCTTCAAGATTCAAGGAGAATACAAGTTCACTCTTCCTCGGAAAGGAGAAATAGAATATATGCAAGTAATATACTCATCTACTGGACAAAAATATCTCAAAGAAGGACAAACATAATTGAAGATCTTAACTTGAGTAAAATTGATATTCTCTTGCACGTGTTATTCCCTACAATGGAAATGGTAATTTGGGGACCCACTATTAGGCCACCATATTTGGTTGAACCAATACATTGGATTCCTATAGGCTCAAGGAATAACTTCCCAAAATTGAAAGACAAAAAACAATATCCTGATGAACATATTGTTACATATTTTATTGCATGCAGAGTGTTGGGAGAAAAACATGAAGATGTAACAGTTTGACTATTTATGGAAACACTTTAAACAGGGGTTAGGAGAATGGTTATATCTTATAACATCACATACAATCACCAATTAGGCTACCATGTGTAGAAAATTTGAAGACAATTTTAAGCTAGCTAAATATGTACATGCCCTTTTAACATAACTAACACAAATGAAGAATGAACCTCATGGCCCTATGAGGGAGTTTGTTATTGATTTTAACATACACCTACTTAAGATTCCTCCTAATGCTACTCCTATCTTCGAAAGTAATAAATGTTTCTTAATTAATGCTTAACTACCTGATGTTGGGTTTATTCTCAGAAGATCACAAATAGTTGATTTGGAAGCATTGGCAACCAAAGTTGAAGATGATTTAATCACTGTTGGAAAGTTGAGAAAGGAATATTCTAAAGGTAAAGGTTAACATTCTGTAGAAAGTACAACAAATTCATTGGTTAAAAAACTAGAAAATCATCTGCTTACTCTAAAGAAAAAATGGCTTAGGACTCACTTGTTGCTACATACAAAGATATACCAAGAATAAATTTTTGTAATTCTAGGACATGTAATTGTAATCAATTATTTGCACAAAAAAAAAATGTTGTCTAATAAAGTAACTCCAATTATTGTAGCTTTTAAAATTCAAGATATAAAGTTTAGAAAATAATTAGGGGAAGAAGATGATGAACATCGCAATGTCATGTACATAGATGAAGAAATCGAGGAATCAGATGGTGACTCTAATATTGGATACATGTAATATAAATCTGATGAAGGTGAATCATATTATATATTTTCTAAAATGAATAACAATTTTTTTAGTGTTTTCACTAAATTATAGGATCAAAAGAAAGAGACTAAAAATCTAATAGAGAATGCGAGAGAAAATGAGACCCATAAACATATACCATTCATTACTTAAATGGGTACTCCTTCACCTATTCAACCAAAGGATAAAATCCCTAAGAAAAAGGAAATTAATACACCCCTCTCTACCTACCTCTAGTGTTCCTAACACTAATACATGTCAAATAATGTAAAATCAAGTCCTAAAGCGTCTTATTCCTCTTCCTCGTCTATACACTCCTTTGATATTTTCGATCATGTAAAAAGGTATATGATACAAATGTTAAAGGTATAATACTTATAGGCCAATCTAAAACAATTTAATAGGCTGGTTAGGTTCATCAAGAGTAAAATTTTTGTGCCTACCAAATCATTCTCCAAGGGAATTTATTTCCTTGTCCCAAGTATTATGTTTCATATAAAAATACGACTCCAACCTCATCTTCATCTAGAAATATTGAACCTTTTTATGTATATTTTCTTATCATTGGTTTTAAACTCTTAAATTACATAATTGATTCCAAATATTTTGATAATGTAATGCCCACCATGTTTGCACATGCTCTCGGGATCGCCCTTACAAAAACATTTACTCATCACTTCTCCATAGAAACCATTGGGTGGACAAATAAAAGGTGCTTAGGTAGTTGTGGTTGCCTATATGGATAAGCAGGTTAACATAACCATCTTAGTGGATGACATTCCAACCTCACATGGAATGTTACTGAGTTGTAACTTTTGTAAATACTTAGGGGGTGAGATTCAAATGGATTGGTCATATACAAATATTCCAATAAAGGGAGTCAAGAAGAGATTAATATCGGAAGGTAATTCAAAATATACAGTGATAAAGTTAGATGATCCTAAATCCAACATCTTGTTTGAAGAAACATGTCATGACACTTGCATGTTCATGAATGAATATGATCTTTATATTTGTTAACTAATGGAGCAGTTGGTGTGAGATCACCTAAAAAACTCATTCTTGACATGAGATCACCCAAAAAACTTTTTCTTCCACAACATTTTCAGGATCTTTCTACACTCTTCACTCATCATAGATCAGGTGCACATGTTCCTTTTCACATTTTACACACTTTTACATGTTTTTTACACAGTTGAATTGAATTTTTCACATACACGACTTTGAGTACTCTTTTGCTCTTCTCTTTTGCAGGTCCGTCTTTAAGGGAAGCAACAATCACATCATCAACACATCAAGTGATATCAACAACAAGTAAAATGTGACATATACACACACACTTTTCACCCCTAGGGTCACTTCCTCTTCTTTAGCTTCCACACTTCATATTATTCACTTCACAATTTTTCTTGTCTCCTCGAGACACTTTTCACTATCGATCTGCATGGTTATTAGGTATGCATCTCTTATATAATTTATGTTATCGAGTATTCGCTCATAAACATAAAGTGGGGGCAAATGTAGACACTAAATCACACACTTTGGGTACATTTCTAGGTCCTAGTCACATGCCACTATTCATATGATTCCTAAGCGAGAAAAGTAATAATTGACCAATGTCTTTGGCCTCTTTTCTTTATTTCTATTTTCCTCTCTCAGCCTCACACACCCTATTTCCCATTCTGACTCTTGATACTTCAGCTTCTCTGAGTCTAGACACTACCATCCATCTTGGATGCCATCACCTAATTTCCACCATCCTTTTGGGTGCCCCCAACTTCTTTTTATCTTACTCACCTCTTTTGGGCCTCTTCTAGCTATTCGAAATCTTGTTTATCTATGGTGGTCATCTTTTTAGTCGTTAATTAAGAAATTCAAACAAGGGAATCATATAAATATAAATCCATGTGACCATAATAAAGTACCAAGCACTAAGAATTTACTATCATCACCTAAGGTTTCATCCAAAGGAAATTACAAGAGCATCAAAGCATCCATCTAGCATTCACACAAGGGACAAGGGAATACATCCTTCTGCATATAATTCATAGGAGGGTAAGTTCATTTTTCTATGCTAATATCTATTTACATATTATACATCTAGTTATTTTTCACTATTCAAGTACATCTGGTATAAGATCCATTTAGGGCATGATCTCTACACACACATGCAAAACTACATGGAGTCTAAAATGTAGTGCAACCTCAAGATCATAAGTTCACTTAGTCAGGGTGACCACCAGGGTCTAGCCTGACTCCCCATTTGCATCTTTTTCTTTTTAGGATTTGATGTGTTTTGGGGTTTTGTAGGTGCTCTTTCTCTTTGCAAGTTTTAGGTGAATCTTGAGGACTTGGTGTAACATACAAGTGATCAACAACAAAAGAGTAGTGACATAGAACTGAAACTATAAAAATCATTTTGTGAGGTTTTAAGTAGTCACGGGAACCCACTAGTGGTCTATAGTGCCTAGGTGCCATTGACTTGATCCAAGCACCCCATTCCCAACATTTTTGATGCTCAAACTATTTTCTAGGCTCTGTTACGATACAGTCAGAATTCATGTTCCATCCATTTTCCATATGTGCACAACTTCGAGATTATTGCAAAATCATCTAAGTCTCTATTTTATTCTTCTTGCAATTAGGGTTTTATGTTTGTCTTGTTTACTTGCTTAGTGAAAAATCTATACTTTATTTCTATATTCATTTTCTACTAACTTAATTAAGGGTTTAGCCCAAATTCTATTTTCCAACATTGTTAAATCATTTGGTGAACCTGTCGCTTGATTCTAACCTTCTTTATAGGTTTTTATTCTTATGCCCATCACCCTGTAGTGGTCATTTTGGGTCTTTTGAGCATCTCGAGCTTCCTCCATCTTCACGTAGAGTTTCTAAATCAATGGCTAAAACTGATAATCCATTCGCTAAATCTCAAAACAATTCCTCTCAAAAACTTTGAAGTATCTGATAGTGAGCACTCATATGATGAAGAAACAACTATTGATCAAGAACAATTAGACAAGCTCACATTTTTTCTCAAGCTTTGTGTGATAATCCTGCCCATCTTCCACATATTATTCATGCTTTGATTACTTATAAAAACACTCATGATGCTGCTTCAGGAACCTCTTGTCAATTCTTCCTTAGCTTCCATGGCCTCTACCCAACCACTTCATATTCCTTCTTCCATTCCCACTACTAACGCTCCCATCATTCAACCTAATTATTTTAATGCACAGCCTATGAGTTCTTCAAATATTCCTGATTTAACTTCTTTATATCAAGATTTAAAAACTCAAATTTGTCAACTTCAATTGGCAACTTCTCACATATCCCCATCTCTAGATTCCACATTATTACTTCATACTCATTTCACACCCACCATTTCCTCTTATGTGCTTCCTCTTAATTTCATTCACTCCCAAGATTCCCATTTTCAAATCCCATGAGTGACCCTTAAGAGCATCTCTGAGAATTTCATGTAGCATGTCTAGATTATGCAGATGATCACACTTTACTAGCAAATATATTTCCTCGCAGTCTTCAAGATCATGCAATGCATTGGTTATATGATCTACCTATCCACTCGGTAACATCTTTTATGCATTTAGATGATTTTTTCTCGCTCATTTCTCTATCAATATCTCCTCTAAGATATCTTATGCTTAACTCACATAACTTAAACAAGGATCTAATGAATGCACCTAGATGATTATGTCTTGTTATATAAGAATAACTTAGCTAAGATGTCTAATGTTCTTATGGACTTTGAACTTCAAGATATATTTGTCCAAAGTCTATTACCGTCTCTATAGGAGAATGTTATCTTTGAGACATCTCCATCATTTGATCATTTATGTCATACTCTTAAGCTACGTGAAACTAAACTATTATCTATAGGAAAGATTAAGTATCATGAGTTTGCTTTATCTTCTATGCGTTTTCAAATTAAATCATATTTCAATCCATATACAAAACCTATTAAAGCTAAAGTTACTATCAACGTTGTATCTAATCCTAAAAATATTCAATGGAAACTAAGCATACATTTACTAAATTACCTTATACTCCGCATATTCTATTGCCACAAATTGTCGAGTGAAATATTATTACACTTCCTCCTCCTCTCAATTTGGACCCATCTCATCCAAAAGGTCACAATTAAAATTTAAATTTAGATAAGATTATCATCAATGCATTGGGAATTCTACAGATTGATGTTTCAAACTTTAAAATCTTATTCAAGATCTTATCAATAATAATGCTATTGAGATTCCTAATCCTACAACATCTACACCAATCAATGAAAAATTACAAGCTCAAGATCTTCAACAATCCTCTTCCTAAACATGACAGGCAAGAAGATGAATCTTCAACCAATCATAAATATCATGGAGTGCCTCCTCTTGCATCAGGGGATCTTGATTTTATAGTTGATCACGTTGAGGCATCTCCACCATTTATTGCTTTTCTTGATCATGACTATCATGATACATTCTCTTCTGACACATTACATATCAATGCTTCTATTGATCTCATGCTATTAACAATACCAGGATCAACTCATCATCTTCTGTGTGTATGTGCTCTATTGCACTTCTTGTTGCTATTGGTTATCCGCTATCACATATTTCATATCCAGTGCCTAAATCTTATGGTTATGTCAAGCTTCCAGTAACTTTTTTTCCTCTTACCATGCTTGTGCCATTGCTTATGGAACCTTTAATCAAATGGTGTGACATGCTCTTAGGTCTTCCCTAGCTTCATGCAACTTAGGCTATCATTTCCATGAATCACTTGTGTCTAAATTTCATTCACAATAAGTAGGTCATTACTATCAACGATGTTCCACCATGCACACCATGGCTATAACCTCCTCTTGATGTTTCTATTACACTCACTAGAGCATCTAGGTCCCCATGACCTCTCAAATGTAATGCACTATCTGCTCCTATCTCGCCTATTCGTGCACAACCTGCTTGGTCTCATAGGTCTACTAGTCCATCTCATCAATCTAGGTCCACCACTGAGATAGCTCCTTCACATAGGTATACATCACCTCCTCATTTCTATTCACATAGGTGTTCATCATCTCCACCCTCTGCTTCATATAGGTCTTTGTCACCTTCACGCTTTACTTCACATAGGTATTCATCACCTCCGATATCTACTTCACATAGGTCTTCCTCACCTTCGCACTCCACTCCACATAAGTGTTCATCACCTCCACACTTTGCTTCACATAGGTCTTCATTGAATTCATGGTCTACTTCACATAGGTGTTCATCACATCCACATTCTCCTTCACATAGGTGTACATCACCTCATCAGTCTCATGAACAAAAGTCTCAATCACCTCGATACATCATCTATCTTATTCGTCGTCGATCTTAGAGCATGGTCACACGCCTTTATCTTAGAAACATCAAGTGGATGACCCTCGCCTTTCAATTTTATCAGATATCACACTTACCATTGAAAACTTGGGGGGAATCATGCTTACTCTCCCCGCTTCTACCATTATCAAGCGTCTTGCATTTCCACTTGTTCACTCTACATCTCATATTTTGTCTTTCATGCATGTTTTGCACATCTTGATACATTTATATTGTCATTACCCTATGACACACTCTTGTGCTACAATTCATAGTTGATTATTGAGGGCTCACCACATTCATAAACCTCACACCATATACACATCATTTCAATGCATTCACGACACATCTTTCTCATGTAAATTCAACAAAACACACTTCCCTATGATGCACTCTAGTTTCACAATTCATACTTGACTGCTGAGGGTATACATCTAAAATGAGCCTCACCACACTCACTCACTCTCTACATTCTATGCTTTGATGATCATATCTTTCTATCACATAATTCAAACCATTTCTTGATGACGCACTCTTGTTCTATGGTTCATTATTGAATGTTGAGGGGTATTTTATAAATGAACCTCATCTCATGTATACTCATTCACATTCACTCGGGGGGAACAATGCTCCTATCACACTCATAGTGCATTCCATTCTATTTCACACTCACATCATACTACATATCTTGGTTGCACATTGTTCTTGTTTACTTATGCTTGTATGTTACACTTTGCTTACTATATTAGGAAGATATTTCGTATGTCATTATCTTTTCCACACACATATGCACGTTCAATTTTCTTCAAGTTTTGAATGCAACTGTTACATAGATCATTACATGCAACATCGATGTTTGGTATAGTACTTCTTACCAGTCCCAGGGTGGCTCCTAGGGGCATATACTTTCGTATACATCACAAGTGCTATTGTTTCAATTTAAATTATTTCATATTCATACTAGCACACTACTATATCTGATTATACACGCTTTGACATAATTTCTATCTTTGAAACATGCTAACGGATGCTTCATGTGCAACATTTACTTTATAGGAACTCATTGCCACTATGGTTGTCTTTTACCTTGTTTGTCACTATTTGTCATTGTTTTCCATTGTTTACCATTGTTTGCAGGTTTTGACCTTTATCTTGTGTGCACACTTCATGCTTATGGCCGCTTCGGCCTCAATTGTCTTGCGACATTGTGAGCAATGTCTTATGTTTGAATCCCACTTTTCATAGTCTACATTGTCTTCTTGTGTATTTTCTTCTTTCTTGATAGCTTACATATAATCTTCTATATGTGTATTTGTCTTGTTTGCACTAACACTTGTCTCCTAGCCACTTTGTTTACATGTGCCTTGTTTTTTACTGAGCACATTCCCTCCCCATGTAGGGCATCAATTTTAGTTTAGCATCTATTCCTCTCTTTGGGCCACATACTCCTTGCGACAGTGCATACACCCCAAATGGGGAGGGGGCATCATTGGGTGAATCAGTCACCCCATTCATAATTCATAGTCACAGTACAATACAATTCAATACCAGTACAACACAATCTTCAGTCTCAGCAATGACCCAGAATCTAACTTAAGTCTTCAGCATAGCACAGACACTAGTGCCCAGACATATACATGAGCACCCCTAACCCTTTTGGGTGCCTATGACCAGGGGGTAGTTACTACATTTTTCTCAGAACAACACAATTTACAACAATCTACACAACACTTTTCTTAGTACAAGCATAGTCCTCCAGTAATCAACATGCATATATTCTATCTCCTTTTCTACTCATGTTGGATCAAAATGGATCAGATTTGAACACACCATCTGTAGTGGTGTTTACATTTTGAGAAGCATTCAAAGGTTGGAGAATAACATTAGACCTTTCTCCCTACACTTCTTCTGTTATGGCGTGAGACCGCCCAAAAAATTCACACTTAGCGTAGTTGGTGTGAGATCACCTGAAAAACTCTTTCTTGGCATGAGATCACACAAAAAGCTTTTTCTTCTACACTAATTTTAGGATCTTTATAAAATCTTCACTCATCACAGATCAAGTGCACATGTTCCTTTACACATTTTACACACTTTTACATGTTTTTTACATATTTGGATCAAATTTTTCACATGCACGACTTTGACTACTCTTTTGCTCTTCTCTTTTGTAGGTTTGTCCTTATGGGAAGTAGTAATCACATCATCAACATATCATACAATATCGATAACAGGTACAACTTGACATATACACATACACTTTTCACCCATAGGGTTACTTCCTCTTCTCTAGCTTCCATGCTTCATATCATTCACTTCACGCTTTTTCTTGTCTCCTCTGCATGCTTTTTGCCATTGATCTACATGGTTATCAGATATGCATCTCTTATCTAATTTATGATATCAAGCATTTGATCAACAACATAAAATGGGGGCAAATTTAGACACTAAATCACACACTTTGGGTACATTTCTAGGTCTTAGTCACATACCACTATTTATATGATTCATAAGCGAGAAATGTACTAATTGACCACTGTTTTTGGCCTCTTTGCTTTCTTTCTGGTTTCCTTCTTAGATTTACACACCTTCTTTCCCAGTTTGACTTTTGACACTTCATTTTTTTGAGCCTGGACACCAGCACCTAGCCAGGATGCCAACGCCCCTCCCCTCTCGGTGCCCCCGACCTCTTTATATCTTACTCGCATCTTTTGGGTCCTTTCTAGTTGTTGGGCATCTTATTTTCTTGGTGGTTATCCTTTTAGTGGTTAATTACGAAATTCAAACAAGGGAATCATATAAATACAAAGCTATGTGGCCATAATAAAGGACCAAACACTAAGCATCTATTACTATCACCTAAGGTTGCATGCAAATGCATTACAAGAGCATTCAAACATCCATCTACCTTCATACAAGGGACAAGGGACTGCATTATTTTGCATACACTTCATAGGAGGGGAAGTTCATTTTTCCATGCACACATATATCTACATCTTCTACATCTAGCTATTGCTCACTATTCAAGTGCATCTAGCACAAGATCCACCCAGGGCACGATCCTACACATAAAAACATAGAACTACATGGAGTTTGAAATGTAGTACAACACCCAAATCGTAAGTTCACTCAGTCAAGTGACCTCCAAGGTTAGTCCAACCCCCCATTCACATCTTTTTCTTTTTAGGATTTGATGTGTTTTGGGGTTTTGCAGGTGCTCTTTATTTTTGTAGGTTACAGACGCATCTTGTGGACTCAGTGTGACATACAAGTGATCAACAAAAAAGGGTAACAACATAGAAGCGACGCCATAAAAATCATTTTATGAGGTTTTGGGTAATCACGGGCTACCAACAATGATCTAGAGCACCTAGGCGCCCCAGTCCCAATATTTATAATGCTCGCACAACTTTTTGGGCTCAGTTGCGACAATATGCCTTCCTGTTCCATTAGTTTTCCATGGGATTATTGTAAAATCAACTAAGTATCTCATCCCTTCTTTTGCACTTAGGGTTTCAAATTTATTATCTTACTTGCTTGTGTCAAATTCGTACTTTATTACTTTATCATTGTGTTATAACTTAATTAGGATTTAGCATTTATTTTCCAATATTTATTTAATCAGGACTGCATGGAGTATTTGACGGATTTTTTATTGATGTTGTATTAAGGGATAAAAATGATAAATCTTATGTGTTTCCAATATTTGTTTATTTTCATATTCCCCATCCAGAGTTCAAAAATTACAAATACACCATTGAGGTTATTTTCCATCCTAACGTACCAAACAACTCTTTACAGCTAGAAGGTATTTAATGATGATCATCATATCATGTATTTTTGAGATAAGGTTAATAATTTCAGTGGATTTTACTTTGAGGGAAGTTAATTTTCCATCTGTGAATCCACTATATTTTCATAAGAAGATATGAGTGATGAATATGTTATAGGAAACATGATTCTAAAAGGCCTAGTGTCCCTAGATGAATTGTTTGACAAACATGACTGCTTTTCAAAGGGAAGTGTTGATATGAGTCTGAGTACTCTTTAGACACAGAACATGTGAACATTGGCATTAAATAACATCCAACAATGTTAAACATTAGAAATTTTTGTTCTCCCTAGAAAATAGGAAGTTTGGGGTGTTGCCAAAGAAATACATAGATATTTTTGAATGGTATTATGTGGATTTAAAATATTTTGTGACCCTAATGAGATGTAACACTCTATCCCCCTGAATCTAGATACCTCCCTATATAGATAAAAGTAACAATATTATAATACATATGTCATTGGTACCATCCTCTCTGAAGTGCAAAAGCTGTGTTAGGAAAATTATATTATTAGTACTCTCATTATATTTAGGTTTATTATTAGACAAGTTTATTTATAAGGTTGTTTATAACAACTCACAAGATGTTAAATGTTGATTAGTATGGTGATATGTGGAAACAACTCGTATATATTTATTAGAGTGGTTTTATCTCTCCTCATTTATAGGATTCATATTACCTATAAATGAGTAATCTATGTTGGTGAAAAATAATGAAGGAACGAGATCAATATTTTCTATGTTAAACTAATCCATAGTTTTTATTTGGTATCAGAGCGAATGTGATTTCCTGTGAATGTTGAAATGATTTAATGTTGTGAAGGGGTAACTCTCAAATTATAATGTCCCAACAAATGACATTATTTTGAAAATTTGTGTATCACTACTAACTTGCTTAATGTTAGGAATTAGAGAACAAATTTGCGGAAAAAATTCCTCAAATCATAACAGTAGGAAACTATATAGCAAAAAAATACATGTAGAAATATAACAACATAAATAAATAATGCATAGAAGAAGACAAGACAAGATTTAACATGGTTCGCCCAATGTGGGCTACCGAGAACTTCCTCAAATTTTATTATCAACAAGAGTAAAACAACTCTCACAGTATTCTCTCAGTTACGAACTCACAATAGAATTCCAAAGATGTTAAACCACAATTGACACCCAATTTCTTAACCTTGATCACCTCTTGATCACTAAGACACAAGACCTCTTGAGCATATAATATATCTTCAAGATACCCTAACACCTCTATTTATAGGATTACAATCCTTTAAGAAGTCCAAAAGCTGACCCTAGAAGTTTGAAAGTCATAACCTTTCATCTTCCCATGGCTGGAAAAGAAACTGTCGTGACCTGTCATCTTCCTATGGCTGGAAAAGAAATGGTCATGACCTTTCATCTTCCTAATTTGAACTCCACACTTCAATATTGATTTGAGAAGACCAAAAATTAGGCTCCATACCCCTACAATCTCCCACTTGGAGACTGTTCATACTGAGCAAAGTTCTCAACCCTTCATTATCAACCATGAAGGCCAATCAAAGTTGAACACAAATTAAACTTCTCCCTTGTGACCGCCTTGGTCATCATATCCGTGGGATTCTGACTGGTATGAATCTTTTCCAACTTCAACTTATCTTCTTTCGAAGTTACCCTGATGAAATGATATCTCAGCTGAATATGCCTCGTCCTAGAGTGAAAAGCAGAGTTCTTCGCTAAATGAATAACGCTCTGAATATCACTGTGTAGTCTCCAAACTTCCTACTTATGACCCAACTCATCAAGTAACTAATGTATCCAAAGCATCTCCTTGTTTGCCTCTATGGCAGCAACATACTTAGCCTCTATGGTTGACAAAGCCACTACCATTTGTAACCATGAAATCCAACTCAATGTTGTATCGCCAACCGTAAATACATAACCTATCGTGCTCCTCCTGCTGTCCAAATCTCTTGCCATGTCTGAATCTACATAACCACACAATGTAGTGTCTGATCCACCGAAACACAATGTTATTCTCATGGTCCCTCTCAAATACCAAAGGATCCACTTCACTGCCTACCAGTGCTCTCTACCTGGATCACTCATAAACCTGCTCACTGATCCTACTACATGGGCAATGTCAGGGCTAGTGCATACCATAACATACATCAAGCTACTAACCGTTGATGTGTATGGTACCCTGAACATATGGATTTTATCATCCTCAGTCTTAGGACTCTAGTCCTTTGATAATTTAAAGTGACCTGCCAAAGGGGTACTAACCGGTTTAGCATCCTGCATACTAAACCTCTCCAAGACCTTCTTTATGTACTATTCTTGAGATAACACCAGCTTCCTCTCCTTCCTGTTCTGAGTTATTCTCATATCAAGGATTTTTTTTTTCTGTCCCCAAATCCTACATAGCAAAGGAGTCACCTAGCTGCTTCTTGAGTACCTTTATTTCCAGCATGTTCTTCCCTGCAACAAGTATATCATCCACATACATGCGCAAAATAATATAACTACCATTAAGAAACTCCTTGATGTACACCCAATGGTCTGAGTGACACCTGGAGTACCCCTGCTCCTACATAAAACTGTCAAAATTCTTGTACCACTACCGTGGAGCTTGTTTTAGGACATATAAGCTCTTCTTCAATTTACACACTAACCTCTCCTTCCCTTTGGCCTCATAACCTTGTGGCTACTGCATATATGATTCCTCCTCCAACTCACCATGAAGGAATGTAGTATTCACATCCAATTGCTCTAAGTGCAGGTCTTTTACTATTACTAAACCAAGAATAGTTCTAATAGAAGCCATTTTAACAACAAGAGAAAAAGATTCATCACATTTTATACCTTTCTTTTGTGTAAATCCATTGACCACCAACTGGGTTGTGTATCTTTTGATGCCTCCATCTTCCTCTTTGATTCTATACACCCACTTGTTCTGTAATGCTCTCTTGCCCTCGGGTGGCTCCACCAGATCCCAAGTCTGGTTTTCCATAAGAGATCTATGTTCTTCATCCATGGCATGCTCCCACTTCTTCCTGACATCCATCTGTAGTGCTTCCTCAAAGCACTCTGGCTCTCCATTGTCAGTGAGAAATAAATAATTCAAAGATGGAGTAAATTGTTCAAGTTCCCTTCTTACCCTAGAAGACCTTCTCACCTCAAGAGTTTGGGGTTCCTGACGAGTAGGTTCCTGAACTAGATGTGCTGGAACATGTTGCACCTGAACCGACCCCTTGGACACTTTATTGTCTACAATGTCCTCTAACACTATGTATTCTTTCTTTTATTCCTCTTTATGTTCCTACAACTGATCTTTATACATGACTTTTTCATTAAAGACAATATCTCTAGACCAAAATATTTTCTTATCCTTAAGACTCCAAACATAGAAACCAAAGGCATCCTCACCATATCCAACAAAGGTGCATTTCTCAGACTTAGCCTCTAACTTGGTCCTATCATCTTTATCAATGTGAACAAATAACTCACATCCGAATAATCTAAGAAATGAGTAATCAATTTTCTTACCAGACCAAGCCTCCTCAGGTGTACCTCCATCCAAAGCCATAGAGGGTCCTCTGTTAATAAGATAAACAGTTGTGCTCACCACTTCCACCCAAAACATGAATGACAGCCCTACATGTAACCTCATGCACCTAGCACGATCCATGATTGTCATGTCCATTCTCTCTGACACTCCATTTTTCTGTGGAGTATTTGGAACTGTTCTTTGCCTGCAGATCCCATTTACCAAACAGTAATCAAGAAATTCATTACTGCAATACTCCCCTCCATTATCCGACCTGAGACATTTCAACTTGAGACCTGTTTCATTCTCAACCAAGGCTTTCCATATTTTGAAGGTTTCAAACACATCAGATTTATTTCTAATGCAATATACCCAAACTTTTCTAGTTGCATCATCAATGAAAGTGACATAATAACATGAACCACCAATAGATTTTACCTTAGCTGGCCTCCATACATCTGGATGCACTAAATCCAACTTACCCTCCTTCCTGGTAGGTCCAACCTTGAGGAATCTCACCCACTTCTGTTTTCCATAAACACGGTCCTCATAGAAATCTAAATCTAACTCCTTTAATCCGGGAAACCTGTCCTTTATAATCTACATGCCCTTTTGACTCATATGACCGAGTCTTTGGTGCCACAAAGTTGCATATCCATCTGCAGCAACTAAATTACAATAATTAGCACCACTAGTTAAATACAAAGTACCAGTTTTCTTACCTCTTGCAACCACAAGAGCTCCCTTCGTAACCTTCCAAGAATCCACTATAAAACTGATCGTACAACCATCACTACCCAGCTGACCCGTTGATATCAAGTTCCGCCTCAACTTAGGCACATGCCTGACATCCTTAAGTAGCCATGTGTTTCCATTCTGAATTTTCACCCGAGCACAACCTTTCCCTACTATTATGCATGGTTCATCATTACCAAGATATACAAGTCCAAAATTTCCTTGAACAAAATCAGTAAAGTAATGTCTATGTGGGGTGGCATGGAAAGAAGCCCCTGAATCTAAACCCAAGACTCAACAATATTATCTAAAGAAAGAATTAAGGCATCCTGACAAACATCTCCTGCTACCACATTTACCTCTTTAGTTTCCTCCTTGTTCTTCTTATCACAAATAGCCCAAAAATATTTCTTAGCATGACCAACCTTCCCAGAGTGCCAACATTCTAACTTACTCTTGGACTTTGACCTTCCATGATCATTCGACTTCCCATGGTTACCTTTCCCTCTATTCTTTTGTCTCCCTCTACTCTCCACTGTCAAATCATTTCCAGAAGTAGAAGAATCTTCGATGCTCTTCCTTCACATTTCCTCGCTTAGGATCACACCTATTACATCCTCAAACTTTAGCTTTGAATTATTAGATACTGAATTACTTACACCCATAACCAAGTTGTCCCAACTATCTGGTAAGGAGCACAAAATCAACAAATCCCTGACCTCATCATTAAAGTCAATTTTTACCGAGTTTAACATACTCACAACTGTATTGAATTCATTCAAATGAACAACAATATAACCATTCTCAGACATCTTCATATTAAATAAATTTTTCATCAAAAATATTTTATTAGAGGCAGAGGGTTTTTCATATAACTTCCCCAATGCACTCATGAGACCTTTCATGGTCTTCTCCTGCGATATGTTAAAAGCAACCAAAGATGCAAGGCATAACTGAATTTCCCCGAGTTCCTTTCTATCCAAAAACTCCCAATCCTTATTCGACATTGTTGTAGGTTTCTTTGCATTTCCAGCCAAAGGAACATGGAGGTCCTTTTGATATAAGTAATTATCCATTTGCATCTTCCACAAACCAAAGTTCTACCCATTGAACTTCTCAACCCTTGATCTGCCCTCATCCACCATAGCTCCCACTCAAGATAAATTTTCCTTGTGATTTACCACTTCAAAAAAAACCACCAAAGCTCTGATACCAGTTGTTAAGAATTAGAGAACAAATATGCGGAAATAATTCCTCAAATCATAACAGTAGGAAACTATATAGTAGAAGAATACATGCAGAAATATAACAACATAAATAAATAATGCACAGAAGAAGACAAGACAAGATTTAACGTGGTTCACCTAATGTGGGCTACGTCCACCAAGAACTTGCTCATATTTTATTATCAACAAGAGTAAAATAACTCTCACAGTCTTCTCTCAGTTATGAACTCACAACAGAATTCCAAAGATGTTAAACCACATCTAAACCACAATTGACACCCAATTTTTTAACCTTGATCACTCTTGATCACCTCTTGATCACTAAGACTCAAGACCTCTTGAACACACAAGATATCTTCAAGATACCCTAACACCTCTATTTATAGGATTACAATCCTTTAAGAAGTTCAAAAGCTGGCCCTAGAAGTTTGAAAGTCATGACCTTTCATCTTCCCACAGCTGAAAAAGAAACTGTCATGACCTTTCATCTTCCCATTGCTGGAAAAGAAACGGTCATGACCTTTCATCTTCCTAATTCGAACTCCACACTTCAATATTAATTTGAGAAGACTAAAAAAATAGGCTCCGCACCCCAACACTTAACATATATTATATGTCAACTATTTTTAAATGATTAGATATAATTTGTAGATTCCTTGTTATACAACCATGTCATGAGCATTTCATCTCCATTTTATCATTTTCCTTCGTAAATAAATGTGTATATAATCCCTCAAGCATATATTCTCTGGTTATGTTAGTGTGTGTGGTGTGGTGGGTATATATTTATTTTTATTTTCTAAATCATTTGAGTGCAAAGATCTAAATGTTGCATAATCCAACATAGATTTTGATCATACAACGAACTCCCCTTTAACACATGTTGCATTGAAACAAATTGCATCGAACATTTTTGAGTCATTTAACTTCATCATTGGGTTATCTTTGATGTGTTTTGTATTTAGTTTGAGGTGTCCATCATTATTTGATCCCAACATTGTAATCCAGTGTGTTTTCACACCATCATAATAAAAATCACACAGTTTCGATATTATATGGCAGCATGATTTACTAAAGACTTGGTTGTAATACTTCATTGGATAGATTCTATGTTGTCTTGGACTCCTTCCTTTAATTCTTCTCTCACATTTTTATTGTGGATCCCTTTGTGCATATCCTCCATTGTCATGTGATACGATAGTTGATATTGTTTTTTAATATGAATTAGAAAGTGTTAAGTTTGTCTTATATGTCAAGTCTATCATAGTTACTTTGTGTGTATAATTTATTAAAGCAAAGGTATTTTAAGTGTTTCGTATAGTCTAGGCTTCATGTTATTATAAATAAGAGTCATGTCTTAAAATTAAAATTATTTGTCTCAAATTATTGTTTAATATTCATATGTCAAATAATGTCATGATTTATTGTCATATAATTTGTCTCATAGTCTTAAGATTGGTGTTATAAGTTATATTTCTAATCATACCCAATAAAAAAGATATATTAAAACTCTTGTAATATTTTTTATGTTTCCACTGATGGGGTGGCAACGGTGTGGTCAAGTCATATGGTTATGTGCTGGCCCACCCAGTTTCAAATCCCCTCGAGGCACAATCCTCCCGGAGGTGGTTTTGTCGTAGTTTGTGGAATCTCTTAACTTCATTGTTGTGGAAGCTATATGTTCCTCATTGCAGCGGAAACACTTGGCTCTTCACTATAGTTGTAACCCTCTTGGAAATGGTTCCAATCCACTATAGATACAACTCATTGGACTCTTGGTGGAAATATGTTACATTTGTAGCACTCCAGATATTGGCTTCACTTGGTTAGCTGGACTCTTTGTTAAAAAATGTTGCAGATGTAGCACACCAAAATTTTCTTCACTCGGGGTCCTTATGATGGTTCCCATATTGTAACAAAAAGGATGCGGGTCCTTCCTAAAAAACCCTCAAATATTCACCCTCAATCCAAAAAAATAGTGTTTATGTTTCCAATAAAATTTGTAATCTTTTTGTCATCCTTGTCAAAAAAATTGTTTTTTATGTGTCCAAAGTTTATATCTTGTCAATGACATGATAATTCAAGGACAAGGGCGTATGTAAATTTTATTACAAAATTCATCATTTTCATTCATTTTATCAAAATAAAGTCACTATGCGTTAGAGTTATAAAGTTCAAAAAAAATTTACCTGACAAACACTTTTTTGGTGTAACCCGATGTTTGAATTATGGGGAGATAAGATGGAAAATGTTACATTTCTGAAAATGTTTTAGAATTTTGTAAAGAAAAAAAAATTCTTGGCTTCAGGGACTCCACCCCTCGACCCCACCCTATATTACAATAAGAAGTATCCCTGAGGCACTACCCCATGACCCTACAAGGGGTAGTGAGATGATTTCCATCCCTATACTGGGCTACTTTAGAATTTTAGATTGAAAGAAAACATTTGTGGGGAAGTAACAACAATGAAATAGGGTGTAAATTTGAGCTTCAAATTTTATCTTGGTGAGTGAATAGCAATATAATGGAGAATGGAGACATCATAGGCTAGAGGTCAAACAATGATCTCTTGTCAACCACTGACAACAAGGCCACGTAGTGATTTTGTGGCAATTTGTTTCAGTGTGTTTTGAGTTTTTTTTAAAATAATAATAACAATACATTCATGTTCAAATTTATAATACATGAATGAAGTTCCAAATGTAATATTCTGATGTAAAAATGTTGTAGGAAATCTAAAGCACAGTGTATTACAACATCATGATACTGAAAGAGGATGAACGAATGTGTGTGTCCCTATTCATACTTAGGTTAGTGGTCATCATGTGAAAACATTTCACATAGGCTAAAAATATGTAGCATTTTTGCTCACGGTTCCCTCACTGTTCTAGTTAGATGAGTTCCCAACACCATATAGTTGATAGCATGATGTAGTTCTTTCATCTACACCCTAGGTCGGGTTTCATGACCAAGCTCACAAGCAAAGAAAGAAATGCACTAACGCCAGTTGAGGAATATAATGTACTTTTTCTACCATGTTCACAATAGCTAAAAACTCATCCAAAATATATTGTTAGTGCTCTAAAGACATCCGCTTAGGTTTGGTCCACAATTCAAGTTTACTTTAGTCACCTTGTTGTTGACAATATCATTTCTACCAACTATCAACTACTCTATGTGTCGTCAAATTATTGCTGCTAACCTAACATTGTCCCACTACACCCAACTAATACTGTTTTCTTAACTCTTCTCATTTAAAGGAATCACCCCTCATTGCCCATCACTCAGTAATTCAAAGACATGGTGAAATCATGTTCAATTACTTGTGAAGGACATCCTTTTACTTTGGTCCACGAATCCAAAATCTTTCAAGTCACCTTAGTATGTGACAATATAAGACATTGTTGACTTCCATTCACTCAATGAGCTTTGTCAAACTATTGTGCTAACCTATGACAGTCCTACTGAAGAGATTTGAAGTTGTGTATATTTTCCCAACTCCCTCGCAATGCACTCCTTGGGCCCTATCGGATCAAATTCAAAGACGGGTGTCTAATGTATATATAAAGTATTGCATGAACAGTCATAGGTCTTAGATATGCCTAGTTCATGATTGATCACACATTTGTGATCATCACCCAAGTTGAAGTAACATATGAGGACGCTTTCCAAAACATGGCCACCTTCAACCACATTCCAAACTATGGGTAATCGTCCCCATGTTAAAGTCATGAAGCTTGCATTAATCAACGGAGGGGGGACTCTCTTGCAACATGTCTAACCTTTACATATTTCATTGTCTTAGATGATGTAACCATTTACAAGTCCCATGGTTGATAATCAGGGTGTGAAGGAATGACATACATTATTAGGATAGGAGAAGAAACCCACACCATTTTTAACATCACCACCAGGTATTTAACAGATTTCATTCCCATGTGTATTCTTCATTGCATCGTAGATCAAGCCGATTATTTGGCTCACAACAAAAGGTAATACTCCATGCCTTTATACTACATTGTATATACACGCACCGACACCCACTTCTAGCAGCTCATGTCCAACCAGGGTTACATGCCCGAGGACATCCTTTTACTTTAGTCCCACAAGACAACTCTTGGGTGCAGTTACCTTGTTGTTGACAATATATCACACTGTCAAATTCCACATCCTCCGAGCTATTATCCAAATGTTGTGTCTAACCTTTACTATCAGTGACTCAATTCACAAAAAAATATGTGAGGTGTGTGCAATGAATACATCCTACATGACTTTGCCCCTCAGACCCATACATTGCAAATTCAGGATGACACATATCTTGTCTCTTGAGTATGTATGATTACACTTTGTGCCCGAGTTGTGGATGTCCTAAGTGTGGGTCCATCCCCATCCGAATTCCTGCTAATCAACATTACGCCATGCCATTTATTTTCCCTAATCCATCATCCTAACATGATGTACATCCTATGTAAGATAATTAATCTCATGGACTAGTGAATTGACTATCTCTCTATTTTCAATCAAGAACACAATACAACATATAGGTTTATAGTGCAGTTGTATTCCTTCAATTACACCCAAGGTCACAACCCTACATATGGGTAAGACCACATGCCTTTATACAAGGTGCAACTTATACAATGCACTAAGGTATTCCACTGATTAATATCTCAATCTCCAATGGACTTACATCCTCGAGGACATTCTTGTGGGTACTGCTTAAGTTTCCATATAACAAACTCAACATGAGAATACACCTTCTTGCTAACAATATAACGCACCGTACATCTTGTCACTCGTCTGAGCTTCGTCCAACTAATATGGATGTTGAACTGATCATGGTCATCCATCTCAACCTTCCCAACTAGAACACATATTTTTTACCATTCATAGGTGATAGGATGTGAATCATGTCTTCATTGCACCCAAGGTGCAAGACTCATAAGGCTCGCAAATACTGTAAGATCCCATATGATATACTAGGACAATGAGGATACATGTCACAAACACCCACTACTAGCATGTGACTCATGATCCAAATCAAGGATTTTAGCATGCTCACAGAACATCTTTCTAGGAATGGTCCACTGTTAATGGAGATCCTCATGTAAAACTGGATTATCACTCAACGCCTAGAGGTTTTGGTGTAACCTCGTTCATTGACATTTGGTCAAAACATGAGTCCACTTCATTAGAGGAGAAAACCAACATTGTGGTATCATGAACCCTACGATGGATTCATGCACGAGGCCCGTGGGGCTATGCCTAATACATCAGACTAAGAATGTTGAGTGGCTTCGTACGTATGGGAAGTGAGGGCGCGAACCCAACCCAAGTCGATACTCCATACGGAAGTGTGGTGTGATGTTATGATCCTCATGTGTGGATTTCACTAATGCCTCAAGGTTTTGGTGTAACGGTTCATTACATTTGGTATCAGAGAAACCACCCGTGTTTGAATCCCGCTCGGTTGGTTATGTCGTGTAGCCAGGGCCCGTGGCACGCCTAAACGTTGGTGAAGCGGGGCTCGTACGTATGGAAGTGCGGGCACAACCCAGCCTGAGTCAGGCTCTACAGAAGTGTGGTGGGATGTTATGATCCTCATGTGTGGATTTCACTAATGCCTCAAGGTTTTGGTGTAACGGTTCGTTACATACAACCCAATATTTCCTCTAAATTCAAGGGTAACATCAAGTTCGCGGAAGGGTCCAATGTAACAAAAAAAAATATGCAAAGGATCAATTGGTGAGGTGTGGACTACTCTTGATCCTTCAAAAAGTTCAATAGAAAATGTAATTATAAATTCACAATCATTTTTGGCTAAGGATTCTCCTATAATTTCTTCTCCTCACCACTCAGGGCCAATCCCTCTCATCACAAACTTCTCCACATGTCTTCCCATCCATAAAGAGCAATCTTCTCCTAAGCACGCATCTCCTCCTAGGGTTTCCAATCTCACTCCTCCATCTCCTCCTCTTAAATATTTCACACCTCCTCCTCCACCTTCATTTAGCCCTATCCACATTACATATTCTCTACCTTCTCCTTTCACATTCATGCCAATCTCTTAATTCACAATGACTACCCCTTCTTCCTTAGTTACCTAGACCATAGTTTTAGATTCACCCCACTTAGTTGAATCAGAATGCAAGGAATTAGTCTTATCATTGGCGAATCTCGGAGGTTCCTAATTGGTTGAGGGAAAGTTGTGTGCAGAAGAAGAGGAAGGTGGTAGTACAATGATGAAAATGCTTGATTTTGGTGGACATGGACCTAAGGCAATCTTCCTCCTGGACAACAAAGAAACCTAGATTGGTTTCCATAATCTTCATAGACGAGGAGGAGGAAAGATTTGTTGAAGTCACTGTTGTCACTCTTATAGACAAAGGTGATGAGGAAGTCTCGGCTCAAGAATATTACATCTTCTAGGTTTCAGCTTTAGGGAAGATCACATGTGAAGGAGCTGAGCAAATATGTGCAATTTGCTATTGGCATACTACTTTGAAAAGATGAATAAGGATCAAACAAAAAAGGAACAACTGAAAGATAAAGTTGATCAGCTCACATCTGTGATCTAGAAGTTGGTTAAGCCTGTCCAGTCTTCCAGTCCCTCTGAACTTGAACCTCCAATGGCCAACATTGACACCCTTAATCTGGCTGAAGAAATTGGAAGCATGGGTTGAGTATACCAAGGAGTGGTCTAAGAAGCGGATCGCACAAACCCAAAGAGTGATCACACTGACATAATAAAGATCCATGGAGAAATCTTCCATGGAAATCAATGTGACTAACAAAACTATGTACTGATTTAAAATATTGAAACCAACTTGCTGAAGTCAACACTTGCCAAAGATCAGAAGTTTTCCAATGAGTAAACACAGACACTCTCGTGGAAAGAAGGTGTCCTAAGTGATCGGATAACAGATGAAGCAGATCAAATAGTGATCCTTGGGTGCAACAAGGTTTAAGAAGTCAAATTTCTGGAGGAATGCATTGAGAAACTCAAGAGAATCTAAGAACAAAGGAGTTAACACCCCCCGCGATATTGTGAATGTCTATAGAATGGGATTCCTTGTACATTTTACGATAACCAAGGAATTTCACATACAACTCAAGAAATCACATGAACAATTTAAAGCAATTGGTTGAAATAGGAGTCATGCTCCAAGAGTCTACTTTCAATTTCAACTCGATCAAACGATTTGTCAAATATCATAACTACTTTTGATACTTTGAATAAAGAAATGAGGAACACTCAATGAAGTGTGCCTACATGCATGTGTCGACATCGAAATGGAATGTCAAGTAAGTTACTATGTACATGAATGCCACCCAAATGAAGATTGGATCAAGGATAGGTCTTCTCAAATTTTGTACGCGTACCGATGAAAGGATCCAAATAGTGAAAGGACAAAGCTTATTGATGTAGAAAGTAAGATTCTGGTAAATCAACTTAAAAAGGAATACCCATGATTTGTAACAAGATAGGTCAAGTCAAATGTGAAATTCCAATATCTTGTATTTTTATCATTGTAAAATTACACATTCCATTTTGCATGTTGTAAATTTACTTTTTCAATTTATAGAGTCCTTAACAATTTGACTTTTGTATCTCGTGCATGTGTAAATGGACTTTGTTAAAGTGCAACTTTCTAGTATTAGAAAATTTGATTCTTTATTTTATGCATGTAGATATAAAATAGGAAATCATTTCCTATAAATATTTGTTATCAAATCATTGTAAGGGAATTTTTGGCTAACTAAAATTATGGAGAATAAAAATTGTGGAAGCTTTGTATTTGACATTTTAAAGCAAGAGAATAAAGAGAGATATTCAGGCTTTGTGATATTTCTTAATCTTTTGATTATTATTTTTTCTTATGTCAAATACATAATCAAATGTTATGTTTAGAGAAATTAAATTAGTGGATTGTCATTGTTCCTAACTAAATGCTTGTGTGATTATGATATGATCTACATTTACCTATTGGAAAACACAAGTCCTTATCATCCTTTCCTTTATTTAGAGTAATAATATAGTGGGATGAACTCCCAAACCCCAAATATAATTTAATGTGTCTTTGTGCATTTTAGTTTTCAATAAAGGGCACCTCCCTGTATAATAGAGGAGAAATTGTTTCTTGTAACACTACTGTAAAAGTTCATATTTTACTTTTAATAAAATAGTTTTCTAAGAGTTTATTATTATCTAAATGTTAATGCTTGATTAATAATCTGAATATACATCTTGTCTTAGTGTTAATTTGGATTTAAATAAGTAAAAGAAATTCTTTCCCTTTCCCCACACTTATTTAATTTTTTGGATTGAATCAATTACTAGTTGTTAAAAAAAATAGAGCATAAACACATAAATTCATAGTTCTAAATTATGTTAAGGATAATCAAATTTCTCAATATACTATAAATATGAATGATAGTATAATAAAGGTTCGTGTTAAGAAATAATTTAACATTCTTTAAGATCATATTGTTTGATAGTGAGTTGAAATTGAATGTAGGAGTTCCACAAAGCATTGGAAATATGTTTGGTATATCTAGGGATTTGGATCTAAGTGTAGGACTAGTTTGTCTAATAGGGGACAAATTCATGTCCGAATATGTCTAGTGATAGAAAAACACGTCCTCTAGGGTTTTAAATTGAAATATAAATCTAACACCTGCCTCACCTATGTCCTTGGACATGTCTCCCTATATTTGAACCTCTATGATGATGCTTTTGAACCTGTATATGTCTTTTCCTCACTTATTGACCTAAAAAAGATTTAAGTCGTCATTTTGGTTGGAATAACCTTACCACACCTCCACTAATGTGATGAATGAAAAAGGGGATTAAGCCCTAGGCAGACTAGGGCAACTGCCTAGGGCACCAATACTCAGGGGGCACCTAAATGTAAAGATTTTCTTTATTTTTTGCTATTATTAAAACTCAATATTAAATTTTTTAACCTGAAGTCAATGTTAATTGACCCTTAAATATTGATATTATTATAAAATAATATAAATTTCACGCATACACATAAAAATGTACTATAATATTTTTGCAAGTAAAAATAAATACACATGTTTTTAAGCTCATTCAATTTTGTTGGTATTGTTACCTATTGTCTAATGTAGCTCTAGATAATTTAGATGTGTAGATTTTTTCCTCAGAAAAGGTTCATGTATTTTTTACAATGTCACTAGTGTAGCTAGTAAAGGAAAATATAATTGAAAGAAAGAGTTATTTAATTTTCTATTCCTAATGTTTTGAGGAAATGTCTCTTTTTTATGGAGGAATTAGTAGACTTGATCCAGATACCACTCTTCACATGATGGGAGCCACCTAAGAATTTTATTTTTTTTTGCAAAAAAGTGGTGTTTTGTTTAGTTTCAAGTCCCATCACCTAATTGATACTGGTAAATAAGACAAGTAACCTTGAGCTTGTATAAAAATTTATATTTGTTTCATTATAAGCACTTCCTGTGATTAATTCTCTCAGTCCATGGATTAGTACTCATCATTATTTGATAATTTAATTGGATATTTTAATTTGTTTTGTATACCAATTTCTCTATATTAGTGATTTATTATAATTATTATAAAAATTTTAAAAAACGATAATGTACGTAGCTTTTATTTATTTATTTGATGGGAAAAAATATTAATTAAAATTGTATGGAGGGCATCCACTTCAATTATTACCTAGGGCGCTCCTAAGCTTTAATTCGACTCTAGATCATAAATGTTTCACTATGTACTTTTACTCCAAAGAGGAATTAAGCCACATGCATTTCTCCAAATCTTATGATGATGTAGAGTTAAAATAAATTTAATAATATGGAGCCCTCGATTCAACCCTCGCACTTGGAAATTGACACGTGGCTTGATTTTAGTGCATAGATGTGTGATCTAGGTAGAAATACAAATGTATTTAGACTTAATTAGATTTTTGTAGTCCACTCTTAGAGAGAGGTGTTTCAATAATTGCTCAATGATCTTATTAGAGTGCCTTTGATATGCACTATACTATTTTGAGGTTTTAGCATAAAAATCACGTGTTGTTTTGCCTAAAATGTTTTCTAGATATCGACACAAAACTTTCTCTGATGGAAATATCCCTAAAATATCTTACGCTGATTGATTTTTTTGTGGAGGTTTGTGATGTTTTTTTACACTATTGTTTTTGCATTAGAAATTTCTTGCATTAAAAATACAAATTTTGGATTTCCTATTTTAAAATTTTTGGTGTCATTTTTTTTTTTTTGCTTTTTGCGTCATAAAACCTAATGTTATTTACATCAAAATTTTATTTAAAAAATAATTGAAAATTACAAATTTAAATTATTTCATAGGTTGTTTTATTAATGTATAGTGTTTAGTGATTAGATATCAATTACATATAGTGCAAGTACACACAAGCGCACATACATTAAAATCTTTATTTCTAAAATTTTATAACTATAATTGAATCATAACCAAAATAGACTATAAATAACAAATGTATTATAAAACAAAATATAATTTCTGATGCTTAATAAAATTTGAGACTCATAATTGTACTCGTTATAGTAACAATGTAATTTAACAAATATTAAACAATTCAACTATTAAAATACATTAATAATTTGTACATTTTTAGGGAATGTGTCTCTCTTTTGAGAAAAGTATAAAATATGATCCTAATATTAATCATCATCATAATATTGATTTTCGTACTCATTATCATCATCCTCATCATGTGAATGTCTTGTTGCCTACAAAGCAAATTTATTTTATAAATTAGGATGTCTTAATTTTTTTAAAAAGAAGTCATTAAAATAACATACATGGCGAGCTCTTCAAGAAGTTCCCAATGTTCCGTGCATAAAGAAAAAAATACAAATATTTAAGTTCTTTTTTTAACAAATAATACTTTATATTTTAAATTTACAGTTCTTTTAAGTATCAATATAACACAATCTTGCATAACATGTAAGATCAATTGCATTAAATATAGAATGAAGATGTTAAAGGATTTGAATGAGGGTAAGTTTTAGGCTATGAAAGGAGAGGATTTGGATATTGTGAATGGAACTTCTACGTATGTGAAGGTAGGAATTATAGAGAAGGGGAATTTGCCCTATGCTAGTAGTAATAGGACGTTAAGGATTTATGTAACTTGTGAACTAGATTAGTTGGAGTAAGTTTGTGATCAATATGTGGATATGGAATAGGGCACGAGTAGGAATAAGTTACATAGTAGTAAAAATATGGCCATAGAGACCCCAAAAGGAAATAATCCATCATGTGGTTTGAAAGGTACTACTCATGACCTTGTTATCCTCTTTCGATAGTTTAAAATGAGAATGGGTTGAATGATAATTTTTAATTTATCAAATATTTGTTTGAATACAATAAGGATAAAACAAAAGAAATGTATGAATCATTGTGGGAAGCTTTGGAGACAAAAATATATATGCAAAAGGAGGATAGTATTCTCAAGGATTTTCATCACATTACGAGTCTTTTAAAATCAAATCATCATTCTTCTCATGTCTCCCCGTTAGATCATTTGCACCATGTTAAGAGGGTGGATATTCCTTAGGACGCAAATATAGAAAAATGTATTTATTTCGAGTCTTTGGCGATCTTAGGGAAACTCTTTGTAAGATATTAGAAAGGGAGATGCCCATAATCCTGGATGCAAAAGAATTGGGATGGATTTTAGAGATACAACCTCAAATATTTAGTAAAAGGGTGGTTTGTGGTGAAAATCAATTGTCTAAAGGAGAGAGAGTGAATCCTTTGTCAAAACTGGTCAATTAATGGAAGAAAGATATATATCCAACTACGACAATCAATTTTTTTGAAAGTAAAAGTGTCTTCTACATTGAAATAATATTAGACTTGAATTTATTCATTGCCATTAGAATATTAGAAGATAGATGTTTTTCAAATCATCGAAGACTCTTTGGGTTGTTTTTGTCAACTTGATCTAAAATTTATGGGTAGAGATGTTTCTTTTGTATAAATGTAAATTATGTTGGAGTCAAATGGTTTCTTTCCTCAAGTCATTTGTTTCATACTCAATGGGACGGATCTATTCCAACCATAAAATATAAGGATTTTATCAAGATATGCAAGCTTCCATAGGGAAAAGGATATATTGCTACTACATGGGTTAGGGATACACTAAATTATTCTCTTTCCTCCACTCCTTGTGACAACCACACCAAAAAGTTGGATTCTAATATACCTTAATGATATTATACCAAGAGGGTTTGGAGAAGAAATAACTATATGGCTATGGAAGTGGAAAGGCTATCACAATCCATTGAATATACTCCTTATGAACCTTTGAGGACTAGTATCTAGGCTCAGGAAATACAATATTTTGAGGGAGGATTGAATGGCACTAACCTAATGGTCTTGGATGAGACTTTTTTTATTGAGTACTCTCTATTTATGTATCAAATTTTAGTGAATCAGTCCACGGAGTCTAATTCCAAGCTTATTAGGGATGTTTTTAAACAAGTTTTGGAAGTCAAAGACCTTGTGGTTTACATTGTTACTCTTAAAAGGAATTTGGTCAGAATCATGTTTTGATCAAAAACATGATTTAATTGATCTTTAGATGACGTTGATGGAGTAGAGCAAGGAAAGAATAAATCCTAAGATATTTATGTCTCATACTAAATTGGAAAGGCTATATCTATCGTTTTCTTCTCTTAGGGGTAAGAAGAGAGGAATAAAATCAATGGGCGAAAAATTAATTGAGGACTCTATGGAAGTCGTCAAGATGGGTTATTAGAAAATTGTGGTAGAAATATTTTATACTACCAAGATAATATTTTTTATTTAGGGGGTAACGACTTCCTAATCCCGCTCCCTTATATTATTTATGATATTCATTTTTTTGTGAGTGGCATTTGTCTACAACCTTGTTAGCTTATGTGAAATCTAAGATCAGTGAAATTATTACACTAAAATTAATTAACAATATTAGAAAAATTCATTAATACTTGTAATTGATGTACTAACAAAGATAAAAACTTGAAAACACAAGGAGATGAGTGCACTTATTTTTTTATAGATGATTTTGGGAATTTTTCGGGTATGCACACTATTGAAACAAGAAGGATTTGAACTTGATGATGCTTTATTTTGGATACTATGACTGAGAAACTGACTTAGGTAAATGGAGCCATACAACTTTTTCAAGGACCATACCATATGGTATTGACCCTTCTGTATGGTCTTAGAATTGATTAGTTTATAGGCTCTATAACTTCATGATACTGGTCACCTAATTCCTAATTTTTGTCGCTATCAAACCCTAATTTTTGCAATCATGTTGTGAAGTTATTTGGACATCCTAGATGAGGTCTCAAACCCTAACCATGGGTGGGATACCCTATACAATAGAATATTAGTTGTTTTGTGAGCACCCTCACATGTACTTTTGACCAACGCCAATACTAATCCAAACAGGTGCCTCAAACTACACATCATTCATCCACATAGCATGTGATATCTGAATGAATGCAACTATGATTTAGAAAATATCCATGAAAACACTTGAGTTGAGTTTGGTTCTTGCTAAGAATATTTGGAGAAGGGATGTTTTTGAGTGCTTGTAGATGATGTGGGTTAACTTCTTGATCTGGTAAGAAGCTACATATACCTATAGTGATTGTTACCATAACGACTATAAATGTGCTATTGTGAGATTTAGGAAGATTTGGGTGATATTTATAAGTGTTAGAAGTGAGTGTATCAATGTAGTGTCATATGATTTCCAAGTTAGCAAAGTAGGTCGTGTTTACTTGCTTATATAGGGTTATGTAGGTGATTTATCGAAGAAAGTACTGACCCAAATGGATCATAAATACCCAAAAAATAATATGAAATATGAAAGTAAAGTTGGAGAACATGTTGGTCTAAGACCATACAAGTCAGAAAGGATCTATATATCACATCCTAACCAAATTGTACAACCCTTGTTGAGGGATGGAAAACATATGCAATGTGAATTTTAAAACTTGTTAATTGACATTTGTATGTGGATTTTATGCATTGTACTCTAAAAAAATATGACATGTTAGTGTGTAAGGATAACAAAATCTAGAACAAGAGACCTAAAAATGTGTTAAGTGGGAATGGGAGAGGTTGTTTTTTTCTTAGCAAGAATGCATTATTAAAACTCAGCATAGTGTCAAAGAGTGAATTACCAAATTTGGGTGTCTAAATTTCACCCCACTTTAAGTATGAAATGAAATTATATGCTTAAAGGAAAATATACCTAGAGTGTGTAGACATAATTTTTTTTCACTTGGAGTTTATTTTATAGATTCCTATTGTGTTTGGTGTTGGCATACTCCATGATTAAACCTACAACACAGATTGTAGTCAATTTCTATGGTGAAGGATTTGAGCTTTAACTCAAATATAAAAATGTAACATTAAATATTTGCATTTTCATAAAAAATAAAATAAAGAGAGATGAAAAATATAGAAGGAATACACCTGTTTATTTCTATAGAGTGAGATATTTTCCCTTTATTTTCTTTTAATTGAAGATTTACGTTGTTGAGTTTGCTAAAATATTGAGGGTGATCGATTCCCCAATTATGTATGAGGATAAACCAAAGTGTTATGTGCATGAAACCCAACATAGAACGATAGAAGAGAGAATGAAGAGGAATGAAGTGCCGAAACACCCCACTATGGAAGAAGATTAGTATATCAAAGTCATTTAACAACTAAAATCTATTCCCCTTTGAGATACAAGAGGAAAGGAAGGACCATTCCTACAAAGAACTCAACCACTTTGATAACTTCCATAACCACGTAGACCACACCATATTGTTGCACATAGATCCAAGCCTAATTATGTAAATAAGGACACATAGTGGAAAATGAGAACATAGTGCCCTCATGCCCTTCCCATATATTGCACACACTAATTGAGTAGAAATTGTAATGTACTGAAATGTAGATGGAGGAAGGAGACTCATGCCCCCAAGATTCCTAAAACTATAGTAGAAAATGAATGTTGTGGTGAAGGAGTGAAATAATGCTCCATGTCCACTATAACTAGTCCAAGATTGAGTGGAGTAAATATGAAATTATGTCAGAAGTTTGTAATCTGTAGATGCAAATTGTGAAACTACTGAGAAATGTTGGTGTAACTTCCCCTAGGTAAAGCCATGTGAAAGAGGGTTAGGACCGTGCCATACGGTCATTGACCAAACTGTATGGTTTATAAACATGTTCCAATTTTTCTGGATTTCTATACTTTGATTGTGTTTCTAATTACCTATACCCTTTTTGTACATGTATGTTACCCTAGAAGTTATGCTCTAGTCTACTAATGTAGGTGTAGAACATACTTTAGATGGATGCCCCATATTTTGAGGCATGTGTGAAAATTATGTTAAGCACTTGGCTCAAAATAAAATATGTAGTGCCTATACATAAGATGCCTGAGAAGTTGTAGAAGGATTGTAGTATGTCTGAAGAGGTGGCCACCCTGAAAAACTTGTACCTACAAAAAGGAAGGTTTTGCACATAGTGGAAACCATGACACACAATATAAGTAATGCTAGAAATACATAGAAACAATAGAAATGAGAATGGTAATAGTATAAATACATGTATGTAGAATATAATTACAACAATAGTAAATTCATATGTAAGAAGTATACAAACAATATCACACAAAAGGCATGACGCCAAAAACATGGTGACACCCACAATGTCCCATGAAAATCAAGGTCTCATAAGCCAACAAAGAAGACCAAGCAAGGAGTAAATAAGAGAGGCATAAAGCCACAAGCATGGGACACCCATGGTGTCACAAGACTAATAAAGGAACATATGCCGCATAAGTAGTGAAACAAGAAAGTAATAGTAATCACACATACAAACAAGTATGCATGGAAAATAATAGTTGTAAAAACATGATAATAAGATACAATAGTCAGTATAAATGAAGATATGTGAAACAAGAGATGTCAACACTTGCACAAGACATATGTGTTAGTCCTATTAGCTCAAAAGATAACATGTACATAATATATAGTAATCAAACATAATGAGGAAGTAGAAAGAAACTATAATAGAATAATAACACCTAGATGTAGTGTAAAATAGATGCCCCAAGATGTGTAAGAATTTTGGGTAAAGGGTCAGCCAACACCTATCATCGTGTATTGCTTGTTGTATGTCCAACATCATGCTCAGAATACCACATGAACACGTGTACAAAGAGTAAAGAAGCTTGTTATTTATCAAACCAAGGTGAAAAAAAATGTATAATGTAAAGTGCTAACAAATCAAGCAAAGTGTACAAGTCTTGATTTTATATTTTTGCAAATATGTGATTTTTTTTGTATTTGGGCATTATGTTAATGTTTTTTTATTTTTGAAGTGCTCAACTATGTACAAGAAAGAGAGGTAACATTGAGATACCAAATGAGAACCTCCCAAATAGATGGAGCAACTGTTGGGGAAGGTGGAGGGTCAGACCATGATTGTGACACAAATTTAAGTGGGATAGAGTAGTAATGTTTGGTAAAGAAGGCTTGGGAGATGAAGTAGATGCATGGGTAGCGTGTGAAGTAGAATACTTTCAATTGAGATTTGTGAGTAGAATATCACGTCTTAAAGAGATTTTAATTTATTAATATTCAATTTTTTTTGTAATAATGATTTTAATTAGATTAATGTGATATGATGTGATGAACATTAGGAAATTTGAAAGAAAACTTGTTAGTGTTAAGATTTGGGAAGTGGAGCATGATCGATATTTAGTGAGATCATCCCATCAATTGCATTAGAGTCTATAGGATCTTGGATGATGTGGTGAAGTGTGATACATTGATCTCAATATCAAATTCAAGTCCCTCATTGGGATTGAAATCTAATGTGCAAAAAATTCATCTTACATATCAAACGATTCATGAATATCATTGTCCAAATTAAATTTTATTGCTGTGTCTTGCAGAAGATTAGAGATGTTGATAAAATATTTTTTTTTTCCCATTGAGTGGACTTGTGGTGGATTCATCAAAGGTGGTATTGTATTCATATCCATTTTTTGATTATACGATTGTCATTGTATGTCCAAAGGGTACACTCATTCGGTATAGGTGTTATAGATTTTGGTACCCATTTAGGTTATGAAACATGAGATGATGGCAGAGGATAATGTCACGTATAAAAGGATATAAATACCTTATGCTCAAGTTGTTTGATTTTTCATTGTAGAGAATAATAATCATTTTCGCGATGTCCATTAATTCTATGATAATTGTAAATCGATTGACCTTTTATTTGTGTAAGTCGATAGTGGGGGTAGTAATGAGTAGGTAAAAAAGTGATTAAGTGATTAGTGAGTAGCTTAGACAGGATATCATGTTTTCTAGAATTCTTTTCAAACTTAAGAGGTTCCTTATATTGGGTTTTCCTTAGTAATTTAGATTGATATTGTGGAACATACATATTGGTGCCTCTATGTAGGACTTACACTTCACTTGTATGTGTACATGTATTATGCGTAATGTGGGTATCACATTAATTATTGGTGGGATTGGAAGTAGATTGATCATGATGTGTAGATACATGATGAACATGGGCGTGGGAAGAATCCTTTAGATGCGCTATCTCACATTTGAGAGATGTGATCTCAATATTCATAACTTGAAATTAATCTTGAAAAGCATGGTGTAAAGTCTTAATAGAATCTAAGATATGCTTATGAAATGAGTCATAATTATTAATAGAAGGAGTTGAATATGACTCAAAATTGAATTGACATGGGAAGGTGTCATATTATCAAGGAGCATTGTGTCTTGCACTAGCTTTTTGAAAAATTATTTGCATATGTGATGACATTGAAGTAAATCATATTATGAGACTTGAGAATTTGTAGCATAGGCCATGATGATAGAAAATGAGAGAAGAAAATCTAATTACATAATAAATAATAATAATTAGCACACGGAGGGATGACAATGGAAATATCATAGGAGACAAGACCCAAATTGATGTTGATAAAAAAATTACCATCGTCAAATTAATAAAACAAACATATATGAAAATAGAAATTGAATTTGACGAAACTGAGAGGTATTTGAATATGATTATGAGGATGAAATAATCCAAGAAATTTTTCCAAAAGTGTATATGTTTCCAATTATGCCCTAATTACTAAAAATAGTAATGTTGAATTTCTGAAAAGTGTGCTAACAATTAGGGCAAACAAAAAGTGGTTTTCATTAAATATATAAAAATTAAGAAGAACCTCAAAGGAATTTGAAAATATTGACACGGTAAGAGAAGGTTTACACAAATAATACCATTATATATTGTATTCAAACCATAATACAAAGGCTATTATCTAACCATAGAAAAAACCAACCTCCTACAAAATAGGAAGTCAAACAACCAAATACCTCGTTAATAGTTTTATGGGTACAACCAGACTATACGAATATCTTATTGTTGAAAAAATATATAATACAAAATAATAATATAACTAAAATATTTACTGTATGGTAAATATTAAATATATGAGCACTAGAGATACTCCTAATAAATATGGAAATTATTCTTGAGATATATAATGAAAGGTGATTTGGCAATTATGAGCCTAAAAAGAGACCCACAGGGTGGAGTTGACCATGAGACCCTAGGAAAAATTTAGGAAATTAGATTTAGGGCATGTGAGAGATAAAAATTAGGTTTGAATATGAATAGACAATTTAGTTATAGAACTCTAGTGCAACTAGGGTTTGGAAGAAGGCACAAGATACAATTTTGGGTTCACCAAAATGTTTACACCCTAGTTAGATTATGTGAAATATAATATTAGTGAAATAACTAGACTAAAGGATGTAAGGGTTAGCAATAAGATGTTATTATAATTAATTAGCATCCAACATTAATTACCAATATCATAACAACACATTAATACTCGTAACTGATGTACTAAACAAGACAAAAAATTTAAAAACAAGGAGATCAGTACACTTAGCCATTTACAAATGATTCTAGGAAGTTCTAAGTATGCACCTTGCTGAAACAGGAAGAATTGAACATGATACTGCTTTGTTTCAGACACTACCCTAGGGCAGGACCATACACTTCTTCCAGGACCATTTGTATGGTTTTGACCCTTCTGTATGATCTTAGACTTACTTGGTTTCAAGCTCTATAACTTCCCAATGGTGTTTCCTACCTAGAAATGTTTATCATTGTCAAACTGTAATTTATGATCATGTTATGAAGCTCTTTGAACATCTGGAATGTGATCTCAAGCCCTATCCATGGGTGGGAGACCTTACAAAACAAACATTAGTTGGTTTTTGGGCACCCACATGCACTGCCGACATTGGCACTACTCTAAAGAGGCATCAAACTACACATCAGTCTCTACCAGACATGTGATATCTAAGTGAATGCAACTTTGATTTTGCAAGTATCTTTGATAATGATTGAGTTAATTTTGGATCTTGCTAAAATACTTGGAGAAGGGATGTTTGAATGCTTGTAGATTCTCTTTAATAATGATTGAGTTAATTTTGGATCTTGCTAAAATAATTGGAGAAGGGATGTTTGAATGCTTGTAGATAAGATTAACTAAATCCTTGACCTAGTAAGAAGCCTCTGACTTGTAGCAATTACTGCCCTAATGATTGTAGATGTGATACTGTGATATTTAGGGAGTCTTGGGTGCTATTTTAAAGTGTTGGAAGTGAGTGTATAATTGTAGTGCCTTAGGATTTCCATGTTAGCAAATGAAGTAGTTTTTACTTTCTTATATAGGGTTATGTAGTTGATTTATCGAAGAAATGTCAACCCAGAGGGATGATTAGACCGAACAGACAATATGAAATTGTAAGCAAAGTTGAAAAACAAGTCAATCCAAGATCGTACCAGTTAGCCAAGACTTGATATATTATCATGACCAAACTATATGGCCCTTCCTAAGGATGGAAAACATGCAATATTAAGTTGGAAACTTGTCAATAAATGTTTGTTCATAGATTTTATGAATTGTACTCTTAGAATTTGATTACATGTCAGTGTGTAAGGATAAACAAGCTAAACAAGAGACCTCAAAATGTGTTAAGAAAAAATGGGAAGGTTGTATTCATCTTAGCAAGAGCCCATTTTCAAAACTAGTAGTGTCAAAGAGTGAATTTTCAAATTTGAGTGTCTACATTGGTAATAATATGATGTGACAACACTTGGAAGAGGTTGTCATGTGATTTTGGTGATGTCAACAAGGTGATAAGTTAGTAACCTAAGAGGAGTTTTGTGAGATTATTTTTTAATTTCACTTAATATGAAAAAATTTGGGTTTTTTTGATAAAAATGAAATCATAGCTCTCTTGTTATTGCTTTTTTTTGTTTTATGTTTGAAAGGTAATCGCAGGCTCATAATATTTGTTAGGATTTTAATGGTAAAATTGATTTTTAAGAACATGCTGATTTGAGGAAATAGTTGGAGGTTCTTAAAGTATTTATAAATGCATAGCAAGTTACATTCTTTGAGAATTTGTGTGGTTTTAATTATGCTAATGCAAATGAATTTTACAAATCTTTGTAGGGCGAGAAGGAAATGGTGAAGGGATTGACAATAATAGTGAATGAAGAAACACTATCTTGATCATGGGGTTACCTTGAATGAGTGCTTGATGGTACACGGTAAAAAAATGACTGGTCATCTTTTGAAGGATTTCCTAAAACCTAGGGAAACAGTTAAGGATACAAGTAAGAGAATTTTGTGAAATTCTATACCCTAAATATGGCCTCTTGATGCTGAATTTGTAGTGAAATATATGACCTGTGAGGGTCATTTGTATTTCATTTTTGGGTACCATTCTCAATTTTGTCCCCATATTAAGCATGGTTTGTTGATGAATATTCCTTTCTTCATGGTTAAAGCTATGGAAAAAACTATTATGGAAATACGAAAAGGAAATATGATGGTTGTTGCCCTCGAAGGTTTGTTTAAATTGAATATTTTGGAGGAAATAAAAAGAATGTAGGTTTTTTGGGATTTTTTTTGTTATGGGACTATCATTTCCCCCTTTAAATGAGGAAATGTTACCCTCATAAGGAAGTGGAAATTTGCGGGTAATAGAAATATGACGGAAAAAATGAGAAAACGATATAAAATGGGAAAACAAGTTTGAGTGTAACATGAAGTTTCTCTCCCTAAAAAATAATTCCTTTGAGGAACATATTTTTCCTTCATCTCACAATATAGTTCAGACAAGGAAGACTCCAAGGAAACTTTATATTAAATGTTAAGGGCGCATGGTTTCGTTAATAGGGGAATTGGATGGGTGACATCAAAATGTTGAAGTAGATTTGGAATTAAAGGAGTCATAAATGTCTTTGAAAGAATCCTAGATAGGTTATTGGGGAGAAAATTTTGAATATTAAAAAATTGTAATTGGAAATGAAGGAATAACTAGAAAAAAAAGGAAAGTGTTAGAAGAAAAAGAAGTGGAAATAAGGTGGTTATGAACTTTGTAGACTTGGCTGGTCATTTTTTGACGAATATCCTCAAGTATAGGCTACCTCTAAGCATATATGTTATTGTGTTGAAGGAGAATAAATTAAATTCCTTCTTGTAAGGACTATCTAGAATTAACCTCCAATTCTGACTTCTCCTACCATGTTTTATACATTTTTCAAGCAAGCTATAGAGGAAATAAAAAATATGATGTGTAAGGATTATATAGGTAAACTTATTTTTCCAAGATCATCTTATTGGAATATCATTTCCTTAGTGAGGGAAGTCAATTTCCAAACCTTTTTGTCCCATTTAAACAATGGATCTCTTTGGGAGAAGGAGAGGATATGGTATGAAAATTTGGAGTTTGATATTCCACTTTACTCTAAAGTGAACACCTCGATCCACATGATCTCAAAGAGAAGTGGAATTATAAAACAAATAATGAAGAGTTTTGATAGTATGTGTTCAACCTTGGGCTGGATGCTCTACAAAAATTGTAGGAGTTTGATGAAATTCCCTTTATAAGTATTCATAGTTCTTGTTCTAACAAATGGGCACTCTTAAATGAAAGATTGAAGATACAAGAACCACATTCCCATTTTTTTATTTTGAATGCTATTCACATAGTGGATCTTTATGTTTCTATACTTATTTATAACTTTATGGGTGCCTTTGACTAATTAGATAGTAAGAATTCTCTATATTCCACAAAAGGACCAAAGTATATGGGCATATGTTCATGAGAAAAAGGTTTTCTATCTTCTCATGAGGTTCCTCTAATTTTATCTTGTAATTTTAGGGAATTTTAGGAGAAGGAACTTACTAAGAATAACCAGACATAACCTTAAGTACCATAAGTTAACACGTTTTGGGATACAAAGCTATGAATGTGGAGAAAATACAACATACGGTAAAAAAGTGTGCCGATATTTTGGATTTGTACCTAGGAAAAGGATGGAGGAATTGTTGTAATTTATTGGTTTTTGTTGTGACATCCAAATATTTTTGGACTTGGTCTTTTTGGTTTTTTTAGGGTGCTAGTGTGTATAACACAATTTTATGTATTTGTTCTTTTATTTTTCGCACTATATACTTATCTATGAGAGGTTCAATTTTGTTTGGATCCAACTATTGGTACTTACTATAGTATGAGTGGATTGTAAACTTTTGCTACATGTTTTGAATAGAAAAGGGAAAGGGAATTTATAACCATCTTTCTTACTAATAAAAATATATATAACATAATCTTGAAAATACAACTTAATGATTAGTAAATATGGAAATCAATCTTAAGTAATACTTACTTGAACACCTTTTGCGAAGTTGATGCGTCTAAGGAGTGCTTCCCAACATTCATGCATTGCCACCCGAATGTGATCAAGTAACAAGACATGGAAATCAGTTTCATGAATTTTTAATATAAGTTATAAAACAAAAACAAAAAATAGCTAACATTTGATGAAAACAAGTATAGAATTCAAGCTTAATTAACTTATGCATGTCATGATGACATATTGGTGAAGGTTGCTTTCTTTAATGAATTGAACGTCTTCCTCAATTGATCAACATTCAAAGACCTCATGTTGGAGAAATAAAAAATATATCCATAATTTATAAAACAATAATTGATTTCATATTAAATTCAAATTAAATTATTCAAAATAAAGCTAAATGATAATGATTAATCTTACAAAATCATCCACTGTATCTTTAATGCCTTTGCGGCATGTGTGATAAGTAATGAGATTTGTTTAAACCCTCTTTTTTGTTTGTTTTGGATATCCGCCTTTATTTTTTTGTAGTCCTTTTCATTGCCCTCCTATTTCCTAATAAAAAATTTAAAACCATATTTTTAAAAAAGTTGGATATGGTTAAGTTTCTGTTGGGATTAGGGGACATTTTCTATTTTCCTGGATCCACCATCTCTTTCCCTTCTTAAGGCATCCAACATATAACTCTTTAATTTTTTTCCAACCAAATTTGGCCCATATTCCCTAAACAGGAGCCGCAATGTACATTAATTTTACTCTTCTGGGAATATAGCCCAATCAAGATGTGTCCGGGCTTGTTTGTTGTCCATGTATCTAATCACATAATGAAGAAGGATTAAAAAATTTCCCATTGTAATCATTAACAATATCCTCCATCTCGGTGTACCAAATAGGGGTATTCACGGTGCCATAAAAGAGTAAATGGAATTAAAGGGGCATGCCTACACGTCAACTAGGGATGGATAAGGGAGAAGAGGAGGTGTGAATGGAAAAATCATAATTTATATTGACAATTTCCACGTCCTCTTCTTCTCTCTGCATACTTTCCAAACCACATGGTTTGAAAATCATGCCCACTTGTTTCTTTATTAGTCTTTTATTAAAGGATTTCTCTCTAATTTGGGGATTTCATAAATTTAATACTTTAGTTTTAGACTGAAATTTTAAATAATGTATTTAAATCTAAAATAATTTATAAAATGTATGTATAAATATCAAACAAATTATTGTAGACACTCATTTTGGTAATTCATGCCTTGTAACAACACAAATTATACAACACGTTTAGACTAGCCCACACTCACTAAATTTGACCATAATGTTATCCCTGGCTATGTCTCACTCATTCTTGCTTACACACACAACCTATTTGTTTTCATAACAGTCATATTAATTCATCAAATTAGTTTATACCATCATATATTACAATTTAAATTTCCAAATTACTCAAACATGCATCTAGTACCATAACATCCAAAAGGAACCATAATGCCTGTATGTTATGGGCCAACATAGATGATTTCATCCCTTTCCATCTAAAGACTCTTTTCTCCATTCAAAATTATTTCTCATAATATTAGTTGAATTTACCTAAGTTTTCTAGATCTATTACACGTATATAAGTAAATTATTCATCTCTCATTGAAGAGGGGCATTCTATCCACTTAACAACAAACATCATAATGAACAAATACTAAGAGCCATCACAATCAAAGCTACTCCAAGACTCCATTGATATGTCATAAACCCTACATACTCATTTAGGGAAGTCATCCACTTAGATCTACAAGCACAAAAGGCACATCACTTCAAGACAAGCTAGGGAAAAGGCTAAATACAATCACATTGTTGCAAGCTCATGGTTATCAATATGGCTGCATACATTATAAATATCACATGCTAGGCAAGAAATACATCCAGTTTGAGCCCTCTTCGGAATAATAGTGAAGTCAGTAGTGCACAAGGGTGCTCACAACCCAACTAATGTTTGTTTTACAGGAATCCCTCACCATCTAGGGTTTTGAATATTCAATCAACTGCACAACAAACATTTCATAATGTTAAAGGTCCAAATTGTAGACAAGAGGAAATTAGAAAATAATACTCAAACCCAGAAAGTTTTAGGAGTGAAAATAACAATTGGATATTGGCACACAGAAATGGCCATAGTGGTCATACACTTTAGGCTGTGCCATACGCCTTGGTCTAGGCATCTCCACAGGACATAGTTTGATCTAGATTGTAATCTAGTAAGAAATTCTAACAGGGCAACTTCTGGAAGTCATAAATTTTGCACCATAGCTCCGATTGACTACATTCAAAATGTGTCAAAAATATTAGAATTTTTATAATATGGTGAAGAGGTGTATAATTTTTTTCTATAGAATTTGGCCCCAAAAATATGCTCCTAAAGGCCTCAAAATGTAATATTTATAGTGTAGTATAAAAATAGTAATTTCTAAAAATAGTAGTTTCGTGAAATTTTTGCATATGTAATTCATGGAAGATAAACTACCTCATCTCCCTTGAGATTGGTGACCTTCCACATTATTTTAGATGTCTCTTCGTATTTCCATAATTAGGTATATAAGTATATGTAAACCAAAAGGGAAGGACACACATCTCCTCACAGAGATAACTATTGTAATCATAGTCTTCTAAGTAATAAACATCTCTTTTCAGAGATAGTTTTATTATTTACATCTGACACAATTATTATTCTATCCTTTAATCCAAAAACCCCAAAATTTTGGATCAATGTTATCATAGTAAATTTTTCTTGAGAGTGTATGATTCCCATAACGAGATCGAGATATGAGAAGCTTGGGTGGTCCACACAAGATCCTTCAGAATACTTGACTGCCCGTTCCAAAAGACCTTAAATGGCAGACAACACATGGAAAAATGATCCTTTCAAGAAAATGGTGAATGAATATATCATGGAGAAAAAGGAGTAGATGTTACAACAATTTTCCTAGATCCTTCAACAACTACAAATGGGAAATTATACCTCCTCCTATATGAGCCAGCCCTTAAGTGCCTTGACACCCTTCAAGGTTCAAGTAAATTTTTATTTTCCTATTTTAAGGGTAAAATACATTATGATGTAGTATAAAAATATTTATACCAATTATCCTCCTACTTTTCTATTAATAAATTCATTGATAAAGAGAAGATAACATTTGCTCTCTTGAAATTGTCACTTTTTGTCAAACATTGGTGGGGGTGTATAAGAACGAACTCAATAGGGACGAACTGGGAATTGTAGAGGACCCCACATGTGTTTATTTTTTTGATGCCATAAAGGAATAATACTACCTTGTTGGAGCCTATGATGATTTGTACATATAGTGTTAGCAAATACTGTTGATGTAAGGACCAATCAGTTTAAGATTATACTCATAATTTTCATTGTCTATCTACAAAATTGGGCATTCAAGACATATAGAGCAACATGAGATCCTAAAATATCACATTGGCCTATAATGGTGACATATGGGAGGACATAAACCTCTTTCAATTTCATACCCCTAGTGACGACCTACAAGTTCACGATCAAGATTGAACAAAAGTCATAAAAAGAGTAATACACAAGAACCAACCTTTGAGGGGGAAAATGATAAGTAAGGTAAAACCTAAGGTTAAGGATTGGAAATAGAAGGAATCACAAGGAAATAAAATATAGAAAGAGAATACAAGGAAGTAGGTGTGGCCTCCACAAGACTAACCTTCATTCCAAGGAATAATGTCGAGCCATCAAGTCCTTACTAATTGAGTTCCCAATATTCAACACCCATTGCTCCACCGGTGACACACCCCAAGGATCAGAAATGAAGATGAAATTATAAATGTTTAACCAGATGTGATCATTTCCACCTCATAAGTCAAGAATATGGAAAATAAGGAAAGGCTATTTCATTCCAAGATTTGGGTAAAGGGTAAGCCTCTACATTTTATTCTTGATATTGTAAGTAAAAGAGAACTTAATATCTACTGATGTTGTGAAAAGTATGAACGTGTCTGTATATCCACATCTAAAACCATATAGTATCTGGGTGGTTGACACCTAGGAAGAGATATCTATATCACACAACTAATATATCCTCCCATATACAATCAAACCCTTACAAGATTAATTCCTTGTGTGATTTTGTTCCATTTGGATGTTTGTGTACGTCCTCTTAGGCTAACCATTTATGTGGGAGATACTTGACATCTATGAGTCATGACCTCGAAGGGTAACCATTAGCATTGGAAGTTAGTGGTGGCATGATACCCATGATGTCATCCTCTCCAAATTATATTTCCCTCATCAGTGAAAAACATTGTAAGAATGCGAGTGGATAAAACAAAGTCAGTTTTTCATCTTGATGATTAGGCCAAAAACCACCAAGCAAGTTCTTACGACCATCTTGACCACACATTCAGTGCAAGAGAAGAAGAACATGGACCAAATCATAGTTGAGGATGATGATCTATTCCAGTCATCCATAGGGGTGTCCAATTTAGTGTAAGGTAAAACATGTTATTGATTTGGTCCTGGGATCTCCATTACCTAGCAACCTTATGTATCACATGTCAGTCCTTGAAAATGATGAAATCATGAGGAAAATCCAAGAGTTGATTCAAAAAGGGACACATTAGGTCAAGATATTCACCTTGTGGAAGCCCATTTTTCTTGTCACTAAATAAATATGGAACATGGATACTTTTAATTAAATATCAGGGCCTTGGAACGAAATTACTATGAAGAATCACAACCCCCTTCCATGAGGATTGATGATTTGCTAGACCAACATCCGTGGTGTGAAATTATTCACAAAAAATTGATCTCAAGTATGGCTATCACCAAATTCCCATTGATCCTATAGATGTCCTGGAAGAATAAATTTAAGTCTCGATAATTTCTATTCTAATGGTTGGTAATGCCTTTTAGCCTCAACTAATTATCCTGATCACATTTATGAGGATGATGGAGGAAATCCTGCATCGGGCCTACACCAACTCCTTTGTGGTTGTCTAATTAGATGATATAGTCATATATAGTCAAGATGTGGGAGACAACATCTATAACATGTTTGAGAAGTAATTCAAACCCTGCGAAAGTACATGTTGTATGACAAATATAGAAAAATGCACATTTGGGATGAAGAAGGTTTAATACCTAGGATATGTTGTGGATAAAGGAGTCCATGTTGACCCAAAGAAGATCCATGTTATTTATAAATGAACTACTCCAAAGAATCTAACAAAACTCTGTAGCTTCTTGGACCTTACAAATTTCTATTATCGGTTTGTCTTAGGATTTTCATATATTTCTTGGCCACTGAACCAAGTGACTAAAAGAGGAAAAAAGGATACATTTTGATGGGGGGAGGTGTAACATAGAGCATTCAGAAATTTTTGAAAGGAAAATTATGCCTAGCCCACTGTTCTCTCCTAACCTGACCTGTATCGACCTTTTGAATTGAAGATAGATGCATCTGAGTATGCCATGTGAGATGTTATCATGCAACATAACCACCATGTTGCATATCATAGTGAAAAATTCAATGAAATAGTCAGTAATTACTAAACATATGATAAGGAAATTTGGGCCATCGTCTAATCCTACAAGACAATGGAAACACTACATTCTTAGGGAAGAAGATACATCCATCCACACATGACCATAAGACATTGAAGTTCCTTTAGACACAGAGAAAGCTAAGGAATGAGAAACACCAAAAGTCGACACACATACCTAAAACAATTCCACTCTGATAATAAAACATAAGAAGGGAGGTGTCCAATTCAGTAGTATATTCCCTAATATGCCACCCTCCAATTATAGGCCTCATAACTATCCTTGACCTATGTGGACATGTGAATTCTAGTTGGTGCACTTTGTATGAGATAGATCTTAAATTTTCAAATACATATCAGAGCTCTCTAGGGGGAAAAAATTTCCCATGATTTCTATCTACGTGATAACCTGATATGCCACATGGGACACATATTGTGTTCCAGTCTACTAAACAACATAGAAGATGATATGTGGATGCAAACTCTAACATGAGAGACTGGACACTTTAACATGGAAAAAAAAATGACAGTACTCTAAAAGCACTTTTACTTGTCCCAATCTATGGAATGATGTGGTTAAGTATATGAAGTCTTTTACACCAGGTGTATACTTGCTAAACTAACTAAATAAGAAACAAGGATTGTATACACCATTGTCCAGAACTGGCCAAGCATTGGGCCTCCATCTCAATGGAATTCCTCTTAGGTTTGTCAACTTCAAAACAAGGAATTGATTGTGTTTTTTTTTTGTAGTTGATCAAGTTTTGTAAAATGGCTAGAATGATTGCTTGTAAGAAAAATATTTCTGTTGAAGAAATTTCTAAACTCTATTTTGGTCATGTATGGATCACTTTTGGGCTACCCAAGTCTATCATTTCTGATAGGGATAGTAGGTTCTTGAGCATATTTTGGTCCAAAATATGGGAAATGATGGAAATTAAGTTGATGAAGTCCATATCCTTTCTACCCATAGAAACTGATAGACAGAACAGAGGTGGTAAACCTACTTGATTATCCACATGCTTCGTATGTATCACTCCAAACACCCAAATATAATGGGATGAGGCCTTCCCTTACATAAAATATGGATACAATTGGGTCCCTTACAACATATCCACCAAGCATAATCCATTTCAAATTTTTTTTATGGGTTATAGCCATATGACAACCCATTGATGTGTGCATTCTGGTGGCATACAATGGAATACGCACCTCATGGAAGAACTAAATGTAGCAGAAAAGGAAACAAGGTCCGTTAAACAGATTCATGTATACGCAACAACAGGTCCACGAAATTTTAGAGAAGATGAATTTAAAGTATACACAATTCCATGTAATCAATTACATGGGTTCCACATTATTTTCAGGTAGGATATAAAGCTCTAGTTGTGGTTTCAAAAGGAAATACTTGCAGGTCCACATAGTAAATTTTGACCTCTATGGTATGGTCCCTATGATGTCACCAAGTAAAGTGGAAAAAAATGCTATTTCGAGTTAAATCTTTCACCCTATGTTGGGTCTGCATCCTATATTCAATAAGGACCTACTTCAGACCATATCATCCACATCTATTAGAAACCTCGGTTGTAGCATAAAAGTTGGACATTTTTGAACTCAACCTAGAAATATTTTTCTCTAGTTGAAGAATACTAGACTTGTGGACACTTGCACACTAAGGCCACCAGATGACGTCTTATCCAACCCTATCAGGTGATAAAGAAATGAAAGGTTTCAGTCATCAAGGTGAATGGATCACTGAATATCAAATGAATAAATAGTCCCCACACTTGATTTGAATCCTTGTCATAATTGGGACCATTTCTTTTGAAGGAAGGAAAGATTGATCCATACAATAATCTAGGAAGCAATTCTAGTAGGGCGAACTTCCAGGAGTCATACTTTTTTTCACCATAGCTCTGATTGAACTTCTGTTAAAAATTCATCAAAAATATTAGAACACGTAGAATAGGGTGAAGAGGTGTGAAAACCACATTAAAAAAAATTAGACCCCTGAAATCTACTCCTAAATCCCTCAAAATGTAATTTTTGTAGTGTTGTTTAAAAATAGTAATTTCACAAAAATTTCACATACGTAATTCATGGAAGATGAACCACCTTATCTCCCTTTAGATTAATGACCTTCCACATTATTCTAAATGTCTCTTCATATTTTTATAATTAGGTATATAATTATATGTAACCTGAAAGGGAAGGACACATATCTCCTAATAGAGATAGCTATTATAATCACAGTCTTCTGAGTAATATACATCTCTTTTTAGAGATATTTTTACTGTTTACATTTGGCACTATTTGTATTCTATATTTTAACCCAAAACCCATAAGTTTTGGATCAGTGATATCATAATGAAGTTGTATTGAGAGTGTATGATTCCCAAAATAAGGTCAGGATATAAAAAGGTTGGGTGGTCCACATAATATCCTTCAGAATACATTATTGCTCGTTGCAGGAGACCTTAAATGGTGGACTACACTGGGACAAATGATCCTCTCAAGAAAATGGTGAATGAAGCTATCATAAAGAAAAAGGAGCATATGTTACATCAATTCACGCAAATCCTTAAACAACTATAAATGGGAAATTCTTCCTCCTCCTTTGCAAGCCAACCCTTCAGTGCCCCGACACCCTTCAAGGTTCAAGTAAATTTTGATATTCCTATTTTTTAGGGTAAAATAAATTTGGATCCATTAGAAAATTGGTTGGACCAGTTATTCTCCTAATTTTTTGTCAAAAAATTCACTGATAAAGAGGATAACATTTTCTCTCTTGAAATCGTCACTTTCTATCAAAATTTGGTGGGGTGTATAAGAACAGACTTAATAAGGACAAACTAGGAATCACAGAGGAACCCACATGGGATGACTTTGTGGATGTCATAAAGGAATAAAACTACCCTGTAAGAGCTTATGATGATTTGTACATACAATGAAAATAACTCCGCAAAGTTAAGGACTAGTAAGTTTAAGATTATACGAATAATTTTCATTCTCTGTCTGCAAGATTGGGCATTTAAGACACAGAGAAACACAAGATCCTAAAATATCATAGTGGCCTACAATGGTCCAAATGCAAGGACATGGACCTCTTTCCAGTTCATACCCTCGGAGATGTGTATAATTTAGTGATCAATATTGAACAAAAATATAGAAAGGGAAATACAAAGAACCAACCTCTGAGGGGAAAAAATGATAAGGAAGGTAAAACCTAAGGCCAGGGTTAGAAATATAAGGATTTTTAAGGAAATAAAACATAGAAGGATAAGAACGGGAAGTGGTGCAACCTCCACAAGACTAATCGGCATTCCAAGGAATAATGTTGAGCCATCAAGTCCTTACTAACCGCGTCACGATATTTAGCACCCTCTTCTCCACTTGTGACAACCCTTGAGGTGAGAGATGAAGAACATAAAATTATAGACATTAAACCGGATGTAATCATTGCCACCTCACAATTCAAGAATATGGATGAGAAAGGAAGGTTATTTCACTCTAAGCTTTTGGTAAAGGGTAAGCCGCTGTAATTTATTCTTGATAGTTAAAGTCAAAAGAACTTAATTTATCCTAATATTGTGAAAATTCTGAACCTACCTATAAAGCCACATCCCTAGCCATATATTATTAGGTGGTTAACCAAAGAAGTGATGTCCATGTCACACAATAATGTATCATCCCATATGTAATCAAATCGTTCCTTGATGAAGTCTTGTGTGATGTTGTTCCATTGGATGTTTATGATGTGCTCTTGGGCCAACCATTCATGTGGGAGAGACATGAAATCTAAGAGTCACGACCTCAAATGGTCACCATTAGCATTTGGATTCAGTGTTATCAGATATTTGAGGTTATCCCCTCCAATTCAATTTCCCTCATTAGTGTTAAGCAATGTAAGAAGTTGGTGGAGAAAACAAAGCAGTTTGTCATCCTGATGATCAAGCCAAAAACCACCAAGAAATTTTTTATGACCACCCTTACCACACATTTAGTGTAACAAAAAAGCAGATGGACCAAATCATAGTTGAGTATGATGATCTATTCCAATCACCCACAAGGGTGCCACTTCGGTGTGAGGTAAAACATGTTATTGATTTGGTCTTGGGATCTCCTTTACCTAACAACCTTGTATATCACAGGTTAGTCCTTGAAAATGATGAGATCAAGATGTGATTCCAAGAGTTGATTCAAAAGGGACACATTAGGTTGTGCTCTTCACCCGGTGGAAGTCCAATTGTCTTGGCACCAAAGAAATATGGAATATATAGACTTTGTATTGAATATTTGTTGGCCATTGTGTATATGGTGTTTTCATTGATGTCAAAGGTCATTGATGGAAAAGGGATTTTAGGTGTCATATGTGTCTCCATGAGGTTTCATTCATAGTCAAGCATGAAGGTTGAATGGTAGTGTTCAATCATGGTGTATTGTGGTGTTGTTATGGTGTCTTGGAGTATGGACTAGTATGTTTGGTCATAATATTAGTACTCCTAAAGTGGTATGAAGTCTTCATGAGGTCTATCATAGTAAATATGACATATAATAGGTGTCTAAGTATTTGTAAGTGGTCATCATTATCAGTTCATGTGAGTGTATGTGTTGAAGTTGTCATTCTAGGGCTATTCCTAGACCTAGTGCATGGTACATGAGTGAGTAACATGAGAAATGGAGTAGTGAATACTTAGAGAAGCATTTAGAATGTATGTTGAGGTTTTACATCATCTATTAAAGGAGTATCAAATCATATCTCAGTTGTTTAGTGCATTTATGAGGTCCTTGAGAAGCACGATAGTGAGAACAAGGCATATAGACATAAGTAAGTCTCAATGGTTAAGGAGTTTCATAGGTGTGACGACAAAATTGAGACTTTATATATTTTAAGGAGGTCCTTCTAGTGCTTCATGTCAAGTTTTAGGTCAAGACTTTGAAGGAATTGCAAGAAATGATATTTTTGGTCATATCGAGTTTTTAGAAGTGCTTTTTCTAGCTCGAAGTCATGTTCTGAGTTCTCATTTGCTCATAAAATATTTACATGGGGTCCTAATCTTTTCACCATAGTTTAAGCATAGAAATAAGAGTGTTTTAGAGTTGGAATTTAGTTAAATGATGTCTTAATAATTATGAACAATCATTAACAAGTTAAGGTGGTTTGAAACCCTAGTTAAATCTTCATTTTAGAATGATATGGAATATTTACATTGTATGGTCTTCAAAGAAAGTTAGAAAGAAAACATGAAGCATTAAGGTTATAGAGGGTTCTCCAAGGCTCATTTTGGTGGTGGTTTGATGTTCTATATGTTTCAAGAAATGAAAGAAAACCCCTTATTTTGTGGAAATTTACCATTTTAGAGCTTAGATGGAAGCTTCAGGATGAAAAGTGAACCATCCATAATCTTTGGGAGCTGTGCTAGATAGCCATTGAAATTTTTAGGTAGCTTCAGTGGAGAAAATGAAATATACATGTCCTCCAAGACGCCCTGCCGCTTTTGGCCTAGAAGTACTAAAACCTTGTCTTGTGACTTGAGATGTGTAATATTCTTAAAAGTCATTTGATATGAGTAATATTAGCTGAGGCTTCAGTGGATTTTCTTCCCCTTAAGGTTTTCCCACTTACATTTTGTGTTCATGTGTCTTCTTCTTTGTTTCATGTACTTGTGAATGTTGATACACACCTAATAATCTCGCATGGTTTATGGATGTTAAGTGGATGGTTTGTATGATTTATGTATGCAATGAAAAATGAAGTAAACATTGTTGAATGACTAATTCACCCCCCCTCTCAATCCTTGTGCCTCTAAAACTATTGGGCCTTAAACAAAATTACTATGAAGAATCACTACCCCCTTCCGAGAATTGATGATTTATTGAACCAACTCCATGGTGCAAAGTTCTTCACCAAAATTGATCTTAAGTATGGATATCACTAGATTCTCATCGAGCCCACAAATGTCTAGAAGACTGCATTTAAGTCTCATGAAGGTCTATTTGAATGGTTGGTCATGCCTTTCAACTTTACTAATGCTCATGTGACATTCATGAGGATGATGGATGACATCCTACAACCCTACACCAACTCCTTCATGGTTGACTACTTAGATGATATACTCATCTATAGTCAAACATGGGAGAAACATCTACAAACTGTTCGAGAAGTACTTAAAAACCTTTGAAAGCACAGGCTATATGTAAATCTAGAAAAATGCACATTTGGGATGAGGACGGTTCAGTACTTAGGATATGTTGTGGATGAAAGAGGAATCCATGTTGACCCAAAGAAGATCCAAGTTATTTAGAAGTGACCTACTCTAAAGAATCTTACAGAACTCCATAGCTTCTTGGGCCTTACCAATTTATATCATCAATTTGTCTTGGGATTTTTACACATTTCTTAGCCACTGAACCAAGTGACTAAAGAAGGAAACAAAACTACATTCCAATGGGGGAGGTATAATGGAGAGCATTAAAATTTTTGAAAGGAAGATTATTCTTGGCCCCTATTTTGTCCTTACTTTACATGGATCAACCTTTCGAATTGATGACAGATGCCTCTAAGTTTTCCATGGGAGATGTTATCATGCAACATGGACACTTTATTACATATCATAGTGAAACATTCAATGACACAGTTAGGAAGTACCCAACATATGATAAGGAGATTTATGCCATCGTCCAAGCCTATAAGAAATAAAAACACTACATTCTAGGAAAGGAGACAATCATCCACACAAACCACATACCATTGAAGTTCCTTCAGACACAAATCTAGCTAAGAAACATGAGACGCTAGAAGTGGGCCACAAACCTATCATAGTTCCACCTGATAATAAAACATAATAAGGGAAGTGTCAATTTAGTAATAGATTACCTAAGCCTCCCTCCAATTGTATCCCTCACAACTATCCTTGACCTTTATGGACATGAGAATTCTAGTTATTGCACTTTGTGTGAGACAAATCCTAACTTTTCAAATACATATCAGGCTCTCGAGGGGGCATGCATGTACCTAATTTTTATCTATAGGATAACCTCCTTTACCACATGGGACACATTTGTGTTCCAATTGTTAAATGATAGAAGGTGATATGGGAGGCACACTTTAATTAGGACAGCTGGACACTTTGGCATGGAAAAACATTAGTAGTACTCCAAGAGCACTTTCATTGGCCCAAATTACAGAATGTTGTGGTTAAGTACATCAATTCTTACACCCCATGTGTAATTTCCAAACCAACTAATTAGAAAAAAGGATTGTATACACCATTTCCAAAACCAACCAAGCCTTGGGCCTCTATCTCAATGGACTTCATCTCAAGTTTGCCAACTTTGAAACATGGAAATGATTGTGTTTTTGTTGTAGTTGATTGGTTTTCTAGAATGGTAATAATGATTGCTTGTAAGAAAAAAAAATTTGTTGAAGAAACTACTAAACTCTATTTTAGTCATGTATGCATCACTTTTGGGCTACCCATGTCTATTATTTTTGATAGAGATAAAAGGTTCTTGAGCATCTTCTGGTCCACCTTATGGGAAATGATGGACACTAAGTTGATGAAGTCCACAACCTTCCACCCATAGACTGATGGACAAACAAAGGTGGTGAACCACCTAATTTTCCACATGCTTCATATGTATCACTCAAAACACCCATGTACGTAGGATGAGGCCCTCCCTTACATACAACATGGATAGAATCAAGCCTTGCATAACTCCACTAAGAACAATTCATTTCAAGCTTGTTATGGGTTCTATCCTATGGCACCTATTGATGTGTGTACTCCAATGCATACAATGGTATACACACCTCATGTAAGAACTAAATCAAAATAGGCAACAATGTTCATTGAACAAATTTAATATGATTAGGAATAGGTTCGTGATATTTTACAGATGATGAACGCAAAGTATAAACAACGCCATGATCAACACAAGGTTCCACATCATTTTTAGGTAAGAGATAAGGTTTGGTTGCAACTTTAGAAGGAAATAATTGCAGGTCCACAAATAAAACTTTGGCCTTTATGGTATGGTCCCTACACTATCACCAAGAAAGTGGGAGAAAATGCTTTAGAGTTAAATCTTCCACCCTACCTTGGTATGCATCCTATCTTCAATGTGGACCTCTTTAAACCATATCATCCACCCCTATTATATACCTCAGTTATAACATAGCAGTTAGACATATATGATCTCAAACGAGAAATATTTTCTCTAGTTCAAGAAGACTGGATTGTGGACACTTGCACCAAGACCACCAGAGGACATCCTATTCAACTATATCAGGTGATCAAGAAAGGAAAGTTCAGTAATCAAGGTGAATGGATTACTAAATACTAGATCAAGAAATAGTTCCCACACTTTATTTGACTCCTTGGCACAATGGGGGCCATTACTTTTGAAGGATGAAGGAATGATCTAGACAACAATCTAGTAAGCAATTCTAATAGGGAAACTTATGGAAGGCATAAATTTTACATCATAGCTTTGATTGGCTCTGTTCAAAATGCGTAAAAAAACCTAGAGCGTGTAGAATATGGTGATGAGGTTATAAATATTTTTTGACAAAGTTTGATCCCTAAAATACGCTCCTAAAGGCCTTAAAATGCAATTTTTTAGTGTTGTCTAAAAATAGTAATTTCACAAAATTTTCACATATGTAATTCATGGAAGATGAACCACCTTATCTCCCTTGAGATTGGTGACCTTCCACATTCCTCTATATATCTCTTCATTTAACACATCTCCTGACAGAGATAACCATTGTAATCACAACCTTTTGAGCAATATACATCTCTTTTCAGTGATAGTTTTACTGTTTACATCTGACATAATTATTATTATGTCCTTTAATCCCAAAACCCCTATGTTTTGGATCATAGTTTCAGAGACAAAGCTCTACCAAATAATTTCCAACCCTTTCTAGTCATGAGGACAGCCCATATCACACACAGTCTAAAACATCAACTAAGTCTTTTTCTCCCTATCATTACTAGTACTTTGTTTCAATATCTATCGCTATTTATTTTTGTTTAATGTATTATCCTGATATTTCTACAATTAGCTTTGGAAACTAGTTTATTAGGATAATCTACCATTGGTCACTATCCCTTATAAATTTAACCATTTAGACTAAAACACTTACCAAATCCACCTCTTCTTCCTCCTACCCAATGGTTTCCACCTTTATTGGAAGCTCTTATGTTAGATATAGCTCTTCATATTGTTTTTTATTTCTCCTATCCCTTTCCCTTCCCACTCCCTGGTCTCTTCTTGCCTCCCATTTTCTAAATAGACCAATACTTTTTGGATTAAAAAATGAAATGGAGAATTAAAATCAAGTGGCAAGTGATAATAACAAGGGAGAATGGCCGTAACAGTCAATCTCCCCCTTTTGTTATAATAAGGGTAGGGAAACTTTATTTCTATACACCTTCCTGACACTTTTGCATTAGATATGAACTTAATTATAAATTTGTTAATTTTTAAGAGGTATTTATCTTTAATTGTTGATTTTTTTTTAAATGATGTTTATTAAGCCTTTAAAGTGATATTTGAAGTTTACATTTGACCCTAATTCCCCAGCACTTCAAATGTTATTCTTTTGGTTTGGATAATTCAATTGAAAAATCACAATACCTTCCCATACTATAGAGTTTTAAGCCTTTTTTTTTTCTAGAGTTTATTTTAGCCTATCATAGTGGTTTGTTGCGTATTTCAATAGATATTAAATTATTATTTTAATAAAGAAAATAAAATTTAAATTTTATATAAGTTAAAAGTAAATAATTATTAATATTTTAAGTGTAATACTCATAGGAAATTCGATTCCTATTGATAAAATAAATAACAAAATAATATTTTTATTAATATCGATACCATATTTTTTATACAAAATCTATTGAAATTATCACACAATCATTGCAACATTCTAAAATCTAAATTCAAACCCTAAACTAACTAATATTAATCTTAATAGTTACATATCGTCATTTTTTGTCATCGTAACTTGTGTGCTTGGATGGAGTATCATCCTCCCAGAAGTAGTTTTCCTCATAATCCTCTTCATGCGTATATAGGTACTCACAAGATGCATTAAATTCATTTAGTGTTAGAGGATGATTTACCTCCATTTCTTCTTCTTTTATCTCATCATCATCTATCTCTTCATATTTGTCTTGTTTTTCCTTTTCGTCCATGTTCCCATCCACCTCTTCTTCACAATATTCCTCATATCCTTCATAGTTTTCATTAGTGGGAGCTTTCACCACTCCTTTGTGATGATACGGATCAACAAAACCTAGTATTTGAATATTTTCTTTAATTGGATCATCTAGTTTTTCTTGTTTCATTATTTTCTCCTTAATGTTTTTTATCGTCGTTTGGTTTTTTGAGCCATGATTAAAGTTAAAAAGAGAAATAAAATATGAGAAAAAATAACTGGAAATTGAAGACTTGAGTGGAAATAAGAAGGGTTTAAATATAGAATGGTTGTAGTATTAAGAATTCTAAAGGGCAATTAATTTCACTTGTAGAGTAAAAAATTCTTCATATCCATCCATTTAGTTATAATCGAGAAGTGTGCATCACTGACTTTGATGACATTGATATCAATAAATTTGATGGAAGTGACTATACTTTGAATGGTTTTATGCATAAGCTATATTAAATCATCATTCTCTGATGCTTCCTTCATATAAAACTTACTACAATGACGAAGATCTATCAATACACCTGAAAATTAAAAGATTTTATATATCTTTTCATGCATTATCAATTAAGAATTATGTTTCATTGACCTTGTTGAAAATAATCTTAATAAATTGATGGAAGTGACTACACTTTGACTAGTGTGTATAAGTTGTATTGAAACCATCATTCTCTATCAATTTCTACACATTAAAATTGATTGTGAAAGTGAAGATCTATCAATGCACTCCTCTTTGTTGAATATATTTATAACTATTTGTTCTTCCTGATCACTTGCAAAATGTAGACATGAAATCACGTGATTATTATTTACATCGCGCCTCTAAGTATGTCATTATATGCATAATTCCTAAGCAAGAAAACTAGACATTAACAATACTTGTTTTGCTTTTACGTTACTTTATCCTTTTTATACTTCTACTATTTAACTTTCTGGAATGACTACTTTGCTTTTGGACATTGGCGAATATGTGACCCAACTTATTATTTCCCATTCTATCATCTAAGCATCTCAGACACTACCATTCAATAAGGACATGAGTACCCAAGCGTTACTTTCCCCTTTGGGCACTTCTGTCCTTTTCCCTCCTATTCTTAAATTTAAAATGCCACATTGACTATTGTATTTTCTAAATTACTACTTATCACTTTGGGTCTGCCTTTTTAGTTATTAATTTCAAACAAGGGAATCATATATATATATATATATATATATATATGAATTACTCACTATTATTAGGGGCTGGGAAATTTGGGCTATTACTTCCTATGTACTACTTGGGAAAAGAGTAATATTCAAGGACTACATTTGAGTTGCGTCATTCACATCATAAGAAGGGAAATTTATAAAATCCATCTAGCACATTTATCTTGCTTACAAAGGAGTTATAGCTCGTTATCTTCATCTGAGTAGCGCAAGGGAACCCTAACTTTAAGGGGCACTATTCTATCACACACTCACTATAACTACATTGAGTCTGAAATGTATTATTGCTTGGTGAAAATCACATCGAGGTGATTGTCAAGGTTAGTCTAAATCAACCATATGCATTATTTATTCCATATAATGTGTGTGTGAGCCTTATACAGGTAGTTAGGGTTTTTTTTTGTAGGAACATGTACAAAATTGAAATGCTACAACGAATCCATAACGAAAAAGAGTGAAGGGAAGAATACAATATCATACCCTGGAAAGACCAGATCTAGAGTTGTTGCTAAAACACTAGTGCCCAGTTCGAACACTAGTAGTCGTGATGGTCCTATCCTCCTTTGGGTGATCCTGTCCGAAAGACTTTCAAATCTCTGTTCTCCAAACGAGGCTTACTTGGTTCAAATCCAACCTATTTCACCCATTTTCCATCCCAGACGTTCATATACAAGCTAAGTCATTTTTATCCTCTCATTTCTCACACTTGTTTATCATCTCATGCTAGATCTTGCTTGTTTCAGATATATTTGTTTGATCTTTTTCCTTTGATAAGATTTAAATTTTGTTAAATCACAAACCTGAAAAATAATATAGATATGCACTCCTTACAAAAATTGTCTACAAATTCAAAAAACAAACAACAAAAAATCATGCCAAGTTTTAAAATCACTTTGTCTAGGTATGATTTGGATTGAATACCAAGCCAATAGGTAGTGATGGTTGATAGTTTGGAATTTAGAATCTAAGCATAAAATAAACACAAGTCTCCATTCGTATTTGCTATACAAACAAACCCTATATGAACATCAAATGGAAATATATTCACTCGATAAAACCCTATGAAAAAAATTGAACACCACACAATTCTCAATTGAAAAAAACCTAATGCAATATACCTCACCCTAAATGAATTAAAATAATGAAACTCACACCTGAAAGAATATACATACATACATACATACATATATATAATCCTGCTAGCAACCAACAAGTCATGATTTCTTAAAGACGGTTTTACATATTTCTGCTCCATGTGGTGAAGACCCTAAAAATCAATAAAGATAAATGCAAACCTTTGAAAATAATTTAATATTCAAAAAATATAATCCACAAACAAATAAATAAACACAAGTGTAAAAACAACACCTAATTGGAAACATAAAGATATTCAAGTAGTGGTTGTGAAGGCAAAGGCATTATTACAAAAGTTGTGAAGGAAAATGCATCCATATGGTAGATACGAAGACAATGACATTCACATTGCAATAAAAACATTATAAAATGTGTAGAGAAAAATGTTTTTGGTCAATTGTGACAAAAAATTCCTTCAAAAAATGGCTTGATCATGGACTTTGTCCCTCGTAGTGTAAGAGTTCAAAATGAGTTTTTTGGGGGAATAGATTAATCATGATAGTTTCTCTGGAATTTCACCAACTATTAACTACAAGTTACTTATAGTGAATAATAATGATTGACATATTATTTTTTAGTGGCAAGATTGAAAAAATATTTATATTGGTAAATTTAATTTGGCAGAAATAGCTACGAGCTAAATCATCATTTAAAGAAAATCAATGTTTTTTTATTACTAATTTTAGGAGAGATTTAGGGGTGGAATAATGTTACGTGTCCTTTTATTTGTATGGGTTATTTATCATTCCATAAGCTATCATTGTTTGTGTGGTTCTTATCTTCTCTTCCTATTTTAGAACATGATCATGAGTGAGATATCATATATGATCATGTAAAGTCTAACACCTATTCTTTTCATGGCCATTAATATGATGATAGTTACAAAATTATTGTCGTCGATGCCGTATAAAATGATGGTGTGGTCAATATTACGTGCAAGGTGACTTGATAAGCTTCTTATCAATAAATTTGTTAGAATTATGGTAGGTGTATCAGTATTGTGTTAGATGATATGATCATACATGTGAATTTTCTTAGGTGAATAATGCTCTTGATCGTAAGTTGAATAAATTATAGTCATTAACATAGGAGTACTAGAGATAGTATCCAAAGGACAAGTCCTTTGCACGAGTGGGTGCACATTGATAAGTCCTCAATTTTTAGATGTAGTGGCATAAATAAGCTTAAGGTGTCCATTTATTCAACCTTCCTCTTAATCTACTAATTTTTCCACTAATTGAGCAATAAAATCACATGGTTGATTAGGTATTTAATCCATGAATAGGGTCATTGGACCTTGAAAAACATGTGATGTTATTCCTTAAAAAAGGATGAAATGTGGATAGGAATACTATAGATGTGGATCATGAAAAATTGGCATTAATAGACTCATTAGGGTGTGTGTTTCTTAGAAATGGTCAAAATCATAACAAGTAGTACATGAAGATATTGAAAATGATCAAGGAATAAAGATTGTAATGATGAGTAAATATAAATGGAAACAATAGGAAATATATGAAACCATATTAATGTAATACCAGTGATATTTTGTGGGAAATATTTTAGCAAAACCCTATCATTATGTGTGTACAAGTGCAAGAAACAAACAAAATGATCAATGTTTTTGGTAGGGTCCTCTTTTATTTTGAATAGGATGAACATATGCATATAAAATCTAGATTGGAATGTAGCATTGTAAATATTAATTTTCATTGGTTGATTGGAAACATAGTTATCAACCTAAATTGTGAATGATTTAGAAGATAAGTAGGTTCTTTACTTTACTCTATAATACCCCTATGGATTACATCATGTATCGTAGTTGTTTGGCAGGGTACTTACAAATTGAGAAGGTTTAACACATGGTGAAGTAATCTGGGGAGGATCTATAAAATTCTTACAAGAAATAGGGGGATTACTAACACACAAATTTGAAGAACTATCACTATGATAATATACATCCATATGTTGTGAACTCATAAAGTAGTATCTTGAACTAATATATTATGATTTTGTAAAATAGAAGGAACATTATTGTTGATAGAAAAAGAACATTTATATTATTTGAATAAAGACAATTGTCATTATTCCAAGAAAAAAAAATTATGATTATTTGCATTCATATCCCTAACATAAGTGGTTGTAGGGATCATATCAATTTGGGAAATGGATCCATAAGTAAAGGTAGTATCCTAATTGGAGAGGTCATTATAGTATTTATCATTATCCAAAAGAGGTGGAGGTAGTGTACACACTTGTGGTGGTTATAGTACAACTATTTTGGGTTATGTTTCATTCAACATGGTTTTTAATAGGATGCGTTCTAGGATGGTTTCCCAACTAGGTACAGGGAAAATTTTAAGGAACACCCTAAAAAAACTTATTAAATCATGGCAAATGTCCCTGTAGCCAGTTTCATAGTTTTGGTGAATGTCCCTGTATCCAATTTTATAGTTTCAGCAAAATGGTAAAAATATTAAAAATAGTTGCAAATCGAATGACGAATCTCCTAAAACTAGTTTGACAAATATCCTCTATCAAATTTTATCTCCACTAAAAGTTATAAATTATTTTTGCTAAATATTAACAAGAAAAAATAGTAGTTTCAGTGTTTTTAAAAAAATGATAATGCTTCTATTAATAATAAAATGTTACAACAGTTATAAAACTAAACAATAATAACAAGAAAGGCCCCAACAGATACCGATCTATGAACTAGGTTATTTTTTTAGTGTTTCACATGTTATTGTTTTATTTTTTACATAATAGAAGACAAATCTATTGGGGTTCTCACCCTTGAAACTTATGTGTGTGTGTGTGTACACACACACACACACACACACACACACACACACACACATACACACATAAATTAAAGCCATATAATTGTATTGCCTGAAGTTATAAAAGATATTTTTTAGGAGGAAACAAATTCTTGACATAAAAACTTACAAATCGACAAAATAGATATACGTTATGTGGCTATACAAGACTATTCTTGCTCACAGTTCCATACGAGCAAGAGAACCTGATACTAGTGTAGATCCAGAGAGTAGTCTCTCCTTTCTTTCATGAAATTCCTTGTAATCATCCATGGATCAAAATATGCACAAAATTTGAATGATGGAGGATGCAGACATCCCATTTTTAATCAAACTCCTTCGGGATGGAGGAGGGCTAGTTAAAACCTTTAGAATCTTAGTCTTCCCCTTAGGCATGGCTAGCCAATCTTGCATCATTTTTCCATCATAGGGTAAGGGTTTTATTCCCCTTTCCCCCAACAATCGTGACTCAAATTTCTCCCTCGAGTGCAATTCCACTCTCATAGTTCTCTGTTTGAATACCTTCTACACCTTTTTCTCCAATCTTCTTAATTTCTTCGAAAACTCAGAAATAACATTTATTAGAGAATCTACGTTAGCACGTGCACCTCTTACTCCCATAACCTTTGGTTGGAAGTTTTTATAGATAGGATTCATGCCAAGGTCATCCTCGGAAGTAAAATATGAGTATCCTTCAGGAAAAATATTCTGAATGAGGAATTGATACATTTGAAAGATAGGGGTAATCCTAGCTAGCCTAGTAAGAAAACCAAAATGGAAATTGTAAACAAAAGAAAAATCCTCCACTAAGTCCATGGGATTAGGCAAGGTTAAGACATGATTGACAAGTCTAATTCAACATCATTGGCATAAAATATTTTATGTAATAATCTCCTTAGAATGTAATCCATAGTGGGTCACTAGTGATTGGGTTAACAAAAATAATAGATTTTAATGGGAAATTTTAAAGCTTAAGCAACACAGGTTGAGAAAAGAGAGAGAGCTCAAATTGGCACGCTTATATAACTTTTGAATTATACCAGTTCTAACTTGTCTTTATATATAACTCACCATGACTATAAGATCAAAATAATAATGCATTTAATTCAAATTTATGTGTGATAAAAAAGAAAATTATATTTGACGTTCGTGTGAATTGTAAAAAATTAAAAAGTGTAATGATAAAACATTATATTTGAGCTAATATTAATTATATTCGTGGGAAGCTACATTAATGACAAATGTGTGACATTGTCACACCATCTTCTATTTATTAACCCACGAGCCACTCATAAATCATAAATTATAATCATTAAACGACTTGATTTCAAGCTACTTCATACTAGTACTCATGGCTTTTACAATTGATGTAGATTTAATACGTCACTTTTCCTTACTCTCCACATATTCCCATAAATATTTATTGTCTTTTCACATCTAAGTCTCATTAATTCATATGTTTCTTTCCCCCTTTTCCCACCTAACCTCATTAATTTCTGAATGTGATAATGCAAAATTAACGGGCTCAAGGAGACCTCTCCAACGAGACCAATTTTGCAAGAATTGGAGTAACAAAGTGAAAGTTGTGGTCATTTGAAATTTTACATTTTAAAAGGAACAAGAAAATAACATGTGGTAACTTTTGATTGGTCACCGATATTGCCTTTTAAATGTGTGCCCTTGACTTTAGGGAGTGACATGTATTAGAGGAAGCAAAACAAAGCAAAGAAAAGATGCAAATGCATGAGCCTCTATTGAACAAGAAGATAGTCAAGAAGTGTATTAAGAGGTTTAAGAGAGTGTAGAGTGACCACAAGATCACTGTTAAGGAAAGCTAGCATAGACCAAAGGGTATCGATTCCCGTATGAGAAGAAAGTTTAAAGGATGCGTCTTTTAATCAGATGGCACAGTGGAATCAGTGTAATCAATTTCACAACATTGTCACGAAAGAAGACATAAAATATAAGAAGCCTAAATATAAAAGAAGAGATGAAGAAGATGGAGAATGTATAATAGATGAAGATATGATTTGGAAAGAAATTATGATGGAATCTCAAATCAGAAAACTCAGACCTATGTGAAAATGAAGAAAACTATAGACAAGCAAAAATATATATTTTGAACTATGAAGATTCTAAATGGCGAAGAAGAAGTTAAAGAATAGGAAGACCAAATTGAATTAGTTTGGAAGACATCATGGGAAAATAAATACTAACATGAACCTAATTTTATATTGCACCTGCGATTTGAAGAGAAAAAGACGAGAAAGAATGAAGACAACTATCAATTTTGTAAGATTTAGAGTAGCAGAGTGAAAGTTATGGTCATTTGAAATTTTACAAGTCATGAGGTGAATGAAGTGAAATGGTGTTTTGATTCTTCTTGAAGTTGCTCATATGTAAATATTAAGAAAATTTTCCACTTGAAAGCCCCTGACATAAAACTACAAGAATCCTAACCTCACTAAAAGAAGATATGAAGAAGATGGAGAGTGTACAAAAAGTGAATCAGTTGATTTGGCAAGAAATTTTGATTGGAATCCAAAATCAGAAATTCTTTTACCTATTTGAAGGATGCCTAGAAAACTATAGACAAGAAGAAAAATAGCTTGTGAATATCCTAAATTGTGAAGAAGAAGTCAAAGAATATGAAGACACAAGTTGACATTCAGTTTGGAAGAGACCTGGGAAAATGAATAACATGGCCGCAAACTTGATTTAATATTGCTTAGCTAACAGGTTGAGCGGAGAACTTTAAGCAGCTTTGAATGAAGAAAAATGATCAATGTTCTGCAATATTTAGAGTAGCAGGGATAAAGTTTATGGTCATTTGAAATTTAATAGATCAGGAGGAACAAGAGAATGACATGTGGCAAGCTTATGATTGGTCACTGAGATTGTCTTTTCCATGTGTGCCCCTGACTTACCACTCTGCCTCACCTCACATGGCACCGCTAACCCGAAACTTTATTGAGTTGGTTCATTCTGTGGGATTGGAGTCCATGGAAATGATTTTTCCTTGAGGAGGCCCAAAATCCTATGACATCTATGTGTAATGCTCCTCAATTCCGAGTGTCGGGGATTCTTATGCAAAAGGTTTAACGACTCAAGTGCCTGAGGTGAGTTACACTGGAGTATCTCCTTAAATTCATGGCAAGGACTTATCAAAAGGTTTAACGAATTATTTCAACAGCTTCCAAATATGGTTTTGTTCCATGGGCTTTTAAACAAGATCTGCCTAAGTCCATTATAAATAAGTTATCCAGATTCTAAATTAATCTGGGGGTTAATTAAAATTTTGGGATAACAACGTCCTTGACTCTTTTGTAACGTTAGAATGCTTCCACGTGTGACGTTACCATGTATAGATACTACGATACGTATGGATACGTGATGTGAAGTATGTTTTTATTAAATTATTTTAAATATTCAGCATCATTTGATATATTAAGATCAATGACACAAGCTCTATTCTGGGATGAAGGCCTGACATACTCACATTTCGAATGGAAGTTCCCGGAATAGGCCTAGCGAAGTGAAAATTTTCATCCACTAAATGGAATTTTAAATGAGACTAAATTTGATGTCTATAGTGAAATACGTAATCATTTATAATGATGTGCTATTGCTTACGAGGTGATATTTAATGTCCATTGCATTTGGAAGACACACTACACTGAAGGTTGAATAGATTCATAGAAGTTACGGGCTGTGTAAGACTCAAAATATTCATTTTTTTAAGTAAGTGTCATCCTGCATTTGATTCTTTAAATATTATATTTTTTATAAGTAGCACTATATAATCCTTCGCTTTGAAATATTTCAATATAAGGGTTTACAAATTAGGGTTGAGGGTTTCTAAAATCCAAAATTCCAAGCATGTATACTTCCACATGAGCCCAAAATAAAACCCCAATCTCATACGCCAAACTACTTAAAAACCCCTATTTTTACTGATGAATAACAAGATATTTATGATCCTATAATTGGCACAAGAACCTCACGGCTTAGATACTTTTTCTAAAAATAAGACAATTACAAATTAGCATTCAAATCCATTAGGTTGGATAACATGGGGGGTTAGATTAAGACACATGATGCTCCACGAGGTTTTACCCTGCCCTTAATTTGTCATTCTATGTGCCCAGAATTATGATTGGAAAAAAAGTATTGTTCCAAATGGCACCAAATAAGAATAATGTATGTTCCATTTTTAGGAGGAAAATATTGGTTGTGCGTTGGGGCTTGAAATTAAATAATTAGGGACCATCAACATAAACCTAGAAACAATTGCTAACAATTATCATGCCACCACTCAAAAATGCCAAAAATAATTTTTTTGCAATAAATAACAATTGATGGAATGATACCAAAAGGGAAGCCTCCTTATACAATTTTTAAGTTTAAACTGTGGGTTAGGGATAGCATTTCTATGCTAGCATTTTCCTTAGATTAAATAGTGATGAGCAAGTTGATTTAACCCTCCTCAAAATGGTGTATGATATCCATTTTGTTGCTCCACATTTTGTATACAAATTTGTTGAGCACATTGCAAAATCTACTCACAAAAAATTCTTAATAGTCAAATACGGTTCTGGCACTAGGGTAAGTGCACCAAGTTGGGGGACAATTAAGTGGACATCAAATCCTGAATTTTACATTAAAAACAACAAAACATCAAATTTAGTCTTCCACGGACTTGAAACATGCTGAAAAGTAAAAAATATGTCATAAAAATGGTACCATTGCATAGGGGATACTGTTAGCTTTGTAGAAATACTAATTTTAAAGTGAATAGAATAGGATAAATATCATTTTATAATTATTTACTAATAGTAGGTCTTTAAGACACTTTTTCCCGTGAATGTTTATGTCTAGGTTTAAGACTACAAATTTTGTTTCACTTATCAGAATGTGATAAAAATTATACCATCCCAACCATGGTGAAATTATATACATGTTCAAAAAAAATTATTTGATTTCAATATTTTTTTATGAAGTTATGGCGGGCAAACAGAAAGTGCTCGATTTTCTTTATGTTTTCATACCACTTTCATGGAAAAAAACATAAAAAATAAAATATTACTCAAAAAAATAAAAAATAAAATCCATCCCAAGATTGATAGTGGCATCTAACTTCTCACTAAAGGAGAAAAATATATATCAATTTTTGGTCATCCAAATCATGGGCATAACGTACTATAATTTTATAGGCGTTTTAAAAAAATACCAAGTCATTGAATTTTGAGTGTTTAATATAGCTTCTTGTCCATTGGATTTGATAGCAATAGTAAGTGGATACTAACCCTCCTTGAAATGGTATACAATATATCATTTTCTAATAACGTAGTGTATTATGCATACACAATTTGTTGAGCATTATTTACAATATATGTCATAAACAATTTTTAATAATCAAAGAAGGCACTCTAGACCACTAAGACCTTTAGGTTCACTACCTACTTGTGCTATTTATTTCTATGGTAAGTTTATTGAATGGTTTGTGAGAAACAAGCTTACAATTTAGGCCTACAATGATGTTGAGGGCCAACCAAAAGTGTTTCTTCCATTAACTAAGTAAACCCCCAAGATAAGGATGTTTGATAATCGAAGGGACTACAATCAATTTGTGGACTACTTTTGGACTCCAATTTATCAAGCAATTTAGAAAATTACAATGCCTAGATTGCCTATGACCTGTAGAGATTGCATTCAACTCGGATCAAAAATACAGTTAGCTGATTAGTACTTCATGGAGGAATATATTGTGTTAAGGTTTTATGGATCAGGAGTACAGCCTTACAACTTGCCAATACATATAACATAAGAGGGTTTTTGCCTTAGAATATATACGGATAAATGGAAAGCACAAATAAATGTATTTTGTTACTCATACAAAAGAGGAGCATATTTCCTTCCTTACCATTTTCATGTGGAGGGTTCACATTTGAGAGAAAATACATTCAATGTGGCACATGAAATTTTACAAATTTTTAAGTTTGATGTTGACTTTCACTGGCTGTATGACCCATGTGAGGTGATTAAAGAAAGGGTAGTGGTGAACAATAACTATGCCAATAAAATTCAATATGAAAGTAAACCCCTACTAGAAAAATTGAAAAAAAAAAACTCTTGGGCTGAGCTGAAAAAATAATGGATGAAATTTCTATTGAGAAAGGAATTAGTTTTCCAAAGTTGTCAACAAATTTTTTGGGATTGCATCCACAGAAAGGAGGCAGAGGTGATTTCAATATGAAATTTTTATGCAAAAGATTTGATAAAAATTCCTCTTCTAAAAACATGCCAAATGCATCTAGATGTTTTTTTGTAGAGATAAAAAATTAGACAAGGTAAAAAATAACTACCTTTTGGTCTATGAGATACGGGACCTAGGTGATCTCAAAATTTGTTTCAGTACGATTATATTCCAGAAGATGCAATTTTTAGTAGATTGTGTAATGAAGTGCATCCCACAGAGGCAAGTAGTGATGATTATGTATGAATATGAGGAGGAATTTTACACACTCCCCTGCTAGGAGGAGATAACCCATATAAACCAAGTATAAATTAAATCGCAAAACAACATATACCACAAGGGAAATTATAGCTAAAAATATGGGTTTTACTGGTGGTGGTTTGTGTTCAAAAGGAAAAGGCATTTAGAATACCACCAGAGGTACATCCTAGAGGATGAGATTCTGATTCAGGGAAAGTTAGACCTTAGATATTTTTCTCTAGACTCAAATCCTCATCATATGTTTCTTCCACAATTGAAAATTCAAAGGACACTAAATATGCATATTTAATTGTTGGCAAGTGGTAGTCTAATGGTACACCCTTTTCTCTAGATTTTGTTCAAATCCTAAATGTAGTTTAGATGTTTAACTTATAATTTTTCTTTGGACATGTTCAAAAATTCAAGAAGAGGAATATTGGTAACACTACAACCATGGTGGAATCTATTGGGTGAAAATGATTGAAAATTGAATTTTTTTTATTGTAAATGGGTGAGTTCTTACATGTCAGTGATGGTACTCTACATAAATATTATGGTCAAAAATAAATAACCACAACAACAAATTATTCAAAAGAGGACCAATACAGTAGTGGTGAGAAATTCCCACTTCTAAAGAGGCCAACAAGGATCTCTTACTAGCTAAGAGGAAAAAGAAAAATAGGGAATAGATACAATTACTCTTGTGCAGGGTAACATTTCCTCAAGGTAATTAATTACAGAAGGTGGTACCACCCCTTAAAAAATTATTAATCCACAGGGAAATTCCCCAAAACTTTAATTACTCCTACATTCAAGTAGTTCATTCCTCCAAAAACCTCACGTTTTGATTACCAAAATGGTTTTGCCCAAAAATTAGAAAGAGATAAAAGAAACAAGAAGCAAATGCTACATGCTACTATAACTTTAGATCCTGCCACAATTAGGGTATTGCCTACATATAACCTAGACACAGATACTATGGAATACATATATGTTTTTCCCAAAGTTGAAAAAGCCGAGGATCAAATGGTTTGTAGTGACTAAGATGTAACCACCCTTTAAATGGATTTTACCATAATGAAACCTTGTGACAAAATAAATGTATCAAAAAGGAATAATGATGTTGTATACACAAAATTTATAAAGATAGACAAAGAGAACAATAAGTTTAATAGTAAAATTCAAAAGCTATAGGTAGACTTGGAAAATGAGAAAGAAAATAGAAAAGTGAGCAGTTAATAAGACTAGTGAGTTAGAGAAGAGGATAAAATCATTCGCCTCTATGACTACAGTCGTTGCGAATGAACAGGCACAAGTGGAATTGGAAGAAGTGAAGAAAAAGTTACAGGAAATGACAAGTAAGAATAACAAATTAGAACAAAAGTTGGGAGAATTGCAAGAGGGTTTGAAGGCAGAGAAAGAAAAAATAAAAAATGGGAACATAGCCTAAAGGAAGAGAGAAAAGTCAAGGACATATTGCAGAAGGAAGACAGAAAATAAAATGAAATATTGCAAACAAAATGAAATATAGGAGTTGAAAAACACAAAAGGAAATACTAGTCTTCCAACACCAAACTATCTGAATTTTATAAAAAGGACAGTGATTAATATGACAGATAATATTTGGGGGGGAAATAAACCAAAAAATTGATGATTTGATTAGATTGTTTGAATTCATGGATGGTCTGCAATGAATCTCTGATAAGCTCCACAAATACGTAACTGGTAATAGAAAAGTGATGTGCTTCAAGGAGAGGATGTACAACAAGGAAATTTTTGGAAGCTATCTACAAATTCAACGACACAGAATTGGACATCCAGAGGAATTCAAAACTAGATTGATGCCTCAATAAAGGTATCATCTATCATTTAGAAGTGTGTGATGCTAGGCGAAGCACAAGAATTGAATTGAATAAGTGTCAAACAATGTTACAGGAGCTACATGGAAAGGTAAAGGTACATGATTTCACAAAGCTTGGTTTTCCAATGACCTTTTGACCAAAACACACAATTCATTAAGAAGGATGCATTCTAGAAGAACATGAAGGAAAAAATGATGCAAGATAAGAACCACATTCTTGAGAAGATAGACGAGACAAACTTTTTTAGCTTTGTTAAACCATTGATAACCTCGTCAGTAAGTTTTCATTCAACAATAAAGGAAAACTCCAATATCAGTTATGAATTGCTAACAAAGTTACATGTTAGTCACTTTGATTTACAACAAATTGTAATTCCAATAGATGAAGAGTGGAACATATTACAGAGGATGAGATAATTAAGAGTAATTTAATTTTGAATATTTTTCCATTTGCACTTTTTAATTTTTTTTCATACAGGGCATGTCTCAAGAAAGTTGAATGAGGAATAGTGTTATTTTTCACTTCAATACATAATGGTTCACAAAACTAGCAACCCTTTTATGTTAATGCTTTGTAGGTGTATGAGAAACATAAGTATTTTTAAACAATGCATTTTTATTCTGAAGACTACAAATCAATGCAATGTATTTCAAGTTTCATTCCAAAGACTACAAATCGACACTGTGTTTTTAAAAAATACAAATAAGGAAAACTATATTATCATAAAAATGTACTAAATATTTGAATATATTATATGAACATCTATATCACATATCCACAAATGGAAGCTTCCAATGTATTGATGGTGGATCATCTCTATCATTTTCTTGACCAGTTCTCTGACTCTCACTTCGTTGACAATCAACTGCTGTAATAGGGTCGTCTACTGTATTTTTGGCATTGTTATCAACCCCTCTCCTTTCATTAATCAACTTCCATATTGCCAAATCCCTGTCATAGGGAAAGTTATCCACTTTGTACCGTGATGTGTAAATTCTCAAACAGTTTTCCAAAAAATTCAAACTTGTTTCATAATTTTTACTTTATAAAGGTCAAAGCACTAAAAATTCTCTCATCTTCAATTGAGCCCAAAATCATTGTTTTACATAACTCAGCTAATGAGAAAAATGTGGACACTGTTTGCTACAAAATAATACTCAACCCAATTTTTTCCATGGCCAGGTTATTGCTCCAAACTCTAAGGGATTATCAAAACATTTTAATTACTCAATCATTATATAGGAAAATTCATGGGACTAATCAATCAAACTATTCTTGCTTAAAATACATTGAATATTCATTCCATTGATATTAACAAGCTTACAAAAATGTTGAATCAGTATAGTCAATCTCTTGTCGCAATCTTCTTGCAAAAATCTTTCATTTTGGACAATATTCCAATAGGTGGGATTTACTAAAGCCATTTCTTCAAGTAAAGCATCCCTACTAAAATGTTCCCTTATTTCTTGTAGTAGGAAAGCTACAATTTCTCTTAACCTTACCCTTGTTGATGATACAATGTTATCAAAGAGTGTCCCTGTGACATTTACCTTCTCAACCTTACCGGCTACTACTTGAAACAAGTGCATTGGTATCTCATATACACGTACAAAAGTACATAATTCCCTAAACAAGTTGAAATTTAGAAATCTACATGTATTTCCAATCTTTATCAAATTATTCCAACCATCAAACTTTGGACTTGAAAAATTAGTGTCATTGACAAACAAATATTCTATTGCCAAACAAACTCATTTCCTAAAACTAGAAAAATTGGCAATATATATAGTTCTTTCTTGGGCTTGTTTAATTAAATGAAGCATTTCATCCAACATGGGAAGATGATCACACAACATCAAAAATATCTCTATATCGGTTAAACGATGTATCAAATCTCGAGCCTTGTCCACTTCCATGTGATTTTGCCACATTACTCTCAATAAGGATTGATACTCGTCGTACACCCTACGAAGTGGTTGATACAATGAGATCCACCTAGTATTGACATCTTTTAATAGTTTATGCCCATTTTTCAGTCCTTCTACAAATATTTGGAATTCCATGAACCTTTTAAGACTACGAAACAAATAAGCATGCACCTCTCAAACAAGCTCTTCAAATTTTTCTAAAAGTTTAAATTTGATGATTATTTTGTATGCTAGATTCATTTTATGATCCATATAATGAATGAAAATCATATACGGGTAATGATATGTTTGGATTCTTACACATAGACCATTACAATGACCTTGTATTACTGATGCCCCATCTACCCCAACACATACTAGCTTTGATGTAATTATAGTATCATCCATGCCACTGATCTCCTTCAAACTTCTTATAACCAATTCACAAAGGTTTTCAACATTAGATTTCTATGCTCATCTTGTGAATGGAAAGTAAGCGAGGTTGGCTCACATGATTCTCAATAGTATAAAAATGCATACAGACCCAAGCAATATTATCTACTGTTGTAACCTCATTAATAGACAAAGACATGTATAGTGTAGACTTAATTTTCTCTTTCAAGTTTCTTTTCTCGACCATAGATACACATTTTTCCCAATCCCAACCACTACTTTCAAACTATTGAGAATGAGGAAAGTGTGGGATACCAAGAAAATACAACGTCTTCTTTTGTTAAGGAAAATCTGTTATAGGAAGACCTCTTTTTAGAATGTGAAAAACAATAGCTAGTTGAATTGTTTTACCTAAAAGACTATTTTGAATGACCTTGTTGAATTGAGAGGTAATTGTCTCTCCATTTGTTGTAACTATTCTTTCAGTTCTCTTGTTCTCCTTAAATTATTTTTCATACCTAATATGTAAACAATCATCCACATTTTTCCATCTGGCAACATTCTTCACAACGTCATCAATAATTTTCTTTTCATATATCTTTCCTACATGTTTCTCAATAGTATCCAACTTAAGTTGCATTGTCTTGTCCCTGCCTAATTTCCATCTACATATTGTAAATTTGCATTCTTTGAGAGGTTTAGCTTTATTTTCATTTTCAATAGGTTCAATAAATGGACACTTAGAAACCCACTCTAACCTGAAACTCCTTCCCAAGCCCCATTTTCTTTACTTTCTCTTCCTTCCAGAAATAGATGTCCCTTGAGGATTTTCCATGGTGGAATTTAAATTTAGTTTACTGCCAAAAGTTTCTCCTCCACCATTCAATTGGGCAGGTGATGCAGTGTCAACTTCTTTCAATGGAGAAGGTGATGCAATTTCAACTTCATTCAATGAGAATGTCTTCATGGGGAGGCAAATTACTGTCATCGTCATTAACAATATCAAGCATCAAATAAAAAATGAACTCATTATGAGTTTCATTTTGAATGCAATCATTGTTCCTTGATTGTGTTGGTCCCACTGCATAAGGATGGGATTCCTTAGATCATTTCTCAAAATAAGATGTTATTTTTTTAATGTCAGTACTGGGAGGGGTTATAATTGCTTTCTTTCATAAGGCACCCTTTTTAGTTACCATTTTCTCGAATCTTGTAAGGAAAATTTTTGAGTTGGCAAAAATGGGATAAAAATTGACTAAGGCATTGCAGTTTCATGACATTTGTGATACCGTAAATACAAAAAATGACGTAAATAATTTACAAAAGGAGATAAAGCAATGCGACATGATAGATCATAGAAAATAGGTTTTAAAAAGACTTACCTTTACCAAGTACTTGTAGGACATAAATTGTAACACAGTAGCCGACAAGACCTTTATTTAATTTATTTTTGTAAGCAAATTACAATATGTTGATTCACTTAATCCTTTTCTACTACTTTGTAAATTCACAATTTGATAAATCAGAAAAGATTTAAAAAACCTCAAACTTCACTCAATTCTTGGTGATTCTACAATCTACCTGTGTGTGTGTGTGTGTGTGTGTGTGTGTGTGTGTGTGTGTGGCAAATTTAATCAAATTCCTAAAAAAACTCCTATACATGTTGGCAAATGAAACCAAAGGATCAAAAATATTCCATATATTTCTTGGTGATCTAAGAATATTTTAAAATCCATGCCTATTGATCACGCGGCAATTTAATAAAAAATATACATTAGGATTGGGGATTCATTGGCTATTCACATGAGACAAATTATTGTTTATGGAATTTTTTAGGTGAAACCTAGGCACTGGCATGGCCGTAAAAATAGCCAAATTCAAATTCTTGAATTCCTATTATTCACCACTAAAATTTACATTGACTAGATATGAGAGACATGGTGAGTATATAGAGGAGATATAAAAACCTTGATGTCAATAAGGATGTTATCATAAAGTAAGATATGAACTCATAAACCTTGTGAAAATATAGTAAACCATAAGGGTGAAGTGCAAATCCCTAGTTCAATCAATGTATTTGATTAAATAAGTGGGTTCACTAAAATTTGATATAAAAGTTAGGGTTTAATCTAATTACAATATTAAACAATGAGTATTAATGAAATACGATCAAATCACCGCGAAAACAACAAGCATATATATCCTAATTCATTTATGTGTTAAATAAGGTTTGGTACTAGCATAAATGAACTGATTATGAATGTAAAAACTATAATTAGAGAAGATTGCTCTGATTATGGACTAAAACTAGTTGGTTGTGATTTGAAATTGAATAGGGAGGATGTGCACACTACTGTGAAGGTGTCTTAAAAATCTAGGAGTGTAATTTTACAATTGAGATGAATTTTCGTGTGTTGGACAAAGTTGCTCAGGAAAAATTGTCGACTTTGGCCGGATTTGTCTTATGTGATTCTAATCTAAACTCTATCCTATGCAAAATATTTTATATGTCCTCGAAACAATGTTCTATATAAGATTTTTCAATGATTGCATTTGTAACAAATTCAGGGTTTGTTATTTCTCAAAACTCTAGCTTCCTTCTCTTACTTGAAAACTTGTAAAAAAGGTTAGTCTATAATGTTTTTGATCCTTCACCGCATTAAGAGTTGAGATTTGAGTACATAACACTAATCTGAATAGGCTTCAAACTAATATAGTTACCCCTCCTAGTAGGCGTGTGAGAGCATTTGATAATCAATGCATTACTACATGTCAATAGCTAAAATCCAATCACATAAGAGGTAATGAATGGAATGGATGTGGTTCATATTTTTAAATAAGAGTAATTACATGTGTACTTAAGTGTGCAAGAGATCTTGGATGCTTTGGCTAATGTATTGATTTTGTAAAATTAATCCCCCTTTACAAAAAATTTAGTTTATTATTTATATAGTGATCATACCTCAAATTCAAAACCATTTTAGCACACAATTGACTCAAATTTGAAATAAAATGACCCAAAAGACTGACACAAAGAGATTAGATTTAACAAAGTTTGAATGAAAATAAAAGGAGGATGAAGTTGGCTATATTTGAAAAAATAGTTTAGCCAAATTTGTTGAGAAAGGCCTTGTATTATGCATAGAATAATGATCCTATATCAAAGTCACAAGGCAATAATTCCCAAAAAACATACGAATGATGAACATAGAGTTGTTTAGAAGTCATTGCAAAAAAACATTTAACTGAAATAAGTTGGTGTTGACATGCCAACTAATCCCAATTATTTGAGTTAACCAATAATATAGTTAACCAACCATATACAAAAATCAATTAAAAGGCATTATAGAAAGGATTTGTGTCATTTGTACCCTATATAAATCATATATGAAGTTATTACATCACTTTAAAAATTTGGGAACTTGTTAGGTACTTACAATCCTAGTGAAGAACTTTTATAACAATTAAAATTGTTTTGGAGCATGTTCATGACTTATAATCCACTCTAAGTACACTCCAAGTGTACTTTGTTATGCATGTGCACAAGTTGTAAGAGAGTCTCTCACATAAAAAACCAGTAAGTTAGGAAATAAAATTTAATATTTGTATTGATTATCCATTAATTAAAATGAATTTAACACCAAAAAAAATTATATATACAAAATCTTGAACTTTTAACCGAGCTAACATATTGAATCTATAAACCCAACCTTCCCATCTTCTCCTTTGTTTCAAAAATTCCAAAAAGAATCTTGTAAAATTACCTTTAAATACTTGCCTCGCTATCCAAATTGAATATGCCTCTTCAGTGCAACTTGGAATTGATTTTAGGAATCTAAAAATCCTTATTCAACCAAAACATTAATCCCACAATGGTTGGTCGACTTGGTCCATTGTAACATAAATAAATTATAATATATTATGATCCTTATACTAATAGGAGTGATGCCACAATGGAATTGTCCCTCTTACTAACATAATAGTTGTTTGGATGCGGGATGACTATATTTTCTTGCTTGACCTTCCCATCCCCTCCTTTATGACTTCAAAAAATTTATTAAAATTTATGTAAAATTTCCTCTCTTACCCAAATTGGATATTCCTCCTCAATCCATCTTGGAATTACTTCTACAATTCTAAAAATCCTCGTTCATTCATTAATAAAACCTGAAAAAAAAATCCCATAAGTTAAATTGGTGATCTTCTATTAGAATTGGTCATCTACCATCATCATTGACTTTATTTTAGATAACAAGAGGATTTTGATCCAAATTATAAATCAACTAAAACAAATGGCTGGAATAATTTATAATTGTGAATTATCTCTCGAGTCCAAGCATTTATGATTGAAAAAAATTATAACAAACCTTTTGTAATAAATTAAATGCACGTAAGTGTATGAGTTGGTGGCAGGGTCGAGCGCCTACCTATGTAGTTCAAACATACTAGAAAGAAAAAAATTACAAATAAAATAATTTACCATATCCAAACATTAAACATTGGTGCCCAGGAGTTTTGAGCATCTCTGCATTTTTCTGAGTGAGATTGCGATGGTTTATATTTGTGTTCTATCATATTCTCTTGTCCAAAGACACTTCGGGATAAGAAAAATCAAGGTAAGTGCCCTGTCTCTTGTATTTGCTTTCATAAATAAATCAAACAAATTTCCTAACACCTGCATTTCATTTTATATCAGTTATAGTAGTCATTGCTTTCAAATTTTAATAATATATCTAGATTTTAATAAAATATCCAGATTTTAATGAATCATTTTCGTAAACCCATAACTTAGAACTCCTTTCCTTAGGATCCACTAAAACCCTAAATGTTAAGGATAGCTCTTCTCCTCCTAAGCCAGTCATGCCTCGTGTGAGTATTAATCGTATTTATGATGAAGCAACCATAACTGAACTTAGCGCTCTATAACACAACATTATTCTTCCAGATGATGCTCAAAGGCAACTTTTGGCTAATGAATGCAATGTTCCTACTAGCTTTTACCATTCTACCATTAACATAGTTTTTGATCCAACAAAATTTTCTGGTTGTAGACCTTGTTATTTAGTCGGCCGCACTCCATAGTCTTCTATTTCTATTGAAACTTTAGATGATATGATTATCAGTTTTATGCTTAGTCTTTATGATGATACTTCGGATAAAAATCATGATGAAAATATACATGTGCATGATGTTTTTTCTAATACCATTCAGGATGATTCTATAGTTACATCTCATACTAGTTATCCTCCTCCTTCATTGTATGTTGATGATATGTTTAATGCAATCCTTGCATCCAATTATTTGTTTGATATTGATGATGCACATACTAGTAATGAAATTCTACTTCTTTACATAATATTGAATGTGAATTCTCTATTCCACTTTCATATTTTTCTGAGATTATGTCTAGTAACATACATGTGGATTCATCTTCATGTATTGCTTCATATCCTACCAACCCTTCCGATGTTATTTCTAATGCCTCTATTGATATTCCATGTTCTTCAACACTACACATATTGTTCCTATAGCATCGGCATCCTCCACTCCTTCTTCTGACATTCTAATGATCACTTGTAATGGCAAGCTTCAACCACTTAATACACCATTCACATCTTCTACCATTCCTTCACATGACATCTTATCACTCATGCATGTTGTTGGCCAATTACAATCTTAGGCCCAATCTCTCACGCTTTAAAGAAAGACCTATTATTCTTCCATTGATCATAATTCTTTATATGGAAATCCTATTCCAAAAAAGATTCGCAATTCAACATTTCATAAGGATTTTGTTATGCCTACATTTTCATGCTTTGATGGTACCATCAATCCATATTTGCATCTCAAACATTATCGTCTAGCTATGGCTTCATACTCCAATGGTAGATTATTGTTAAAAGCTTTTCACCATAGTCTTACTGATGACGTTCTTCAATAGTACACACATATACCCTTTGGATCTATTAGTACCTCTTATGAGATGGAAGAGACCTTCTTTTAATGTTTTATACTTAATCATGGCCCTAGAGTCGCACGTTATCTCTTATTTGGCTTACATCAAGGTAAGACATAACATATTATTGATTACATTTTACATTTTAATGATTACATGCATCAGTTAGTCTTTCAGCGCGTTGATTTAGAAAATCAATTCATATTTTTTCACAGCTTGATCCCTGATTTAAATCAACACTTGCAATATGATACATGTGAATCATTCACACTCTTATGCTATAAAGTCATTGATTTAGAAAAGGATCTCATTGCTACACATGTCATAAATATTCCTCATAGTTATGTTATTATTACATCATCTAGTTCTTCTCATCTTCCATCTGTTCAACGTCCTCTAAGGTCTCCATCTCCTCCATCGCACAAGAAAATTCATTCTTCTCCATCACATACACATCCTTCATCTCCTCTACTACGTCAATCTCCACCTAAGACCTCTCCATCTCCTCCACGAGAGCCATTACACTTTTCTCATGACGCTAGGCCTCATGATGTGGTGTGTGCTTTGTTTAATAAGTGCTTGATTCACTTACCTTCTAATCAACATCATCCACCTCATCGTTTGTAATGAAAACCTGATCAACCTTATTGTAATTATTATCGCATCAATGGCCATCACGACAATGACCATTGTGCCATGTATGATTGATTACAATAATTAGAAGACAAGGGTGTCAGTGCCTTTAGATCTCACTCTCATGAGAAATCTATGTCTACAATTTCATGCAAGTGTGCATCTAGTTCACTTCACTTATATCCTGCACCTACTCCTAAGGATCACTATTTTTCCATCACCAAGGGTTATTATTCATGCACACTCTACATCTCATCCATCCACCGCTGCAGCATCTCATATGTTGCGTAGTGTTCCTACTACACATTGGTTGCTTAAGTTGTCAACATATGTGTTTCCCACCGCTGCACCACCCATCATTAACACCATTTCATCTGGCATTCAGTTTGATTCATACACTCACATTGCTTACACTCCACATGATTCCACTGCTCCATGCCCGCTTGGTCTTTGGTAGGTGATTTTTTCACTTTACCCCCTGATGATGCACTCGTGTTCTCATGGTTATTACATGATTGTTTAGGGATCCATTAAAATAAGAACCTCACTTCATATCTTGCAATACATGCTTCATGGATCTATCTATCTAGCGCAAATATCGAATCATTTCCCGATGATGAACTCTTGCTTTTTGGTTCATTCTTGACTGCTGAGGGGTCTTATATAAATGAACCTCATCATCCACACACTAGGGGGCATCATTATTCTCTTTCCCCCCTCTTCATAATATTAATATGTGCCTAAGTACACTTCTATGATCACCTCATTCACATACTCTCCTACATCATTTATTTTATTCATACTTTACCATTCATCACATTTTTAGTCATACATACAATATACTTGTAAATTATTTATCCATCACATGGTGTAATCACACTATATGTTTCATATACTATATATTATTACATACATCATCTCTTTAATCATCTATTTACAATCATATTACACATCATTATAGATTACTCAAAATCAACAACTACACTATACAAATCAAATCAAAAAATATGATAAATGCTCAACACATTCCATATCAATACAACATATCAACACAATACAATAACCACAATCATATATCTCTATATATATCATCAAAATATCAAAGTTACATATTACAATTTTTGGGGGCAAGCCCCTACATACATATACATCATATCTCAGCATCACTATCACTATCTATAACCAAGCTTCACCGCTCACTCTACGTCATTGGTCATAACCCCCAGACCTCTCTACTTTCCTACGTAATAAAGTAAGCTCGATCGAATACTTCGAAAAGTGATCATATAGCTCCAGGAACCTCATAAATACATCATGTGTTAGGGAACCTCCACCCACAACCTCTCTAGTTTGTTATGTCTGCTCTCGTGCCTCATCCCTTTCGCTCAATAACACTATACAAGTAGTTTCCGCTGCTGCTACTAGCTTTAATAGATGTGCATGCTCACCCGCAATGGCATCCACTTGCTCTAGTATCCCACCTCTGATGAGCACATCAATAGGCATATTCCATGGCAACATGCATATCAAAGTATCCACAATCATTGACTAATAGTTGATTAACTAAAATATGGAATTAATATCTATATACATAGTTAATCTAAGTAAGTACAAAAATGCAATAAATAATATGAATTGAAATATTGATGCTAAAATTTTTACTTTGATATTTAAATGAAATAGAAGGGATAAAGTACTAACTTGTAAATGACTTACTTCAATATGTGACAGGACCAAACAGAATGATGTGAGGACAAAGGACAGTATGATAGAACAACCCATAAAATTGTAGCACGTAATGATTTTCTCAGACTGGGGTGCTTGGAGGAGGGTGGGGCACCCATGGGCACCCCAGTCTGAAGTATGCGCGCTCTGGTCTTCCAAATAGCTTAGGATCTGAATTTGACAATGTCACTAGATCTTTGCAATATATGGACCTTTGTTGCATGAGTGTCACAATATCCTCACTAATGACGTTGTAAAACCTGCAATGAATATTTACCTATAAAACCCCATACAAAACATCAAATCCCTAAAAAAGAAAGATGCATATGAAGGGGTCAGACTGACCTTAGTTGCCATAATGGTGGACTTACAACTAAGTGTTGCACTACATTCCAGACCTAATGTAATTATGTGTTCTTATGTGTGCAATTGTGTGCCTAGGGTTCCCTAGCATCAATGACGTAGAGATAGGGGGTAATAGCTAGATGTAAAATGCAAACGGTGGATGAAATAGAATGAATGCAACCCTTTCTATGCAGTGTGTGTGATGCAATGATGCCAAAATGTAGTCCCTTGCCTTAGTAGATAGGTATCCCTTGATGGTAGATATTTTTCCCATAAGATAATAGGTATGTTATGTTTATATAGGGATCTCTTGCTCAAATTTGAACACCAATGACTCGACATGTTGACTAGTACCTAGGGAAATAAAATGGAAAATGACAAAAACCAACCTCAAAAAGATAAATTAAAGCTAAGTGTTATTGAGACCAAGGTGCCTAAAATTAAGGACTAGGGCATCCATGGGCACCCCAGTACTACCTTAGATGCCCTAGTCAAAGACTAGAGAGGACAAATGACCAAATAACAACACCTGAGACTCCTTAAGAGACGACCACTATGCAAATAAACTAATGACTATGTAAGATAAATGATGATGACGACCAACTAGCTGACAATAAGACTAGGGGATAAGTCATTAGTGAATACTTTCTTTACGCGAGATCCATATATAAAATAACATATTTGGTGGTATAAATGTAATAGCAAGTGCATGATTTTGTGACTACATTTTCCCCCAATTTATGTTGGTGAGCAGAAATCTTGGTAACATAAAGTAGATAGAGATGTGTAAATGATAAAAAGTTAGAGAAGCCTATGATGTAGTAGAACACGTAGATGTGGTAGGAAAAACATGCTGAAAGAACCTATAGAAGTGTGTCAAACCATGGATCAACGGGTTGATCTGTGCAACGCAACGAAAATTGTACTAGCATGATGAAGTGCACTAAGCAAGCGTGATGATTGCCATGTATGATGAATTCAAATGTGTAAAATGATGATAAGATGGGGAAGAGGGTGATTAGTTCCCAACCCAAACATGTGTATATGAATAATCAACTAAAGGATTTGGGCGTTCAGCAACCAAATGAAGAGTGTAGGGAGAAAAGTGTGTTATTCTCTAATCTCTAACTACATCCTCAGGATCTATCCATTACAGAAAAACTTAGATCAAAGATTTGTGGTTTTGGATCTAAATAATTTTGATTAAATAGTTGACTTATATAGAAGTGGTATAGGAAAGGAACTTTTTCCCCCACTCAACGGGTGTCACCGCAATGTGATGGCTTCTAAGTTAGGTCGTCTGGAAGCAAACGTGAAATGGATTATGGCTTCCAAGTTAGGTCATCTGGAAGTGAGCACAAAGATATACGATGGCTTCCAAGTTAGGTCATCTGGAATCGAGCACAAAGATATATGATGGCTTCCAAGTTCGGTCATCTGAAAGTGAGCGAAAAGATATATGATGGCTTCCAAATTAGGTCATCTGGAAGCAAGCACAAAATGTAGAATAACTTCCCAAGTTAGGTCATCTAGGAAAATAACGAATGTAATCTCCCAAGTTAGGTCATCTAGAAGGCCAATTGTGTTGTATTTGTATTGATGATATGATTTCAACTGTTAGAAATTTGAACGTATTGATTGATTAATTGATTGATTGATTCGATTTGATTTATTACTCGTAGAGATATTTTACACTAGTTGCCCCCAGGTTAGGTCATTAGGGGGAAATCGATAGAAATTAGCGAATAATTACATGGAAAGATTTTAAATTTCTTATTTCCCCCAGGTTATGTAATTAGGGGGAAGTGATGAAACATCGAATATAAAAATTGTATATTCATTGCCCTTAAGTTAGGTCATTAAGGGGAGTCTATGGTGAAATTTTGCATAGTATGTTAGTAAATGTTTGAAAATGATGAGTTGGTAGTGTTGCTTAATCGCATAATAATGTAAGGAGAATTATAGGATGACCCCAATTATATACCCCCCTTTCAGCGAAAGGGGAAGTGGTGATAAGAACAAATGTTAAGCCGAAAGTAAGCACGATATAGATCGAAAGTGGTAAAAATTGTGAAAATGTGGATAAATCGATGGAAGATAATGTCAAAGAGAGATAATGTGCGTGGAATGTGTTTAATACGATAGTAGGCGAAATTATAAAAATAATGTCGTAAAAAGGGTGTAAATCAGAGTAGAAATGCTCAAGGTATGATAAAATGTAATGAACTGTTACACCAAAATCTCGAGGCATTAGTGAAATCTGCACATGAGGATCATAACATCCCACCACGCTTTCGTAGAGCCCGAATCGGGCTGGGTTTGCGCATGCACTCCCATACGTACGAGCCCCGCTTCACTAACGTTTAGGCACCCCACGAGCCCTGGTTACACGACGTAACCAACTGAGTGGGATTCAAACACGGGTGGTCGCTATGATACCAAATGTAACGAACCGTTACACCAAAACCTCGAGGCATTAGTGAAATCCGCACATGAGGATCATAACATAAAAATAGTGTGGTGTGTATTATTTGTATTAATAATCGTCAAATAATGACTATAGTAAAGTAGGTGATGAAAAAGTAACTATAAGTAGGGAAGTGAAATAGTGTTTAATCACTTCATTTGTCTTTTGTGGGATTGTGAGATTGAGTGCTAAGTGAGTAAAAATACCGCAAGTGAGAGCAACACCTTCTAATCGGTTTGAGATGGTGGCGACCTTCGTAGCGTCATGTATGACCGCAAAGTTGGTATGTGTGTCGTTTTTGGAAATATATACAGTGTAGTAGTCATTTTTGGTGAATTTTTGCAATTTTGATATTTTTCAGTTTTTTGACGTTTTTGGCCTAGACAAGAGCGGTGGGGGCGCTAGTGACCTCTCAGGAAAAGAGCACCCAGATCCGAGTGCTATTGTCCTGCTCTTGTGTGCCATGGTCTAGAATATGTGTGTTTGGTCTGGAATGGTATAAGTGTGATTTGTGATGTATAGTTAATGTGATGAGCGAGTTTGTTTGTACTTATTAGGCATTCTAATGTTGGGTGTGTTGTCTATTTGTGTTATGTAGAGAGACATACACTTGAGGGAGTTTCACGGTGGGTGTCACATGAGTAATTTACTTGGATTGGGCTTGTCAGATGATGATTGGGATGTGATGGACCGTGTCATCTTGCGACACATAACACAGATGGGGGATGTGCCCCATAATATGCCCATGTTGACTACATTGTGTAAGAGGTAGTGCTCAGACATGTGTACATTTTGGCTGCTTACGGGGGAGATGACTGTTACTTTGGAGGATGTGTATCATATATTATGGTTACCAGTTGTTAGAGAGAGAGTACATGTGATGCCATTGGAGGATATGGAGAGAAAATTGTGTGTTGAAATATAGTTTTTCTGGGGACTTGAGTACTTGTCGAGGCCTATATTAGTTTGGATGTTATCTTATGGTATGGGGTTCTGTGCTTGCGAAAGTTCATAGCAGTTGTGATTGCTTCATCCATAGTAGTGGAGGGAGGAGGTGTAGGAATCTTGTATAAGATGCATGATATATGTCATCGAATAGAGGAGGATGATACTAGATACGTGTGGGCACGGTGTGTGTTGGCCCACCTATACAAAGATATATACCAATTTACTCACGATGAGCATGGTGGTGGGATACAAGCCACTACATTATTGCATGTATGGGCTTATGAGCATATAGTCGAGTAGAGACCAACTGGAGGTCCACGAGAAGAGTGGATTAGGCTAGAAATATATGCGAGGAGGTGGATTAATATTCTTGGGTGGAGGATTGACACAGATGCCTATAGGGCACTGACATATAGGATGGGGCCCGAGGCAGTTACATAGAGGCCATACCGCAACTATGGAGGATGGCCCGAGGATGTTGTATAGTTACGGTGTATTCATAGGACTATATGGTTAGAGGGTCGATTCCTGGGTATGGCTGACATTTTTCAGGTGGAGAGAGTATCACGATAGTTCGGCATGGCTTATGATGTGCCCCCAGAGCCATATATATGGTTGAGATCTATCAGATCACCTAGGAGGGTCAGCGATAGAACAAGGCCTGCATATAAACAACTAGTACCTCCAGGGCCAGATGAGGTGGATGTGGTTATAGATCTAATAGAAATAGATGATGTGAGTTGTAGAGAGGAGTACCACGCATGGTGGGTATTTTTGTTCCCATTATTTGCAAGCCTAGCGGGTTGCCACAGGGAGGAGGAGAAGAGGGGGAAGCTCATGCACCTGATGGTGTAGTAGCAGTTATAGCTGAGCGTGACTATTGATAGACAACTATGTTTTGTATGTTGTTGTTGGCTTATGTTATAGCAATGATTATCTAACATGTTGTGTTATTTCTTTTATATGTGATGTGTATTGGTCCCTGATAGTAGACACGTCCATCCGTATGTTAACGTGAAACATGATGACCAATGTAATTGGTGGAGTTATACTGGAGTGAGTGGGTGATATAGTGGGTGAGCATGCCCATTTATTTGAGCCAGTGGCCATAGCAATGGCAACATGCACTATATTGTTAGGTGAGAGGGACGAGGCACGTGAGGAAACTCGACGACCCTGAGAAGCATTAGACGGTGGTCCCTTGGCATAGGATGTGTTTGCACGATACCTGGATGTGCAACATCAGTGTTCCAAGCAAGCTATGGATATTACCCTATTACGGAGGAAAATTGAGAGGTATCGAGGCCGTGAACAATGACGTCACATTGGTGGAGAGGTATCTAGTTCTATGGCTCTTGTGGTACCCAAGAGCGATAACGACAATGAGATTTGATTTGTATTAGCATATAATGTGAGGGTGTTGCCCCCAAATGATGAGACATTTTGTTTTGTGATGATGACTTATATTTGATATATGTATGTATGGGCACATGTTATTGATATATGATGAGTTTATTTTGTTGAAATTGATGATGTATGGTTTGATGTTGTAATGTTGTATTTAATGTAATGTGTTATATATTGTTCGTGTTTGAATGATATAGACTACAAATATAATGTTGAGAATGGTAAACAAAATGTGCAATATGAATGATGATAAATAACAAATGTAACGTGGTGTAATTTGTAATGTGTAATGAATATAAGGTCAACAGTAAGATAGATGCAAAAACGTATAATTACAAAACTAATGTGTTGTGATGAATGATAATGTGATGTAATCGTAAAATCTTAGCATGATGGAACTAAGGGGGGGAAGATTAGCAATGGCCCCCATCATGTATATAAATAAGTTCATATAGTTAAAACCCCTCATTAGTCAAGGATGATCTGCCTAAGCAAGACTACATCATCAGGAAATGATTGAGTGCACTAGATGAAATGACAAAGCATGTGATGAGAGGTTATTAGAATAAATCCCTCAACATTCATGTAAGAACCATAAGAACACAAGTGCATCACCGGGCGGTAAGGTGATACGCATCACCTACACGAGACCAAGGTGGCATGTAGCGGTAGAAGCATGTGGGATGGAAGCAACATGTTAATATGTGCCAAATTGAATGTCATATGGAGTTACGGTGGAATGCGCGAATGTGGAGGGCTGTGGAAGCCAATGTGTAGAAGTAGCATAATGCGGTGAATAGCGTGAATGTGATGGATGCGATAGTGAAGTGATGGATGGATTTGGTGGAAAGCACGAATGAGTGATATATGATGGTGATGGATGAAATGTGACCTAAGAACCTGATGGAGAAGAGGACTTGGGTAGAGTAGAAATCCTCTATCGAGGTAGAGGTGAAATAGACCACTCGCGTGAGCAAGAGCCAAAGGAGATGATGCCCTTTTCATCTAATTGTTGCAATCTGTCACAAATGACAAGCCAATTGTTGTCCATATGGCCATTTATGTGATGATAATTATAGTATGGTTGATCACGTTGATGTTGTAACCTATGTTGTGGGTGATGATGGTTGGATGGTAAGCAAGTTAGGTGCCTTTCAAGTAAGATAAAAAATACATCATGAGGTCTAGCATGATGAGAGAAATGCAATGTCTCATGTGACATAGATGGAGTGGGATGAGAAGTAACCTACCACAGAGGAGGAGCAGTAGTATGATGTGGTGGTGGAGTAGGTTAATTAGGTTTTCCTTGTTTGTGAGGCAAAGGTGGAGACTGTGTAGGAAACTCAACCAATTTTGATGGAGGAGGAATAGATAATATAATAGAAGTAGATGTATGTGGAAGGTCGATGAAATTTTATGAAATAAGATCTTTCTCTAAATCTAGGACTTTGTAACAGAGAAGAATGAATGACTCACATGTATCATACTGCAATATTTGCTTAAGTGTGGGAATCAGACCACGACATAAAATAATTTTCTTTTCAAGATCAATAGGTTAGAATATCATTTGATGTATACAAGCATTAAACCATAAGATATAATCCTTGATAGCTTTAGATGAGCCTTGACGTAAAGTAGGCAAGCGGTCATAAGCAACCTTAGGGTTGTTGTTGATGATAAACCAATTTGAGTAAAATTCAAACGGTGTATGGAATAAAATGAATACAACCCTTCCTATGCAGTGTGTGTGATGCAATGATTCCCAAATGCAATCCCTTGCCTTAGTATATAACTAGCACTTAATGGTATATATTCCACCCATAAGATAATAGGTATGTTATGTTTATATAAGGATCTCTTGCTCAAATCTCGACACTAGTGACCCAACATGTCGACTAGTACCTAGGGGAATAAAAGGGAAAATGAGAAAGATTGACCTCGAACAGATAAATTAAAGCTAAGTGTTGTTGGGACCAGGGTGCCTAAAATTAAGGACCAGGGCACCCATGGGCACCCCAGTACTACCCTAGGCACCCTAGTCAAAGACTAGAGAGGACAAATGACCAAATAACAACACCTAAGACTCCCTGAGAGAAGAACATAACTGTGTAAATAATTGATGAATATGCAAGACAAATGATGACGACCAACTAACTGACTACAGGACTAGGGGATGGGTCATTAGTGAATACATTCTTAACGTGAGATCCATATATAAAATAACATATTTGGCGGTATAAATGTAAAAGGAAGTGCGTGATTTTGTGACTACAACAAAAATCCCCTAAAACCATCCAAAACATCATGTTAGTTCATTTCCATGATAGGACACAGTCAAAACAACTATGTAACAAATCCACAAACTATTAATGCACATATACTCATGTTCTACTCTCGCCACTGCCACATCATCACCATCAGGCGAAGGTGCATGCCCCACTGCTCATCTTACCGGTGGTGCTCCCACTACATCTAAAACTATTGGGTATAATATTACCCATCGATGCGCTACCCACCATGCACTATACTCCTCTGTACAACCTACATTATCCACCTGTATTGGCTCCATGGCTGTATCTGACTCCTCTGGCCCAAGGGGTACTAATTGTGCCACTGTGGGCCTTGACCTCACTCTAACCCTCCTCAGTGCCCTCGTAGCTCTCACCCACATATAAAGCTCTAGGGGAACATCCTGAGCCATGCTAAACTACCGTGACATGTACTCTCCTTGAAATAGCTCCACAACCCCAGGAAAATTTTCCTCCAACCACATAGTTCGACGAATACATCGAATCTCCACTACATCCTCGAGCCATCCACCAGAGCCATAATATGGCCTCTAGATAATGGCCCCTGGCCCAATGCAATCCAACATAGATATATATGTATTAGTATCAATCCTCATATCCCACACACCTACCCATTACTCAAAAAATATACTAGGTCTAGCCCACTCTCCACGTGGCCCATCAAGCGGCCTCAATATCAAAATGTGCTTGTACGCCCACACAAGCAACAAATTGGTGGCTCTTAGCCCACCCCCATGCTCCTCCCGTGTGAATCTATACAAACCCCTATACAAATGGGCTAATACACATCGTTCCCAAGCATATCTCATTCCATCATTCTCTATACGATGACATATATAATGCATCTTATATAAGATGCCTATACCACCCTCCACTACTACTGAAAAAGCAGTAATAATAGCAATCGAGTAATCCCTGACCTCAGTATAGCATTAAGAGTGATATCGACCATAGTATGCACTTAGGTCCATGTAAAATACTGCCTAATGACCCTCATCTGTCTATGTGTGTCCTGTATGGCCATCACATATACCTTCTCACCAATAATCGATAATCATAGTATGCGATATACATCCTCCAGAATCACAGTCATCTCTCTAGTAGGCAACCAAAATGTGTAATTATCTGAAAACCACCTCTCGCACAAAGTTGTAATCATTGACATATTATGGTGGACATCCCCCATCCTCACTATGTGTCGTAAGTCGACATGGTATAGAACATCCCACTCATCATCGGAAAACCCCAATCCCAACAATGTGATCAAATGAAGACCACCATAGAACTCCCTCGAATGAACATCTCTCTGCATAACACAAAATAATGAAAAAAAACAACATTAATACATTATATACATGCAAAAATAGCTACCAACAACATCAAAAGACATCAATTTTCACATTTACAACACTTTGGGATCAACCCTAGCCTTCTGGGTTGCTAGTGCCTAGAAGTAGGACTCAAGCACCTCAGAATAGGTCACCAGTACCCATTCCTAGGCACTAGTGTCCTGAAGGTCATTAGTGCCTTCGTTGTTATTGCCCATGTCAAAAATTCCAAGAAAATAAAAAGTAATTTTTTTGCAAAAAATCATGAAAAATGACTAATTTCAACACAACTTTTGAAAAAAAAAATCACACTTACTAGCTCATTTTTGTACGTGATGCCACAACTTTCACCACCATTTCAAATTGACTCAATCGTGGTGCTCTCACTTGTGGCATCTTCACACACCCAAATCTCAAAATCACACTTGTGCCAAATGACATATTTATTCACTTTTTCCTATTACTATTTATAGTAACTTTCAATTGCCTACCTTGTTATAGTCACTATTTATACTTATTCTCCTAACTAATATACATCACCCGATCTTCATCATATCTTAAATATTACTACTCTGATGCTTATTCCATTTGTGTTGTTCTCTTTAGAACTTTGTCTACTATTGTATCATACACATTCCACAAACACTATATTCACACTCGATGTAGATTTAACCCAATATACACTCAATTTTAAAACATCACCTATATTACGCTTCAATCACAATTACATCCTCACACATTTACTTTCAGCTCAGTGTTCATTCTCATCGTCACTCTCTCTTTTGTTGAAAGGGAGGGCATATAATTAGGGTCATCCTATGATTCCCCTCACATCGTTACGAGATCATTCTACATTTCTAATTCGATATCATGAAAAAACTTCTTGTACATCATGCGACATTTCACTCAATTCCCCCTAATGACCTAATATGGGGGAAACAAGCATGAAATCTCTCCATGAGTAATCAATCAAACACATTCAAATCTGAACAATACAAATCTTCTACTCACATCAATCAATTAGTACAACACATTGCATTTTTCCTCCCATATGACCTAACTTGGGAGTTACATCACCACTTTCCTAGATGACCTAACATGGGAAGTTATCTCCACATTTTCTATCGCTTACAGATGACCTAACATGGAATCCATCTCACACATATTGCGGCACACTTGGAGTGGGGGCAATGAGACGTCATTACCTTTCCTATACCGTTACTATGTGGGTTGTTCACATTTGATCGAAAAGTATCAAAATGAACAAATTTGGTCTTTTGTGTGTCTACAGTGGCTAGACATTTTAGGGATGTAGTTAAATTTGGAGGGTAAAACTATACCTCTCTCCCTACACTCTTCCTCTAGCGGCATGACACCCAAATGCTAAGTTTTTAACACATAAAATCGGGTTGGCAACTGATCACTCCCTGCCCCCAACAAATCTCCATTAGTGACAATATCAAAATCTCTAATCACTCAAAATTGAAATCATCACTCTTTTTTAGTGTTCCTCATAATGATTCTCCATCTCTCTTTTCTCCACTTGGATCAACACGCCGATCCATGGTTTGCCACGCTATATGTTATTATTATGCACATACTTCTACAACATTTGCGCATACTTCCGTAATAGGGCTTCTCCAAACTCTTCTTAGGTATGTTCCTTAGTTCCTTTACACTACTTGAATTTCATTCAAATAGCATAAAGGGAGGCAAATGTAGACACAAAATCACACACTTACTACTATTTAATACACCACTGAGTATGTTGTTTTATATATGGATATTGCATAAGAAAAGTATTCATTGATGGACCGTTGTCTAGTCTATTTGTTTGTCTCACTTGTTTCTATTGTTTTATCTTTCACAATTGTCACTCATACACTCAGTTTTGATCAGGTCACAGGGATCCCTATCTCTCAGTCTTCGCACATTTGTCATCAATTGTCTTTAGACACTGGTGCCCAGACGCTCCTATCCATCTTGGGTGCCTATGTCCTCTTTATTTTGTGATCTTATTTTTGACATGTGAGGTCAGTCTAGTCTGTTTTCCCACTCATATCCCAAGGTACTAGTTGGTATGTGGGGTCATTAGTGTCAAAATTCAACCAAGAGATCCCTATATAAACACAACATACATACCATTATAGGGGCAGACAATTCTTATCAAGGGCTATCTATCTACATATCTCAAGGGAATGCATTTGGGCACATTTTTCTACATACACATTGCATATGAAGGGGAAGTTCATTTTTCCATTCCACACATTTGCATTTTATCTAGCTACTGCCCGTTATCTTGGTGTCATCGGCGCAAGGGAAACTTAGGAGCACTATTGCACACACAATCACATAGAACTACATTAGGTCTAAGATGTAGTGCAACGCTCAGTCGTAAGTTCACTAGTTGATAGTTGAGGACAGTCCAAACCCTCATTTTGTATATTTCCTTTTTAGTATTTGATGTCTTTTTTAGGGTTTTGCATGAGGATATTTGTGTTGCAGATTTACAGGTACTCCCGCAATCAAAGTGTGACTTTTAGGTGATCAATGACAAACAAGTGCGAAACCCTAGCGATAATATCAAAACTAGATCCCAAGTTTTTTTGTAGTCTATGGCGCCCACCAGAGGTCTAGGGTGCCTGCAGGCACCCTTGCCCCTATCCAAGTGCCCGTGTCTAGGAATTTTGAGCATCTCTACATTTTCTGAGTGGGATTGCGACAATTTGTATTTCTGTTCTATCACATTTTCCAGTCCAAACACACTTTGGGATAAGCAAAATCAAGGTAAGTACCCTATCTTTTGTATTTGTTTTCATAAATAAATCAAATAATTTGCCTAGCACCTGTATTTCATTGTATATCAGTTGTAGTAGTCATTGCTTTCAAATTTTAATACAATATCCAGATTTTATTAAATAAATATCTTTTCTATATAATGTAGGTTATGTTTCCTTGTATGTTCCTCTTTCCCCTTCTCACAAAAAAAAACAATAGACAAAATTTAATGTTGAATTCATGTGTTTCCACGTCTTTACTTAATTGCTAATGTCAACTTATTTATATACACACTAGCAACCTTAACTATTCTTTCTGTAAGATGTTTTCTCACAGATGTTTTTGAGTAAAATAATTTTTTTTTTCAAATTTTATGGGTTATTTTCCTGTGTGAGATAGGTTTTGAGAGATTTTTCTAGACATGCATGTCCATTCAAAATGTTTCTCGACTAATAATTTTTTTTCACTTGGATATCAGAAACAATTTGTTATAAAAGGCTTTTTTAAATGGTGGTGTTTTTTATTGTGGTAGAAATTGATAAGTTGCACCACAATAAAAGTTACTTGTTATTTGAATATTCTATTACTATTGAGCTATAAGATATTTAAATTAACCAACACCTACAAACCAAAAAAATCAATTTGAGCAACCAATCACAAAAACCACACACAAATGTGGCTACCAATCAAATATTTACTTATATTTTCCACTTTTGAATGTGGTTTTGTGATTGGTTTCCGACATTGAATTCATTGGTTTGTGTGTGTTGATTACATACAACTATGAGTAATGGAATACTTTCCCTACCATCTTTAATGTCTCAAACCAAAACAAAAAAAAACTACAAATTGGTGTAAATTTTATCATTTTATTTGAAAATTCTATTACCTTGAGTCTCTTGAACAATTCCAACACCATTTTAATGTCTCATACAATAATTTTTCATTGTTTTAATTTTATGATTTTTTAACCATGTTCTCAATTTTAGTAACTTAGGCAGTGGTTTCATGGAGGCAATAAAATACAAATTTTTATTTTAAATCATACAAGTTACTTATATAATTATTAGTAGATATTTAATATATGATATAAAATTAATATACAATTACCATATGCTAAGAATAAATCCTAAAATCTCTCTGTAAATGTTATGTAATCTCAAGCCTACCACAATCATTTAGGGTTGATATTACTCTTCCTTAGAAACTACTACTCCACAAACTAGGTAAAACTTCTATTATTTTCTTTTTTGCAATATAAGAAGTTTCATCAGACCACCTGTCACTCAATAATAGTTACAATCACCTCTTACATGGTACATCTCTCTTAGTTCATTTCCCTGGATGAGCCTCTACTAGGAATCCAAGGTAATTGGGTGGTAGGCACCAATTTGTACCTCCGCGTCAAACTAACTAATTGTAATTGTAGTTACTATTTCCTTTTTAAAACCAAAAAATTTCAAAAGGACCAATAATCATCAGGGTTACAATGACCAATAATGAGTCTTTACAATTTATAAAATGAATTTTTAACTTTGTTGGAGACATAGGGGCCTATGCTTTCATCTAAAAAGACTTATATGTAACCATTGTATACACCTTATTTTTGCTCTTACTAACAATTTATCTTTGTAGGAATTTATCGCACGAATTCCCATAAGTGTTTACCTTAAGAGGCATTTTTGGGAACAAGGTATACTACAAATGGTTAAGCTAGTTAGCGGTACCTGTGAAAGAGATTTGTTGCGCAATCCTTGATGTTGTGGAAACCTTATCCTTGTATACCTCCATTATCATCCTTTTACTACCTCATGTAATATCCTTTTACTATTCTATTGCTATCACTTAGGATGGATCTCACCTCTGACACTATTTTACTGTATGTCTATAGATTTTCCATATGTAACTAAAATTTTGCAATCGTAGTGTAAAATATTAGGGCTTATTCTTATTATTATTTTGGGGACCTAAAAAGGGGTGAGTTTGATTAGGTTGAGTTACTCCTACAATGTCTACTTAGTAATAATATCAAGATGCATCAAACCCTTGTACTTCTCAACCCAATGTATATGTGCGCGATATATATCATAATGTATTTACACAATGAAGAACCTAACATGACCTCTATCACTTGATAATGATACTTGGTGGCATGTAGCTTTACAAAATGGCCCAATGTTTTTGTGTAGGATGTGTGCAAACATAAAGTTAGTAGAAATGAATGATTTAGCAATTGTGTGCTTTTGTTGTGATCCCCTTGGTAGTCCCCAAAGATGTGAGATAAGATGACCTAAAAAATGGATTGTGTGAATGTGATTTTATAGGTGATAGTTGCAACAAAGTTTTTTGCTTAACTAACACTAGGCCAATTAACATAACTTGTGAGTTTGAACATGTGATTGTTAGGTAAAACATTAGTTTAGTGGTAATTTTACATTGTAATATTGTGTTTACCTTAGTTACCATTTACTGTAGGTAATTAGTTATTTACATGGGTATTTGGTTAATTGTTATGTTATATGGTTATATTGTTCAAACCATAGTATTGTCTCATATTCACATATGTATTTTGGTTGTATATTTGGTTTGGTTATCGTAATGCAAAACCAACCTATTTTTTTCTATTCAATTGTGCAATACATATATATGCAACCTCCATTTTCCCTGTAATAACTTGTTTCCTGATTAATAAAACTCATAACAGGATACCTCCCTGTTTCTCCCACAATAATTGTTATCAAAGCATGAGCCTACATAGAAAGCCAAGGAGCGTAGGAATATTGTAGTAGTGTTTGAGGAGCATTGGAGAAGATTGTGTAACCAAAGGAGGGATAGAGTTGCCTCATACAACTTCCCCACCCCATCCCTACATCTCCACCACCTAAAATATCTACATGAGCTTGTGCAAGTGTTTGTAAGCATTTAGTAGTAAAAATTAGGTTTTATTGTGCACTGGGAAAGGAGGAGTCACCTAGGCACTGCCTCCTGCGCCAGGCAACACTAGACATCAATTATAAAATTAGGAAAATAATATATATATATATATATATATATATATATATATATATATATATATATATATATATATTCTCATATGGGGTTTTATCACCATTTGGAGATAAAAATAGTCCCCTCTAAACCTCTACTAAAATAATATCCTAGGTATGTTAGATGCAACTGAGTTGGTCAATATACCCTGAGCAAGCCACACCAAGCCCTAACCTTGCATCATGCAGATCTCCCTCCATACTAGACAACGTGGTTGATATTTGCACTAAGTGGACCCTATACCCCAAGTGAGTTCCTAACTGAGCTAGGCAAGAACCAAACTACCTTACACATTGTAACCGAGCTAACCTCCACACCGAGTGAATCCTATAGAAAGTATCAATTTGATCCTTAGAAAAGTTTCCACTGCCACATTAAAGCCTACATTAAGCTACTCGTGAGCCGATAGCCTCCTATGTGATAACGAAGCAAAAGCTAAATTGAGTGGTTCTAAAACAAAGAAAAGGGCAAGTCAACAAAGATCGAACCCTAACACACTACCAACTTGGCTGAGTCAACTAGTCAAGTCAATAAAGTTTTTTAATTTTTACATTTGTTTTATATGAAGTTTAAATAAAAATCTCTCCAATACATAACACGTGCTAGCTTGGTCATTGAAGAGTTTGTAAAGCATTGGAGGAAAGAGGTTTAGGGGTCAAGCCCCCATCCCCCCCCCCTCCCTCAATTTTATATTTGGTGAAATTTATAATAACAACTTCTAAACTTAGTGGAACCACCAAATTAAACCCCACTAAGCCACTTAGTTACAACTAAATCCATAGCTACTTTTAGTAGAGAAAACCCTAAAATAGGATTTAAAATTTCTCCTGATTAGTTCAAAAGGTGATTTTTAAAACTTTTGTAAAGGGGAAGTGCCCGTAAAAATCATTTTTTGTGGAAATTGTCATTTATTTGTCATATATGGCTCTACAGACCACCAAGGACTGAAAACAATTTTTTTCCTTGCCAGTCAATTTTTTAAGCGTAAGAGCCTGATTTAATTTTTTTAGTATATTGTATTTATCTATATTGTACTAATGTGCCATTTAGTGGAGAAAATTCTAATCACTCGCAATGGACAACAATGATCCAAAATTCTTTTTCCTAACTTGCATGTAATCAGTGGTAACGACTATGTCATGTGGAAGAGCAAATTTTGAATTCAAATTGAGTTCGAAAAATTGTCCTGTTGTAAAAGGTTCTATAACTAGATCATGATATGATGCAACAAAATAACATCAATTTGACATGGTCAATCAAAAGGCCAAATTTTTCATCTTGTTCAGTGTGTCTGATGACATGTAACCACACATTCAAGATGTCAAAGTGGCCAAAGAAGCAAGGGATAAACTCAACACAGTGTACGAGGCCAAGCTTGAACACAATATTGAATTTGCAAAGTCAGTTACATACACTGAAATTCAAAACTAATGAGAAATTTGAGGATTTTTTTAGAAACTTCTAGCCTTAGGAGAGAATATATTAGATGACACTCTTGTTCCCATTGTTTTGACATAACTTCCTCCATTATACATGATCAATTTGTTCAACCAGACCATCATTTTTGAAAATTTGGCGAACTTGTTGCAACAAGAAGAACCTATATACAACAGAGATGAAGAAGAAGAGCAAGCATTTTCTTCTCATAATAAAGGGGAGAACCAATTCTAATCTTCCAATAATTCCTTAAAAAAACAACATCAGTAAAAGGACGAGCAAAATAAAAAGTGTTCTATATGCAGTAGAGGACATGATTTGAAATATTATTAGTACATGATGTACAAGAAGGGTTGATCTAGAAGTTAGAGACTTAATAATCAAAAATCTCAATAGAGACAATCCAGTTACAAATAAGGGCAAAATAAGCGAAACTTGAAGAAGAAACCCCATCAACAAGGTAATGTTGTTAAACAAGAAGATAACTCAAATGAATGAGAATTCTTGTATGATGCCCATTTTGGTGAAGCAACCACATATATTAGTGGTATCTGGTACGTTGATTTGGGTGTCACTTAACACATGACCAAACACAAGGATTGGTTCTACACAATGAGAGACACACCCTCCAAAAATCATGTCTTGTTGGGTGATGACTCATCCTACAATGTATAAGGTATTGGGAACATTTATTTAACTCTTAGTACATGGAATTGTAGGTTATCTGATGTATTGTATGTCCTTGGTTTGATAAATAATTTTCTATCAGTCTATCAACTTCAATATCATAATGTAAAGATTGATTTTGATTGTAAAGTCGGTAAGAAAGTTTGTTTGATTTGAGATAAATCCAGAAGCTCAATTTTTTTTACAAGAGCTTCTAATGTGGGACATATGTTCCACCTTGATGTTTTCCAAAGAGATGATCAACACTTGTGGTAAAAGACACCTCCTCCACACAATTATGGCATAAGAGACTTGGTCACATCAATTTTGGATGTCTTAACACACTCTATTGGTATGATATGGTGAGAGGTTTCCCATTTGTAAAAAAGGACATATACAAGTGTCCTAATTACCTTGTTAGAAAACCACACAGAGCCTCATTTTAAAAGAGTACATATCAATCTTTAGGTAAGCTTGATCTGGTGCACACCGATCTTTGTAGACCAATGCAACCTAGTCATTATGGTTTTTAAAATTTCATGCTTTGTGTAGAAGATTATTCTAGAAAATTGTGGATTTATTGTCTTCATAATAAATATAAAGCTTTAGAGAACTTAAAAAAAGTTTAAGGTGGTTTTTGAAAATGAGACTGGTGAAAAAATCATATCTCTCTGCTCAGATTAAGGGGGAATTCACCAACAACGAGTTTAAATCCTTTCTAGAATTTCATGGGATTCAATAATAGATGCCCCCTTCACATACACCACATAAAAATGGCGTTCTTGAGAGAAGGAATCCTACTAGCTTGGAGATGGTGTGATGCATTATCGACAATTTAGGACTTGCGAAGACATTATGGACAAAAACAATGAAGATTGTAGTGTATTTGTTGAATAGAGTGCCCATTGTTACTCTTGATGGAGTAACACCGCATGAGACATGGTAAAAATGAAAACCATACATTGCAAACTTCCTAGTATTTGGGTACAAATCAAGCATGCACATTCCCAAGAAGAAGTGAAAGAAACTAGATATGAAAGCATAAAAATGCATCTTCATTGGATATAATGAAGAAGCTCTTGAGTACATATTGATGGATCTTGAAACTAAGTTCTAAATTATACACAAGAAAGAATGTAGATTTTTTTTAGAAGAAAGAAGCTAAGGCTCCATCTAAAAACTCACCATATGTTCAAAGCACCCTTGTTGTGAAAATAGAAGAATAAGTTCCCACTAATGATGATAGTGATGATGGAGATGATTTGTCAAGACCACAACCCACATGAATAGTTCAACGCATGCCTAAATGGTATACTAACATGCGTCAAGATGTAAAATTTGATGGTCCTTTGGAAACATCCACTCCTAGACCATGAACTTGCAGAAAAGCTTGTGAAGAGGTAAATTTTTCGTTAATGAGTAGATTTATTGAATCTGTTGATCTATCTATAGTTCAAAAATTCCTATAGTCTACAGATTGGAAAGATAACATGGATGTTGAGTATCAATCAATGATGAAGAATAACACATGGCATCTTGTTGATCTTCCACCAGGGAATCCCATTAGATGCAGATGGATTTTTAAAACAAAGTACAAATTAGATGGGACCATTAACAAACACAAGGTGAGACTTGTAGTAAATGGGTATGCTTAAAATGAATGTATAGACTATAACGAGACATTTACTCCCATAACTAATATCAAAATTATCTTTTCTCTATATGCACAATTTGGATGGAAAGTTCACCATAGGGACGCGAAAAGTGCCTTTCTCAATGAATACTTATAGGAAGAAGTATACATGACTCAACCACAAGGTTTTTTTATACCTAGAAAAGAAGAAAAGGTATGTAGACTCATCAAATCATTGTGTGATATTAAACAGGGTTCCTGGGCATGGTATATCAAGATTGATGAGCATCTCATTAGGCATGAATTCCATAGCAATCCATATGATCCCAATATCTACCTCAAAAAGTAAGGGGGAGATTGTCATAGTTGTTGTCTCTTTCGACAATCTAGTCATCACTGGAAATACAATGAAGATGATTGATGCAACAAAGAAAGATCTTAATCGATCATTTGACATGACAGATCTCGGGATCATACACTATTGTCTTAGTTTGGAAGTATGGCATAAGGAGAGTCACATCTTTTTTCTCATTTGAAATATGTCAATACCACGCTTGAGAAATTTTAGATGATAGACCCAATACCCATTGCAACACCTACAGAGACAAGACTTTATTTGTCTTGTACATATCCATCTCCACAGGTAAATACAACTCTTTATTGACAATTGATTGGGAGTCTCATTTACGTAACCTATACTAGGCCAAATATTAGCATTACAATCAGCTATATTTCATGGTTCATGTAGGAATCTAGAGTTTGTTATTCGAAAGCAAAAAGGCAGATCTTGAGATATCTCAAGGACACTATAGATTTTGGCCTAGAGTACAAGAAGAATGATTAATTCTTCTTGACACGATATTTGGACTCAGATCATACAGGTAACATTGATGATAGTAAATCCACTTCTGGATTTGTTTTCTTTTTGGGATCTGGTCCAATATCACGAGGAAGAAAGAAATAAAACTTTGTTTCTCGATATTCCACAAAAGCCAAATATCATGTTGTAGGTGGATTTTTTCTATGAAGTGATATGACTACGTCACATACTTGAGGGACTTGGACTACCACAAGAGAAATCTACCACCTTGTATGTTGACAACGAAGGTGTTCTAAATCTTGTTTGCAATCCCATGTTTTATGAGAGGATGAAGCACATTGAGGTACAAGTACATTCATCTGCGAGCATGTTTTGAGACATAATATTCAACTTCAATTTTGCCAAACATCTAAAAAGAGAGCATATATCTTCATGACGTCGCTTGCACATGAAAAATTTGAGATGTTCAGAAAGTTCCTCTCCTCTTCTCTTGAGGCAATGCAAAATTAAGGGGGAATGTTAAGTAAGATATTAGTTTAATGGTAATTTTACATTGTAATAGCATTTTTACCTTAGCTACCGTTTATCGTAGGTAATTAGTTATCTACATGGGTAATTAGTTAATTATTTTGTTATATGTTTATATTGTTAAATCCAAATTATTGTCTTATATTCATGTATGTATTTTGGTTACATATTTGGTTTTGTTGTTGTACTGAAAAACCAAACTATTTGTTTGTATTTGGTTGTGCAACACACACACACACACACACACACACACACACACACACACACACACACACACACACACACACACACACACACATCGCAACCTCCATTTTCCCTTTAACAACTTGACTCCTAATTAATAAAAATCACAACAAGATGCCTCCATGTTTCTCCCATAACGATGATCATTAGAGATTTGGAAGATGAAGTCATTAACTTAAGAAAAAGTTGTCTGAATGAATTTTTATGTCATGGACAACTTTATCTTGGTGAATTACACAGTATAATATTTTACTTGGAGATATTGATTAAATGTCTAAATATTTGTTATGTATTCTGAAAGTGAGATTATGACTGGTCAATGACCAATAACAAGTGTGACCTAGTGGCTATAAGTGTTAAATGAGAAAGTTAAATGGAGGAATTAGAAATTTAAGTGTAAGATGATATATATGTCAGAGATTAATTTCAAATACATAGGTCAAAATTCAGGTATCTAAATACTACAAAGTATTTTCTCATAGGACCCCATGACTTATCATTTCTTAAATATAATGGCATTGACCATTGCCAATATTTCCTAGATTTAATTTTCAATGGTTGACTACATTAACCATGGTCGACGTCGTAGGATGTGAAAAGATTGAATGAATGATCATGTCCCCTATTTATAGGTGCATACATAACTGATTTTTAACATATTCAATCATCATCTATAAGTATTCCATCACTCATTGAAGTTTCTCTTAAAGGTTTGGTTAGTTGTGTTACACTTAGAGGTGTATGTTTAGACCATTGGGTCTATAATACACAAGAATATGAGATACACTAGTGAGATTTACTAAGTGTTTGGAGTGCCCAATCGTGCTCTTATTCTATCCCTGTTGTGGTCCAAACATCAAATCTCTCATAAGAATATATTGACCTTGAGGGTTAATGCACCAATGGTTCCTTTATAAAGGTAAGTATCTATAACACGTTATCCATTATACACATTCTTATTTGGTTTATTTGTGATCGATGTTTCATGTATATAAACTAGGATAGAGTAGCATAATATTTTTCTATTGCATTATTCTTATCATCAATATTTTCTTTACATCCTCCACTTGGATTAAAACTCTTATCTATCTCTTACAACCCTAGTTTATGTATTTTTTATACACGTGTATCTTATCTACACTCTTACAATCTAAGATCCTAATAAAACAAGTCATCACCCACCATATGTTTGGGATTTAGAATCTTATCAAGCATTTTTTATAGAGTGGATTATTGTCTTCTAGATGTAAATATGTTACACCCCTTGGTTGTATATTTATTTGTGTGTAGGCCTTAGAATGGTATTATTTATATATCATAATCTATATGATTGAGAAGAGAGAGGATAATCTATATACCTTATTAGCCCACATATATTCTAGTGAACACATTTCTACATTGCTGAGTGATTCATCTTCGTATCATTCTCATAAAATATACTCAATATCAAATTTTTTTTATCTCATTTTTATGTGAGCTTCTTATCTTTTCTATTTTCCAAATGCTCCTACCATAGAGAGCCTTTATAGTTCCCATAAAACCAATTACAATCCATACCTCAAATGACATAATTTTTCATTTCTCCCCAAGCCTTTGGATACCCTTCTACATGGATTACAATATGGATGTTACAAAATCCAAGAAAGATGTGTATAATACATCCATGAGGAGGAATCATAGCATGAGAGTAAAAAAGAGGATAACTTCTACCCTAAATACATAATTTTCATGAAACAATTCATCCAAAACTTTCCTAAATTTATAGGACAAAATTGTGAGTCCATCCAAAAACACACGAATGGTTATCTTAAGAGAAATAATGGCCCTATTTAGAACATATGTTATACTAATCGAGAAAGCCAAAACATGTCTTGCCCCATATTTTTATCTCATACTCTTCCTCCCTCTTCAACCATGGTGGGTAAAAACATTATCAATTCATATCCTTAATCAAACCAAATCAAGCCTCCTAACCAATTTAATATTACTAATTTCAACCTAACAATATTAATAAAACCAATCACCCTAGAAATTTAACTCAATTATTTTTACAACTAATTAACTAGATGAATCATGTCAGTTGTGCTGACTGTGAGGTTTTTGGGTTATCTCATGCCACTTGCGTTGAGTGTGACTTTTTTGGGTGATCTCGTGTGGAAGAAGTGTAGGGAGAAAGGTCTAGTGTTATTCTCCAACCTTTGACTTCTTCTTGAAGTAAAAACACCACATGGGGTGTGTAAAAATCTTATCCAATTCGATCCAACATGAAAGTAGAAAAGAATATGTAATGCATGCATGTCGAGTGCTAAAGGACTGCATGTCTTGTAAAATATTTTGTGTAAACTACCACAAATTGTATTAAATTGAGAAAAGCTATATAACTGCCCCTAGTCATATGCATCCATGAAGGGTCAGGGGCAGCTAGATGCTACTGTCTGGTGTTGGACGTTGGTGACTATGTTGTGTTGAGGACCCAAGTCAGGTTCTGGGCCATTGTTGTGACTGAATGTTGCATTGTATCAGTACTAAACTATGTCGAATTGTGACTATAGACTATTGTATGGGGTGACTGATTCACCCAATATATGCCCCCTCGTTTGGGATGCATGTGACATCACAAGGAGAATGTGGCTCAAAGGAGGACCGAGCGTTGTGTCAAAAATGATGCCCTACAAGGGGAAGGGAGTGTGCTTTGTAGAAACCAAGGCACGTGTAAGAAAAGTGGTTGGAAACAAGTGTTAGTGAAAGTAAGATAAACAAACATGTAGAAAACAAGATGTAAGCTACCAAACGAGTAGAAAATGTGTAAGCTAATACGCCAAAAAATAATGTAGACCATGAAAAGTGAGTTGCAAACATGGGACATCACTCACGATATCACAAGACAATCGAGGCCGTAGTGGTCGAAATTATACAAGCAATCAGAGAACAAGCAAAACATAGGGCAAAGACCGAAAACAATGACATAAAATGACAAACAAGAGCAAACAATAGTAAGTAGTAAATCAAACAACCATGGTCGCAAATAGACTTGTAAAGCAAATGTCACACATGAAGTACATGTTAGCATGTTAGAAAGATATAAAGTTTGTCAAATTGTGTATAATCTAACATAGTAGCGTGCTATGAAAAATTAAACAATAGCACCTGTAATGTATGAAAGTGGATGCCCCCAGGAGCCACTGCGAGTCTGGTAATAGGTACTCTGCCAAATAATTGTGTTGCGTGTATCAATCTGTATAAAATTTGTATCCAAAACTACAAGGAAAGTGAACGTGCATGTGTATATAGAAAGATAATGAAAAACAAGATATTTATCTAACATGTGTAAGTGTACATATAACGATAAATGTAAGCAAGACTAAGTGCGACAAAGATATGCAGTATGCGGTGGATAAGATGGAATATAATGCAATATGAGTGTGATATGAGCATCGTTACCCCCGAGTGGATGTCAATGATTATGCATGTGGCAAGGTTTATTTATAAATTCCCCCTCAACAATCGAGTATAAACTATGGAACTAGAGTGCGTCGTCGGGTAATGAGCACAACGTGTTGAAGTACGAGTAAGAAATGTGTATCGTGAATGTGTAGAGTGTAGAGCATGTATGATACGTGAGAAGAGTTGTGTAGAAAGATATGTAATGAATGTGTGATGTGTGAAGTGTGTAGTGTGTGAGGTACATGAATGTAGTATTCCCTCAATAGTCAAGTGTGAACCATATCACGAGAGTGCGTCATAGGGTAATGACGATACAAATGTATCGAGATGTGTATGATAAGTATGAAATACTATATGAAGAGTGTAGAGTGTGCAAGACAACTAATAATGCTAGAAGGGGGGGATGAATAATCATGTTGCCCCCCAAGTGTGCAACGAAAATAATGTTATCTGATAAAGGTGAAAGATGAGGGTCCTCCACCCAATGCTTGTGGAGATAAAGGCTTGTGACCATGCTCTAAGACCGGCGGTGTATGAGACAGATGATGAGTCGATGAATGTGCATGAGGCTTAGGAGGTGATGGAAACATATATGAAGGAGAACACGGGGGTGAAGGAAACCTATGTGAGTTATATCGTCAAGGTGACGAACACCTATATGAAGCAAAGTGAGAGGTGATGAGCACCTATGTGAAGTAAAATGAGGCGATGATGCATACCGATGTGAAGGAGTTATCTGAGTGATTGAACTAGACTGATGTGACGGACTAGCAGACCGATGATACCATGTAGGCCGTGAGTGAAAAATGAGCTAGGAGCAGGTTGTGCTTTTACTTTAATAGGTCGTGGGGACCTAGATGCTCTAACAAGTGTAATGACAACCTCAAAAGGAGGTTGCGACCATAATGTGGATGGAGAAACACCATTGATAGTTATTACTTGCCTTTTGTGAATGAACTTTAAACATAAATGGTGCATTAATATGATAGCCAAAGTTACATGGAGCCAGGGAAGACCTAAGAGCATGTCGCACCCTTTGACTGAAGGTGTCACAAGAAAAGGCACGAGCATGATAAGAGGTCCGACTGTTAATAGAAGCTTGAAAAATCCATATGAGTTAGGAACTGGATATGAAATTTGTGAGAGTAGGTAACCAACAACGATAAGAAGTGCAATAGAACATGCATTGATGCAAAATAATGGATCAATCGTAGTGTTATTCATAAAAGTGGATCCAATAGAAGCACTGATCTATAAGCGATCATAAGAGGATGTAGTATGATAGTCATGATTAGAGAAAGTAATGAGTGGTGAAGATGTCTCATTATGAACAACTAGAAAATTGAGATCCCCTGATGTAGGAGGAGGCGCTGTGTGATAATATGATTGGTTGAAGAGTCAGTCACTTTCTTATCATGTTTCAGAAGAGGATTGTTGAAGATTTTGAGCTTGTGATTTTCATTGAATAGTGCAAATACCATAGGCTTAGGAAGCTCAAGGGAATGGTTGTCGATAAGAACTTGAATAAGATTGCGAAGTTTGAAGCAATGATATGTAGAATGCCTAACACATTGATGATAGTCATATCTAAATTTTTCGTTGTAATTGCGACCTTGAGGACGAGATGGATCCAAATTAAGCGGCACAGGAAGTGTAATAAGGTTGCTCTCAACAAGTTGTGGCAATAGAAGATGCAGAGTGACTATGAATTTTATATATGTATGCTTAAGTGGTTGTCATTGAAGTTCTTTAGTGTTAGATAAAATGTTGACACTAGATTTAGCTTCAGTAGGTTTTGTAAATGGCTTGAAAGTTGATTCGCTTTGAAAGTGCATAGAAGATGAAGCCTGCTCTTGATACTTAATATTGCATATGGATACAAGTTTAGTTTCGCGTAGCTTAAGAGTATGACACAAATGATCAAATGAGGGAGATGTATCAAAGAAAACACTCTCCTGAAGAGGTGGTAATAGACTTTGGACAAATAGATCTCAAAGCTCAGAGTTCACAAACACATTGGACATCTTAGCTAAGTTGTTCTTATATCGCAAGACATAATCTGTTAGATGTTTATTAGATCCATGCTTAAGTTGTGCAAGTTGAGCATAAGATGTCTTAGAGCCGATATTGATGGAGAAATGAGCAAGAAAAATATTGGCTAGATGAGTAAAAGATGTTACTGAATGGACAAGTAGATCATAAAACCAATGCATTGCATAATCTTGGAGACTGCGAGGAATTTTTTTCCTAGGAGATTGTGATCATCCACATAATCTATACATGCGATATAAAATGCTCGAAGATGCTCATGAGGGTCGCCACAACCTTTGAAAATAGGTAACTTAGGAGTAACGAAATCGAGAGGAAGTGGATAATCGAAAATTGCGGGAGCGAAAGGAGTATAGAGGAGTAATGTGGAATCTAGAGATGGTTATGCATGAGAAGTAGCCAATTAAAGTTGACAAATTTGAGTTTACAAATCTTGATATAAAGAAGTTAAATCAAGTGTGTTTGAAGAAATGTCAAGTTGTGCATTGGAAGCATTAGGTTGAATGATAGGAATGGGAGTAGTGGGAATGGAAGTAGGAATACACAGGGGTTAAGTGGAGGCCATGACAGCCGAGGAATAACCAACAAGAGGTATTGAAGCAACATCATGAGAGTTTTTAGCAACAATCAAAGCATGAAGAATATAAGGAATATGGGCAAGATTATCATGCAAAGCTTGATGAATTTTTTTGAGCTCATCTAATTGTTCTTGATCGACATTTGTGTCTTCATCATATAAGTGCTCACTATCAGATGTTTCAATGTTTTTGAGAAGAACTTGGTGAGAGTCAAGGAAGGGATTATCAATTTTAACCATTGATTTTGGAAACCCTTTGAGAAAATGGAGGGAGCTCTATGTGCTCAAAAGACCCAAAACAACCACTATGAGTGACAGGCATAAAAAGGAAGCCCTAGAAAGAAGGTTGGTATCGATTGACGGGTTCACCAAATGATTAATCAAATAATGAATAAATAAATTCCTAATTCTATATTATGTAACAACACTGAATATAAACAATTAAGTACAAATTTTATCCAAGCAAATAAGTAATTTAAAATTTAAAACCATAGTTGCAAATGAAGGGAATAAAATACTTAGTTGATTAAGAGTGATGCTGAAGGTATGCTGAGCTGGAAAATTTGTGGAACAGGGACTCAGAGTATTGCAATCAAACCTAGAAATTTGCAGGAGTGTCAGAAATGCTAGGACCAGGGAACCTATAGAGGGTCAGGGGCACTAGAGACCTATTATGGGTGCATGTGAGTGCTCAGAAGTTGCGAAATCTAATTTTGTAGGGTCGTAAGATGTTCATTGTTTGTCATCTTTGATCACCTTTACTTCATTATTATTCGCCTGAAACCTACAATACAAAAGAAGCACCTGTAAAACCCCCAAACCACATCAAATCCTAAAAAAAGAAAGATGAAAAAATGAGGGGTCAGACTATCCTCGAATGTCAACAAGGTGAACTTACAATCAAGCGCTACACTACATCTTAGACCCAATGTATTTGTATGTGTGTGTGTCGAAATCGTGCCCTAGGTGGCTCTTGTGCATGTCACACTTGATAACGAGTAATTGTTAGATGTAGAAAATGTAGATAGATGCGTGCATGAAAGAATGAACTTCCCCTCTTATGTGTGTATGCAGAAGTAACAATCCCTTATCCCTTGTGTGGAGCTAGATGGATGCTTGAATGCTCTTAGAATGCTCTTGACTACAACTTTAGGTGGTGATAGCTAATTCCTAGTGTTTAGTTCTTTATTATGATCACATAGCTTTACATTTATATGACTCCCTTGTTTGAATTTCGTAATTAACCACTAAAAGACCGACTAGTAAAAAAACAAGATGCCCAAATGGCTAAAAATGACCCAAAAGATGTGAACAAAGTACAAATAGGTCAGGGGCGCCCATAGGGGATGGGGGCGCTGGTATCCTGACAGCGCCCTGGTGTCCAAAATGAAGAACACTGAAGGATGAAAAGAAAGACTGAGCAAGAAGGAGTGTAAGACCAAGAGAGAAAACAAAAAGAAATCAAATATGGCCAAAGACAATGGTTAATTAGTACTTTTATTGCTTAGGAATCATATGAATAATGGTATGTGATTAATACTAGAAATATACCCAAAGTGCGTGATTTAGTGTCTATAATCTCTCAACTCTTATAGTTTATATTTGCAACATGTATTTTTTACTACTTGGTTGAACATTTTGGAGCCCACGCTTGCTCATTTTGTTTGGTACATTCTTTACCAAGGTTTACCCATTGGTTGCAGGCATATTCAATTAGGTGTTTCAGATCCCCATTGGTTGTTTTGTGGGTAAATCAAAATCCTCATGTGCCTTTTCTAGTTCTGTTAAAAAGTTTAAATCATTTGGGATTGGATTCATGATTTTTTTTAGCCTTTTACCCTGAACCTTTCTGTTGGCAGCATATTCCATTAGGGGATTGGAGGGGCATACCCATGGCCTTCACCCAAGTATGGCATGCTTTCATAGTGGAAATCCTTTTCGTCATTTGGAAAGAGAGAAATGTAAACATTTTTGCCCATTATATTGTTGATTGCAATCTTTTATCTTTTAACAAATAGAAGATTATGTCTAATGTATTTCTACATATTCGAGTGCAAGAACAAAAGGTGATGTTGGAGGTGGCTCACCTCTAGACCTTTTTGGAGCATCAGGGTAATGTCCCTTGTAATATTTCTTGAGTTTCACCATCCCTACTGCTTGGGATCACTCACCAAGGGGTAGGGGTTGTTAGCGTAATCGCCCTTGCAACTACTTTGGATGGGGCTCGTTGTCTCATGGTACTCTCCTCTAGAGGTTTAACATGGGGGTGGGGCTCGTTGCCATATTATCATCATAGCTCACTGCTACCTCTCGAGGTTGACAAGTACTCTCGGTTGGCCTTGGCAATTTCACCTCCTCGAGGGCAAGATTAAGAATACGAAAAAAAGAATGAAGGAAATGAAATCATTGCACTAGTTAGGAGCCCATTCTTAATGGGTAGGACATTCCAGGTGGTGGGTGGGATAAGCTTGATGATAAATACCTTCCACCTCCATCTCTTCATGACTGCTACCTAAATTATGTTCTTGTTTTATAATGTGATCTTATAATTGAGGGGTTACCCGCGGGATCATTTTTTGGCTTCTCCCATACCTTCAAGTTTATTTGGACTTCTTGGTGTACTATTTTATTTTTAATAATTATGCCGAAGGCATACTCTAAATCATATAAAGGGGATGGAAACTGATATATTATGATAATTTGTATTGTCGCAAATCCGACGACATAGTGTGTGGTCGTTCACATACGAATTTAATCACGAATGTCCATGTGGTGCATCTCTATGCAACTAACTATTGAACATATTATCTTCTTATCCCATTCCAGATTCCAGGCATGCATCTTGCCTTTGATTAACCTATGGTGAACAATTTTTCTTATATTGTTGGCAATTCTTAGGTAATATTCATTGAGGTAAATTTAAACTAAAATTTGACAAGATTACATTAATGGTTAGTTAAACATGTGTTCTTGTAGACAAATGGGGTTATGTTTTCAGTTTGATTTTTTGTTTTTATATCATGAAGCATTGGCGTTGTTTCAACAAATGTAACCAACAGGTACCTGTGCCAAAAATGGAGCTTCTAAACATGGCTCAGACCATCCGCCGAAGCATTATGAAGAAGGGACCTACCCTAAATGTTTAAGTTAATATGTGGAAGCATGTTAACTATTTGACAAAATACCTAAAATATATGTTGTCTCATGGATAATAATGATTGTGGGATATGTAAAAAATGGGTTTGTTGAAAAGTCTTTCGAAACTTTCACATAAATGCAATCAACATGTATGAAACCAATCTATAACCAACCAATAGGTACCTGTGCCAAAAATGGAGCTTCAAAACATGGCTCGGACCATCCGCCAAAGCATTATGAAGAAGGGACATGCCCTAAATGTTTAAGTTAATATGCGGAAGCATGTTAATTGTTTGACAAAATACCTAAAATATATGTCGTCTCATGGACATTAATGATTGTGAGATATGTAAAAAATGGGTTTGTTGAAAAGTATTTCGAAACTTTCATGCAAATACAATCAACAAGTATGAAACCAATCTACAACCTTTTGTAGCATCCTCTCAATCTTTGTTAAAATGAGGGCTTTATAACAGGGCATTTTCCTCCTCCTCAAGAGCCAACATATGCTTGTGCAAAGCTTTAACAATTGTTAGGATTCCTCACATACCATCTGTCAATAATAGACTTGTCTGAACCAAAATCATCATGCCTAGTCTCTCAAAGAATTTGAAGTAATTCATCCACAAAAACATTCTCCTTGGGAAACTTCTTAAATTCATCAAAGTTCTCATTGAGTAATTTCCCATTTTCCTCACTTGGGCTCTTTGGTGATCCATTATCCTCACTTTCATGATTTTTTTCCTCTAATTGGTTTTTATCACAGGTTAGCTTACTATCCTTGCCATGTGAACTGTGCACCTTGGATCGAGTCTCAAGAACCTAGAAAAACAAGCACCGACAAACATAATCATCCATTCCTACTCAAAACAAAACCTACAAATTTATAGAATTCAACGTTGAAAAGAAAATAAAAATAGAATGCATCGTTGATTTAAGTAAACAAAAATAAACCTTCATTTTGTCAGAGTATAAAAGAACTCACTACTTACCAAACACTCACCCTTTCAATAAGGCCATACTTGTGTAATTTCACCTGCGAAATGAGCTAATAATTGAGCTTTGCTGAAACCACAGGAAATGAGTGAAATGATTGTATGCATGTATTTAAGGGCTATGTGAAGCGGATTAGCATGGCAAAATAAATGGTATATGGCAAAAATTGAAGGTGCAAAGTGCCTTGGAAGATGACAAGTATAAGCTAAGAAGCCATGTCATGATGAGACAAATGAAAATCCTCCTTTCCAAGAGAATTGACATGTGCCATTAGAAATTGTGTTTTCTTTGGTGTAAGAAAATTGGTGTTGTATTAAGCGAAATTGAAGATGAAATTATGATTTTAAAGGTAGTGAGCATTATAGACAAATAAATTCTTCCCCAAAAATGTTCGTGACTAGAAGAATTTATTTTGTAACTCTGTCCAACTTTCCATTCATGCCCTTGTCAAGTATCTCAAAAAATTAATGTCTTACAATAAAAAACCTTGACATTTTGACCTCAATCATCATATATTTTCTACTTTTCGCTCATATAACCGATTGCACTCATGTGAATAACGCAAACAAGTTTGTTAAGATAAAGTAGGACATAAAAAACGAGTGAAAGATGGACGCCATATTACTCACATTTGTAGGGGGTTTACCACTCAGTCTGGTATGATCCTTGGTCTAATTGGGAGGCCATGACCTTGAAAACAAATGAAAGCATTGTCTTGGACCTCTGTAATAGATTTGTGTCATAACCTAGTGAACATAAACGCAACGGAGATCACAACTATAATGATGAGCACATATACCAAATATTTATTGGGGAAGAATAATCTCCACCGTGGAATAAATGTGGGCCATGCGGGTGGTTAATTTCCATTGTCCAATCAAAATCCTCAATGACCCACACATGTCCCTTTTTTGTCGGTGATTGTTGAATGACGACGCCATCACAATTGTTGACGAGGGAGACTGTGCATGGAATCAACATCTTAGGAAGGTATATCCACTCCACATCTTCTTATATTAGATGTGTCCCTTGATACATGCATTTGAATCCCCCTTACATTTATTTGTATTCTAAATACCCAATAAATAAAAGGGTTGAAATTGCAAACAAATTTTCATTTCAGCAATACTTTTTCTACCATTCCTTATGCTCACAAATATCTTTATAAAAATATTTATTTTTTGGCATTTTTATTTTGGCCACTTTAAGTGTAAAATTGCCCTCATGCGAGTAATGCGAATGATATCGAGACATTACAGTGGCGAAAATGTAGAAGAAGTCCGTTGAATACAAACAATTTGATATGTAGAATAGGTGCATGATATGCAGAGTTTTAATTCCCAAAATTTTATTTCTAACTTTTCACCCATGTCTTCGCCTTATCTAACAAATTAAATGTTATGCAACCAAAAAAATGACACCATAAAAAAGTAAAATAAAAAATAGAAACCTAAATCGACAGAAGAATTTTTCCTTTTGTTTATATGTCCATTCCCCGGAGGGGCTCAATTATCAATGATTGTGCCTTGCATTGATTGTTATTTTGCAATTACTCGGGCTTAAAACTGAAAAGTGTGCATGTAAAGTACTATAAGAACCAATCAATGTGGTTGGGTTTTAGAATTAGCCCCAGTTGAATTCTCACCATTTTTTGTTAGCCCCTTTAATCTCACAATATAATGCGCAAGAGGTTAAGACGACTAGGAGAAGCACATGTAACAAATATTATTTGTGTAGGAACAATCTACTATGTCAAATAGGTGTGAGGCATGTAAGTATTTAATTCCCACCTTTTAATTTCCAACATTCCATTTATGTATATGTCTTACCTGTCAAATTTAATGCTTTCAAATCGTAAGTCTTAGTGCTGTGAAACAAAAAATAACAATCTTGATAGTTGAAAAAATTATACCTTTCGCTAATATATCTAATCACTTGAAGGCCTCAATTATCGATGGTTGTTTGCACGCCACAACCTATTTTCCTATAATTACTTGAAACAATTGCAACTTGATACAGAGGCTACAAATTGTTACAAGGCATAAGAATTTAGATTGTGTTTTCGAACTCTAAACCTTTTTGAGTTTCCCCATTTTTCCCCCTCTTTGTGACATTGAAATGATTAAACACAGCACAAATGACAGATAATATTTGGGTAAGAACAATATGATCCATGGAATGGGCGTGAGACATGCAAGAGGGGTATTCATTTAATCAAATTGTAAGATGTTTGAGTCTACTTTAAAATCATTTTTAATATTTCCTAAAATATACATGTTTACAACCCATTTTTTTAATTGAATGGATCTAATAGATTTACATTGACTGCCAACACTGAAATTGTAAGCAATAGATTTACCTGAAGCTTATGCCTTCGAAGATAAAATCTACTTGGTCATTTGCTCTTCATGTGATTAGTGAATAAATTGACATGTCACATTTTTACAAGTCATCCAAATTCTTTAACTAGCATCATATTATTTGAATTTTTACATTTTATTGTATGGGATAGGTACATGGCATGCAAGAATGTAATCTCCAGAATTTAATGCATAAATTGGTCCTATTGGGTATCTCACTAGTGCTCTCTACCAAATGAAATGTTGTCCATTTGACAAGGCACTCAAAGCTAAAAATAATGGAGCTGAAGATACACTAAGTTTCTACCATAAAATAAGGATCTAATTCATAGGACATGATAAAATTCCATTACATTTACGTGTCGTATATATCAAATTAAAAAATGTCGCAATCGAAAACATTGTTGTACCATTGAAATAAAAAGATATTCCTTTTTTTGGAAGATAAATATACTTGCCAATTGCATTCATTTGATTATTGTGAGCGAGTTTGAAACCCACACTATCGCAGTAGCCCATGCATATAGAACAATAATCCTTCGGATTGGACCAATTTGTTCTATGGAATAGTGTACAAAACATTACAAGTATTTAGTGCTCCTATCATTTAATTCCTGAATTTCATTCACGTCATTGCATATTCCAACCAAATTATATTTCGTCTAATTTACAACTGTTGAAGTTGGAAAAATAAAACGAAAAATACAAAGTATAACCACCAAATTTATGTTAGTCATTATACAAATGAGAAGGGGACTTGAAATTTTTGATAAGAAGCAAATGACGTCGTTGGCTTTTGTACTCTTTATCAAATGGATTGTACCATCTTTTCTTCCGCAAATCTTAAAGCACAAATTGCACTCATCTTAATAATGCAATTCAGTTTGAGAATGATACCAAATAGGTTTCAGACTTTCAATTTACAAGGTTATTTGGATAGAAAAATTCAAGTTCTTTATCGTGTTGGATCCACAATTATTTACTTCTCACATGTTCATTTTTGACTTTCCATTCATGTCCTCGTCAGGTATCTTGAAAAAATTAACATTGCTCACGATGAAAGTATGTTGACTGTTGTAAATAAAATATAGTAACGCCTGATTTTATGGCAGTCACTACCTTGTCGCTGATCTAACATGCCCTACCACATGTCCCTGACCTCATTTATCAATGATTTTTTGTACATCACATCTTCCTTGAAAGCTTAACGATGATCTTTCAAATAAAAAGGGACGCTGCACAATGTTACAAAAAGAAAGAATCATCGCTAGGTTTTTAAGCTTTAATCTTTTGGAGATACCCTCCAAATGCAACTACTTACAACTTTTTAAACACAAGTTTCTCAAAAGTGATGGGACTTAAATCGTAAAACTACAAAGTTTTTTACGAGCGCATATACCAAAGTGCTTATTCAGGGTTCACACGTTTCTCTTTGAAGAGTGAACTTCAGACAGTGCTACCATTTTCCCCAAATTATAGACACTTCTCTAAAAAACTCAAACCTCTTTTTCTACACCCCTCTTCCTCTTCGCTCATTCTCTCCCTCCAATTTAACACCTTCAAAAGATCCCGAATAACATTTCCATCCTAAATTTCATTTAAAAAAGAGAATGAAAGGAAATCTATAGCTCGAACAAAATGTATATGTGTAAAATTTATTTTATTGTAAATAAATTTCAATAAAAAAATCAATTAATAAAATCATATTGAAATGATTTATTTTCGATGGGGCTAAATTATAAAAAATAATAACTAAATAACAAAAAATAACATTAATGGTTTTGCAGTATAGGGTACTTGCCAAATTTACCTAAGACTTTATAATCTGTTTTGAACGACTGTCAAAAATAACAATGGCAAATTTCAGTGCCCTACTTAAAATTGGAACTGAAATTTAAACTTACAGGCAATCATTCATTCATCCACATGCTACGGCTGCCGCTCGTACCGCAAAGGCCTTGGACAACACTTTTTCCGCATGATTTAGATTTCGAAATATAAAAATGTTAAACTTTCCTGAACCAGCATGTAAACAAGTATTTTGCGATTAATTGCTTTCTTCCTTCACATATTTTTAAAGCCCATATCGAGTGCATCGGTTGGATACCAGCGCTCTTCATTTTCCGGGGGTTTAGCTCTCAGTGTGCAGTTTTGCGCGTGAAGACCTAACTTTCATGATGCCCAAAAAAATGTAGCGTTTGTTCGTTTTTTTTTCGAATTTATTATTGTTATAACTAGGCATTATTTTGCGATCATTATGAGTGTGGCAACGGAATCGCCGTCCCCTTCTTCGAGTAATGATGATTTTGCGAGGTTTCTTGATGTGGAACTGCAAGAAAGCAATGAAGAAAGCTCTGAAGAAGAAACTCCAATTCGGACTTTGTTAACGACGGGATATACGACATATACGGGATACCATGCTTATTTAAGAATTTATAAGCGAGCGAGTATTATCTATTATGGATTATCCACTCAGATTTAAGTGTAGGATATTTTTTTTCATTATATTAGATTTTTTGGGAACATTGGCTGATACCAACTTTTGCTTGAAGTCAAGTCTCTTGAAATTGTTGCAATAATTATTATTAATGTTCATTATTATTTATTATTATTATTTTCATTTCTGAATAAAGCTTAAAATTGGAAGGGGAGTATGCATATATTTATCACAAGGGATTCATTATATAAACTTATGTTATATCCCATGTATTCTTGTCAAATAATAAATAATACCCATATTTTTAAATTTAAATATCAATCTTCTATTATTAGTACTCTCTTTCAATAGGAGCATTTCAATTATTAAATACCCCTTATTATACCTATATCTAAACTACCCATTTTCCCTTTACATTTTTAATTCCCCTTTTTATTTCTATCTTTTAAATGTTGGATTCAATGTATTACATTTTTAAAACAAGGCAATTGTATTTCCACTTATTACCTTGATCGAAATTCTTATTGGACTCCAAAAGTACAAACCTTTATGTGTAATTTATTTTGCTCATTTCTTTTATTTTCTATCTACACTTGTCACACTAAACAAACTTTGTATACTAACATGAAGAGTCATATGTGGTTGTATTCTTGTTGGTTAAATATATTAATTTTCATAAAAAATTAAATCAAATGACAAAATAAATACTTTATTGATGACATTAGTGATTATGTGCTAGCTATTGGACTGTAACTAGCTTATTGGGTTCAATTCCTTTGTGTTATTACTCTAGAATTACATGTTGCTTCTCATAAAAACATTCTACTTTAGAAAAACACACAATGATATGTTAGATAAATTTTGACTAATATTTAAAATTCCTGTATAATCTCATGTTACATGCAATGCTTCAAAATTCCTTTGCGATATCTACCATAGAATCAAAATTACCAAGAACATGTCTAATACATGCATCCCTCTCAATTTGATCTAAATTGGGTCGAAACATATTTGCTTCACAAGTCACAATATATACATGTATCCCATAGCTTAATGACATTAATAAGTTTTTAATTGTAGTATTATCCAATTGACATTTTGGTTAGATTTTTGAATTTGGACAACAAAATTTTCAGTTTTTTTCTCATATTGAAATGGAGTTTAACATGGCATTAAGTAATAAAAAACAGTTCAACTACAATAGTTATGGATCTTGAACTCCTAATAAAAATTTACGTAAAGCATTCACTCTCGCCATTCAATTGAGGAAGATGAGATCTTATTTGCTTGATGTTGACACTACATAAAAACAAGCCATTTTTTACACAACTATTATACAATTTAATTGAGAGTTGTAGAATATATTTGGTTCCTTCATTTTTATTTACCATTTTCAATTATTATAGATGTTAAAATTATACTTATAATAATTTGTAGACTACTGACAACTCCAAACCTTCATCAGAGAAAATCCACATCATTTAGTTAACAAAATTAAATTTTAACATAATATTTTTTATTGCTTTAGACTTATCAAATATATAAAGAAGGCTAATATAAAACTATATTAATATTTAATTCTACATTAAATAGTTTGAAAATTCTACATTGTCGATGATTTAGAATTTCAACATTTTAATGAAAATATTTATAAAACTAAAATTCTTTTGAAATTCAATGTTACCTAAATATGTGTTTATTGTATCATATTTTACAAAATTATTAAGACATTATTTTATTGAGAAAATGCAACATTAAAGACTGTGGAAAGTTACGAATGTAACGAATGAAATTAATTTATATATATATAACTAACAGGAAAAAATAATGTGGAATGTGATTGTTTTTTGAGTAACTCCCCCCTCTGAATCAGGTGGTATCGGAGTGGGTTTTACATTAAGATGTGATTATGAAAGAAGGTTGAGGTTCTTTGAATCAAAGAGAATATTGGTTTATTGATTAGTGAGTTGCATTGAGAACAGGGCTGAATTAAGTATTAGAAGAGCCCTAGGCAATAATTGAAAAGAACACTCTACTTATAATTTTATTTAATAATGTTTTTCTATAAAATTAATAAATAAAATATATGCACATTATTGTATTTTAAAATCTATATCAATGATCATAATAATTTACTTATTTAGAGTTAAGTTGCCAATACATTTTGGATAAAGGTACAAATACGAAGTATTTGATACATGGATATGACAAAAAAAATTCTTGTCCTAGATACGACATTATATACTACCATACTATATATACACACACACACACACACACACACACACACACACACACACACACACACACACACACACACACACAAATCCAACCTAATAACTAGGAATTAACCACATATTATGCATATGAAAAACAAAACAAGATAAATAACCGCAAAAAAGATCTACTTATAAATTCTTTAAACCTATGCACAAGCATCCTCCCCACCACATCTAGTTGAGGTGTTTATCACATTTATCTCATTCATGCTTATTTTTGTCCTTGTTTTTGATGGCTTCCCTTTGTTACCTTCCATAGAATAATGTTGTTGTAAAAAAATATAATTTTTTTTGTAATGATGTATTAAATTTTGTGAGCGAGCTCTGGGTCTCCTTGGGTGTTCAAGGAGTGGAACACTATTTGTGCCATTATAATTCAAACATATATTTTCCTTCCTTCGAGGAAATCAAATGATGCCAGGGATATGATTTTTTGCTGCAAAAATGAAATTCTATTTGCTATTATCTTTAAGGTTATTTTATGCAAGCTATTACACTGTGAATTAAGCATTTATGACCGCAGTATATCTACATCTGTTTGTTTGGGTCAAACCTAAATTTGCAGTGTTAAATTTATATATAATTTTTCATGCCTTCGTTGATTTCTCAGTTTCTGCTGAAAGTCCTCTTTTGATTAGTGCCTAGAACCCCTAGCAAATCTGGGCTTGAAAGCCATTTGGTCCAGGTGCCTTCTCTCTTTCTAGAGAAAGTATTATTTCTTGTAATTTCTCTTTAGTTGTTGGGATTAATGCTTTTGCATTCTTGCCTTCTACAATCAGCTTACTGATAAGTTTACCAATAAAGTCTATTGTGCTCAGAATTTATTTTGATACGACTCTGATTAGATATTCTTGAAGTATTGGCTAGCTTTGGTTGAATATTGTCTGAGCTAAGAGAACAAATCTTATGGAAAATTACTTAAATAATTGAGAGGATTGATGTTTTGGACCACACTTTGTGGTCCATCGGCAGGCTGAAAGATAATATTACAAACAATAGATAACTCAAGTTACAACATAAGAGGTTCATGTCTTCGATGGAGATATGGTTGGTTATTGAGGGGATGATGTCTCCTGCTGATAAAGCTCTTATTGATGAAGCTGAAGCTGAAGCTGAAAAAGAGGGCATGGGTGGAGACCTCCATTTTATTACCGAAATCCCTCTCTCTGGAGCTGACCTTAAAAATGCAGTGATTAAAGTATTTTAACTATCTCGGATACAGGGAATTTCAGAGCAAGAAATTAAAGGCATGACCCTTTGGTGACAATGACAACAGGAGATTGCTTGAACAAAAAAGAACTTCTATTTCAAATAACTCGCCAATAAGTGGAAGAACCAATCTGTGCAAGCTTCATTCAAAATTCCTTCCTCTGAAGCAGCTGTAAAGGAAAACCTCATATATACTCGCAAGAGGGTCCGAGGATTAGAAGGCCTTTTGGATCTAACAGAAAATCTTTTGGAGTCAGATTTTGTCAATTGATAGACAAGGAGATCTGTCCTTATAGCAAACCCACAATCTCATTTGGGAGAAATCTATATGAACTTCTCAAATGATACTGAGATTAAGTTGGTTGCTGAGTGGTTGAAGTGAAAAACTAACACCCTCAATTTTCTTTGTAGAATGCCATTGGAGAAAGACCTCTACAAATGTTGTGCAAAAAATTGGGAGAGGTGTGGATTGAAGGTATAATCCTCTTGGGTTATGTATGTATCCTTCTTGATATGGTGGAGGCTGCCCAGGGCATTTACCAAAACGCTGTCTGGACGATGCTGGAGCTTTAGCTTATGTTCAGCCATGTCATGAGGATTTCAGTAAAGAATCTGCTTCCTAACATAAGTACCCTCTTTGGCTGGAATTCCCTCGCCTACCATAACACTTTCGAGCTTGCATAGAAAAAATTGTCCTATCATTTTGTCGATTACTTGTTGGCGATAAATGAGGTTCACACTCCTTGCGTCCCAATGGTAGAGTTTGTGTAGAGGTGGACATCTCAAGGAAATTCCCATCTGAAATTTGTCTCCTTTTTAATGGATCTCCTTTCATTCAAAATGTGTTGTATTTCGATCTTCCCAATTGTTGTTTTGCATGCTTTTCTCCCACTCATTTGATTAAAGATTGTCCTTGCATATCCAACAAAATGTTGCCTTACATTCCGATGTGCATAACAAATCCCATGAACGTGATAACGCAAAACGCTCCAAGACTTCAGCTAATTCTCAAGGGTGGCAAACTAAAACAAAAAAGAAGAATAAGCAGGTACCACAACAAGATAAAACTCTAGGGGTGGACAATGGATTCCTGATAGGGACTCTTAACTGAATGTTGTACAAGATGATGGTAACTTGGGAATGAAATCACAAGGGTCGTAATTGATTGCACAAGTTAAGATCGGAGCTAATAACAAGAGTCCACCAGAAGGGCCTGCAGTGGTAGCAACAAATGTTGAATTGAATACCACACCGTGCAATGACAAGTTCCCTGCTAATCCAACCACAAGCCAACCATCATCGCATGGAACCTTACAGGCGCAAGAGGTTACTCTCAAATTTTTTTTTGCAGTCCTCGAGCAGGGACTTGAGATAGAATGACCATGAAGCTGAAAATAGAGGCTTGGAATGTTAGAGGGGCATTGGAAGTGGTAGGCAAGCTCTTGTTCGATCAGTCACGGCCAACCATCATTCGAATGTACTCTTCTTGCAAGAAATAAGTCACTGGGTTCAGACTATGAGTGTTGATGAACAATTGGAATGGAGAATATATTGCTACCTCTCACGAGGACGGTAAACGAGGGGCTGTGTGTGCTATTGCTTCTTGGCTTAGTCCCCATGTAATTGATAAAGGTGAGGACCCTATTTCATGGTGCAGTTGGGTAACAATCATGCTTTGTGGCAAAGTGTGGGGTTTTTGTTCAGTGTATGCACCTAATGATACAATTGGTAGAATTCATTTGTGGAAATGAATTGCCCAATTACTTCCCATTGCTGAATGGGTCATGGGTGCGACTTCAATATGGTTAAGTAGGATGGATATTGGGTTAGGGGGCATGAAATTACTCTTTGGCCTGAGGAATGAGGAGTTTGGACTGATTGCAAAAGGATACTTGGTATTTTTGATATTAAGTGCGGACAAAAGACTTTAGATTCAACCAGATGGCATTCTTGGTCTTATCAACAGGAGGGCCATAATAGAATGCAGGCTAGGTTGGATAGGTTCTATGGAAACCTTCAAGCTACCACCTTCTCTTCTTGTGGCAAACGTTCGGTTTTTGTTGATGCCTCTATTACTGGATCTGATCATTTACCAATCTCCACTCAATTGATAATTGGTATCGATGTCCAGTGAGATAAACTTTCCTCATATAAGTTAAATCAAAATGCCTCTCTCCTTGAGTCAGAAGAATGCTTAAAGGCTATCGCTAGAATTTGGTCTCTAGTCCCTACCCATAACAAAGATGAAGGGTTGATTCTTTGGTGGGAAGCAACCATTCTTTGCACTAACAAGTTCCTTTGAGGATGGAGCTGAATAGTTGCCAGGGTGCCAAAAGGGAGAGGAAAAGACGCTCGACCTCAGCTTCAACACATTAGACACAGGCTGGAATTGAACCCTTTCAATGCAGAAAAGTGAAGGACTGCAAGTGAACTAAAATCTCAACTCAGGAAATTTGAAGAATGTAAGGCATGGGGAGCTAGACACAGGCTGGAATTGAACCCTTTCAATGCAGAAAAGCGAAGGACTACAAGTGAACTAAAATCTCAACTCAGGAAATTTTAAGAATGTAAGGCATGGGGAGCTAGAGTTAGGGGCATCTTCATTGGCTTGCAGAAGGTGATGTGCCCTCCAAGTCTTTCTTCCACTATCTCAATGAAAACATATTGCAGAAAGGATTCTTGTGATATGAGGCTCCAATGATAATCCATTGGATGATGAGCTTCAAATTTAAGAAATTTTTCAAGGCCATTTTCAGAAGATTTATGTCTGTGGGTGCTGATCCTTTATGTACTACTCGCATGGATTTTGTCAAGCAAGTAGTTACCAAAAAGGTAGAAACCTATGAGAAGGTTTCTATATCTAGAGAACTGGTGCTAGAGGAGCTAGAGGCAGCAATGAAGGATATGATAAATGACAAATTTCCAGGTCCTGATGGTCTCCCAGTGGATTTTTATAAGAAGTTATGGCCTTTGGTTGGACCAACTTATCTAAAAGTGTGTCAAGAATCCATAAAAAGGGGCATTGTTGGGGTCCTCATCAATGAAGGATTGATCAAACTTATTCCAAAGGACTCCAAAAGGGAGTGCAGTTGGTGGACTATTACCCTCCTCAATGTTTCCTATAAAATTTTAGCAAATACCCTTGTGAGAAGGATTATGTTATTGGTGCTACACATTGTTCGAAAAGAGTAGGTTGGCTTTATAAAAAGCAGGTTTATATTGGATAATCTAACAATTGCATGGGAAGGTTTGAAATGGGCTAAAGAATCTAGGTAAAAGGCTCTTTTCTTGAAAATCGACCTTGATAAAGCCCATGATTTGGACAGAGAGGGATTTTATTTTAAACATGTTGGATTGGCTAGGTTTTGGCTCCCTTTCCACAGGGCAGTGGAAACTCAGATTTCAAATGCCTCAATTGCAGAAATCCATCAAACAAGGTTGTCCTTTAGCCCTACATCTCTATGTTACTGCTGCTGATGCTCTTGGATACTTATTGGAGGCAGTGAGAGTTTAGAGTCAAATTCGATGTGTATCCTCACCCAATGACAACCAACTCATCAATTTTTACTTTGTTGACAACTCGGCTCTAACACTTGAACTTACTCAACAATTCCTTGAAGGAACAATGATTTGTTTCGATACCTTTGCTGAGGTTGTTGATGCAGTTGTAAGTGAAGAAAAATAGAAGTCTTGATCTTTGGGCAAGACGACTCTCCTCCTTGTTTGAACTAGCGATGGAAACTCATTAAACTAGGTGAAATTGTCCGTTATTTGGGTACTCTGTTTTGTATGCATCTCTCTATGGCCGATTAATGGCGGTGGGTATTAATTTTTTTTTGAAAAAATGCTGCTAATGTTGAATAAGCTTGGCCTTCCTCTTGCTGGGAAGGTAACAATTGCTGACAAAATTCTAGCAGAAGGGCATATGTTCAACTCTTCTTGTTTGTTTTCTTCCCAAAGAACATTTAAAACACTTGAGAAGATTCGTAGAATTTTTCTATGCGGCAAACAAGGAGGGAAAAAAGGACTTCCCCCTGTTACTTGGGATATTTGAACTCTTCCAAGAGATGAAGGGGGGTTGGGAATTCCAGAAATAAGAGTGCAAGGACTAGTCCTTGCCGGAAAGTGGATTGTATGGACAGTGATGCCCCTTGGCATGTCCCTTGTCATAGAATTCTAAATGCACAACATGTCCATAAAATAACAGGGGCTTTTTTAGTGCGCGACATAATTGGCAACACTAGTGCATTTATAATTGTTGAATCAACACCTCTTAAGAGAAGTTGGGCTACTTGGAAGCTTCTCTCAACTTTTATCCATTGGTAGTTTGAGGGCTCATGGGATACTCGGGATTTAGTGGCATGTCCTGTTTGGACCTTCAAATCACCACATGGACAAGTTGGACTTCAACCTTTTTTTGCAGGCAAAAGGTTGTCAGTTCTATTGGGGAGACCTTTGGAACAAAGGACGAGAACATTCGAAAACTTGGAAGGATTTAAATAGGGGTCAAATTTTGTCTCCGGCAGTTAAGAGTGCTTTCTAAGAACTCTATAGTATGATTCCAAAAAGTTGTCTTTTCAAAATGCAGCTTGAGAGTGTGGGCCCAAATTGGAGGCATTGGAAGTGGAACACTAGAAAAAATCTTCTCAACCATTATTCAAAGGACTTGTATTATCAAGCGTGTCATTGTAATCCTATTGCCACACAATTGAACAAAAAATGGCAGGTCAACAACCGTGAAGTGAGATGACAATGACAGTGCCAAGTTATTTGGAAAACACAAACAACCTTCAAATTGAAGGTCCTTGGCTGGTTATTATTACATCAGGGTCTAGCTGTCAAAGCATGATTGAGTAAGACTGGTTTAGTGGATGCATTTTGTATTGCACGTGGGAAAGACGAAACTGTTGACCATATCTTCTGGAAATGCCTAATGACAAGAGGTTTTTGGGGGTGGTTGCAAGCTGAATTCACTTTCCTTTTTATTGCACCTCTCTCGGTAAGGGTCTCTCTTAGGAGATACTTGGATGTTTAGGGACAGTTGCAAGTGTTTATGGCATACAACTAGGCTGGTGGCAATTAGTATTTTTTGGAGAACAAGATGCCAAGCCGTCTTTCATGAGGATACCTCCCTTCTCAATTTGGGGAAGTTTAAACTCTTCAAACAAGAGCTGGCTTTAATTGTACAATCTAATTTTGAGTGGTTTCGCGAAGATGTGAACTCTTTGCCCATTGTGGCACAAGCTCAGGTGCTTTCTTTCCTTCCTTATGTAGGGAGATATTCTTTTACTTAGCATTATGCCCATCTGATGTACACTTTTGTTTCTTGAAGTAATAGAAGACACATTTTCCATTTTTTTTTTGTACAAAATAAGGTAGATATCAACCATAAAAACATCAAATAATTAGTGCCTGATAACATTATTAAATAATTGTTAGAGAGGGTCGAAAAAGATTGCGGAAGGTTGAAGTCAATAATCATCCAAGCTGTCCATTATCCCAACTTTTGCGGTCTTTAGACACTAACTATTTTCGAGTTTGCTTTTTTAGCTTGTTTTATGATAGAACTTGGTATTATTGTCTGTCTGCTATCTATATAGCTCTGGATTTCTGCCTTCAGAGTGTCTGCTCGGTTTTGCAGATGGATTGGTTTTAGTGGTAAGTTGCATCTCATGTTCCTGCAATTTCAATGAGTATCCCTGATTTGAGATTTCATGGCAGATAACTCCTTACGTGCTTCTTTGATGTTGTTGAATACATTTCAAACACTTGATTCATTTACTTTTTTAGTTATTCCTTAACAATTCTAAGTGTATTGGCAAATTTGTACATCTGATAAGTGCTAACTTTTATCCCTTTCCCTCATGGCCTCCTTTTTTTTTATTGAAGAAAATACATCATTTATTTCATAATAGAAACAAAAGACCTACACTAGCTGAACAGTAGGATTACAAGGGAAATCTCATCCTATAAAATCAAGGAATGCACCTGAGCCCGAGTCCTCCTTTCCACCATTTTTAGACCAGTTTGTGGGTTTCCAGGTGTTGCAGCAAATGTTTGAGATGGAAGAATGATGTCTAGCTGGATTGGCCAATGATCAGAAATAGCTAGATAATGAACACATACCACTATTTGTCATTGTCTTCTGATCCAGTTTTTGAAGATGAAAAATCTATCCAGTTTTTGTGCTATATAGCGATTTCCTTTTCTCCTCTTGTTCCATGTATACTGGCCTTGAAAGATATGCAGACATACGAGAGCTTGTGTTTCTATCATCCTGTTGAACCTTTGATTAGCTTTAGTGCCTCCCTTCTTTTCATTCTGTGTCCTTTATCATATTGTAGTCTCCTCTCAAAATCAGCAGTTTGTCTCTTTGTAATCCATTCAGACATATTATTTAGGGGTTGATCTTGAGGAGCCATGAATGGGTTATGTGATTGATACGATGGCTACTTTTTTGTTATATTCATAGAGAAGAAAGTCCCTGCTATTCCCTGACTCCGTCTTCTGAATGATATGAGTGTTTATTACTTATTAGGTTTTGTGTTTATGCTGTCTGCCATTTTCCATATCTGTTTTTTTGGTTCCCTATAGTTCTTGTGTATTGAATCTTGTCTTCTAAAGTCCTAATAGGCCAGTTTTTCTTTGATCTACCTCCTGTTTTAGATATTTGTATCTGGTATGTAAGCCTTACCCTCCTACATTCCAGTTGACTGATTTTATTGCCAGTTTTATTTTTGTAGTGCTCTAGAGCTTGCTAAAATGTCATGTCTCCTCCCATCCTTAATATGTTTGTCTGATGAGTTGGAAATTGTCTGCTTCCAAGAGGGCTGCTATTAAAGCTGACACATTGGTTGCTTTTTCTTCTCTTTCTATTGCCCTAAGATATGAAAGAGGATTAGTATCTCCCCTGGTATTTCTCATTTTGTTTTTTGTGTTTCTTCTTGCCCTTCATCTGTCATCTCCGTTCTCTCAATAGTTGATATTTTTCTGTTTTTGTTATTTGATTATCATCAATCTCTTATGTTTTTTTAAAGTTTTATTGACTTCCATTTCTTATTCTCTTTCCTTTCTGGTATGTTATATTAGTGATTATGTCCTGTTTTATTTTCATTTTCAATTCGCGTGCTTATCTTTTCTGAAACAGATTGGAGGTTTCAAAATGCACATTTTTGACTGTTAAATTCTTAGATTTTTCCATTTGTAAAAGCCTTTGCCTTGTTGTTAGCTTCCCATTTCACTGGTGAAGTGCTTGATTTTTGTTTATACCAGCTTATCTTGTCTGTGCTCCCTTGAAGTTTCTATTCTTTTCCTTTTTCCACATGGATTTCATCTCGTCCACTTCTTTTTTGTTGCAGTGAAGGATATACCTTAGCAAGATGGTTGCATTGCTGAATTTTTTTGCACCTTAGGGGTGTGTTCTTCTAGTCCATTGGATGCTCCCATGTCATGCTAATTGTAATTGGATTTTGTATAGAAATGGTCTCTCTACCTCTATGTTGATGCAAGTCCTTGCTTAATTCAGAGCTGTTTTTTTGGAGGGATCCAAAGCTATTGTTAGCTCTGAAATTTGTCTTCCAAGTATCATAGGAAATCAAATTATCAAACCTCTCTTCGGAGCAAAACAGCCACATAATTCCAATCTTCAGCTTCCTGACTAGAGAATTGGCATCCCATCGCTCCTTGATTACTAGTTATTTCATTTCTAGCTTATTAAGCACTGATACAATTTGAGAAATACTTTATGTATGGTAATTATTGTTACATCACTTGAAATGGGGTGCATGCATAAATTATTTGGTGAATAACTTTCATGTCTATTACATAAAAAACTTATTTATTGGGTATAATCAGAATGAAAAGGCGAAGATTGTGTGATGGAGGAATGGAACACGGGGGAAGAACAGAGGTGCAAATATCTGTGCAGGAAGACATTACAGGTATTTGAAAGGCCTTCGAAGAGTGTGCTTTTTATGCGTATTTAAAAGGTTTATAGATACTGTTTTCATTTCAATTGTTGTCATATTTGAATGAAAATAATTCACTGATTTTGCATGCATTTCCACTCTTTTCCAGATAAAGTACAATCATTTAGTAGTAGTAAAAACTGCCCTCCCCATCCAGGATTTATGTGGGGAGTTTGCATTCGATGCGGTGTGATGAAGCCAAATTCAGAGTCGGATGATCAAATTGGAGTTGCTCTTAAATATATTCATAAGGTATCTATTTTCTGAAAGCTTATCCCTAGATCTAATGGTTGTCCCATTGGCTTGAGTTGTAAATCAATATGTAAAAATATAATCTTTGCTGTTTGAACAATATACATAAATGGTTGCGTTTGTGGATAATACAATTAGGCTAAATTTTACATTATGTAATGGCCTGCATTGATCTTTAAGAGGGATACAACTGAATTGTATGTTCATGCAATTGAAATAATTTGTATGTTAAAATCCTGTAGGATTTTGAGCTCACCGATAAAGAAGTTGCACGATTACGTGAAAATGATCTGCAGAAGTTATTGCCAAGGCAGAAACTGTATTTAGTGCTGGATTTAGATCACACATTGCTCAATTCTGCCCGGTTTGTTGAAGTTCCTCCTGAAGAGGGGGCATATGTTGCATCAACATACTTAAAGGGCATATCAAATGCAGAGTCAGGTATCATAGTTACCTGAATAGTTCTACAAACATCGTTTTAATTTTTGAAACAATTTGTTTTGCAGCTGTAAGGACTTTTGACTAAATGGTGCTAGGCAATTTATTTGTAAATAAGTTGACCTCATTTAAGGATTGCATAAGGAGTAGCCATGGATCAGTTCTCATTGCTAGGGCCACCCTTATTTGAGCATATATATGTCCTTAGAAGATAAGAAATGAGATCTATGATTGAGTAGTGACAGAAATCATTTTACTAAATCAGAGTTTTCTCATTAAAAGACCAGAAGAAAAATTCATGAATCATCTCTCATTGCTAGTGCCACCCCTTATTTTCAATAAATCAATCTTTTATGGGGCCCACTCCCTTCTTTGTACTGTACAGTGCAGCTCCAAAAGCCAGCTAGAGGCTTGGGAAAGAAAGTATAGCACAGTTGTAAAATATGGCCCTGAGGTATGGCTTATAATCTTGTAAAATATGGCCTTGATGTATGGCTTATTACCTAACTCCTAATCTTGCAGGCTTACCAAAATCTAGGAGTACATACAATACTACTATTGCAAGTATCCAAAAACAAATTAGGGAAATTGACCTGAACATATCTTTATAACAACTCAAAAGCAACTATAAACCCAACTAAAAAACGACACTTCAAAAACTCGAGCAAATACTAGGCCCAAACAAAGAGTTGGCCATGGACGTTCATCAACATGAGGTAAGTGGGTAAAGTACCATTGCTGGCTTGAGATTTGTCTCTTCAGTATCTCTAGAAACCTCACATGTCCCATACCAAATGCAAGAGCTTGACACCAAGGACAGGAGCCTCCATGCATATCCGAAGTAGTGTGATTGCTACCCATGGTAAGCGAATTGGCACTAAGAACCACCAATTTCACGAGAGTGCTCCACTTCTTGCTTTTGACATAGAGCTTGTCAAAGGATATCAAGAAGCATTTTGAGTTGAATCCTCCTGCCACACCACAATATCATCTTAGAAACAACTATATGTAAGACTATATTTCAAATTAGCGATCCAAATCTAGACTAATGATCCATGAGGATTTGGAACTTTGATCAACTCACAATATTATGATGAAATCCCAAATTGATTGCCATCTTCACTATTAGCTTCACCATCATCTCAAGCACACGTGGTCAAAACTACATAGCCTAAATCGTCGTATCTGGTACCACACAAATCCAATAGTGCTCAAACCTTTGATTAGCTCACAATATCATGATGAAACCCCAAATTGAATGTCGTTGTCATTACTAGCTTTGTCTTTATTCCCAAACACGTGGTGAAAACTGCATAGCCTAAATGGTTGTATTCGGTACTGCACAACATCGATAGTGTCATACCTTGTTCAACATTTATTTTGTATTTTTTTAGAAAACTACACAACATGAAATATGAATATGTAGTATCAGTAAATGGTGTAGTGTACATAATTCCAGTTGTCATTTTGATGTGGAATTTCACACTCAAAAAGCGTTGCTTGCACAAATACATGCATCAAATTATACCACACAATGACAATGGATAAAGAGAGACAAATCAAGAATTCTAAGTCTAGTGCCATAATCACAATGGTATGATAGCTAAGATGGTCAATTTGATTATCCTCTCTCTCTCTCTCTCACAGTAATATAGATTAGGATACAAGTCAAAGACCATACTAGGGCTAACACACAAGCCAACAATAAAGCCTTGAGGTTTAATCGTCGTGAACGTAAAAGAGGTTAATCCACATTCATATTGAAGGTACAAGGTTCCAAAGCCTATATATATCTAAGATATGGGGATGGGATCTTACTAATATCCTGATGGTTGTAAACAAGAGCTAAGGTAATAAGAAAGATGTAATCCAAAACTAAGGGTTGTAATGTGATTAGGTGGTAAATGTGCTATAAAGAGAACAACAATGAAATAGACAAATATATGCTACACTATTGTAGTCTAATACACTATACATCAACATAATCAATCAACCAACATAAAAGAAAGAGTTAAGGGTTAGGGATACTTACCTTTGACAAATTTTTTAGCACATTAATCCATGTGATGGGTTAGTAACACTCTATGAAAGATTGTCGTGGGTGGATCACAAGTGGGTTAGGTAGAGGATTTAAGGAGACCAATGTAGGGGTCTCTAAAGACCAAGGTAGATCTCATTGGTGCAACTCTTATTCTTGATGTTCCGAGTAGCCCAATGCTCCAATGGAGACTTCCAAGTATAAGCTCCACTAGACCTTGATACTTCTAAACCTTTATGGGCAAATTTGCGTGCACATGCAAAGCGGACTATGTAACGATATCTTTGAGAATTGACAACAATGATACCTCTAAATATGGGAACATACCCTGAAGTCATGACTCAACTTAGCTGATGACATCAACCACCCTAAAGTCACATCTCAACATAACCAATGACACCCACCAGCTTTTGTCGGAGAGAGGGGTCTACTAGACTGCATCGACTGTGGTCAATGCAGTCGGCCACAAAGTCCCTAAAAGGTGAGGTGGAGGAGAGAGAAGGGAGGGTGGAGTAAGACACTTGGAGGAGGTATGAAGGTGATCTGAAGGGTGTACAAAATGATATGAAGACAATAGTATTGAGGATATCAATCATGTGGAGTGGACTATGTGATGAGATCTTTGAGAATTGGCAATAATGATACCTCTAAATAGGGGAATATACCCGGAAGTCATGACTCAACTTAGCTGACGACATTCACCACCCTAAAGTCATGATTCAATTTAGCCAATGTCATCAACCAGTTTTTGTCGGAGAAAGGGGTCTACAAGGTTGCATCGACCATGGTCAATGCAATAGGCCACAAAAAGCCCCTAAAAGAGGACGTGGAGGAGAGAGAAGGGAGGGTGGAGTAAGACAATTGGAGGCATGAAGGTGATTTGAAGGGGGTATATGAAGATGATATGAAGATGGTAGTATCGAGGATATCAACCAGTCATAAATTGTTGGTAAGAAGGCTAAGGCACACTAGGGCAAGTTAAGACACATTAGGGCAAGCTAAGGCGCACTAGGGCCAACTAAGGTGCACTAGGGCTAGCTAAGGCAAGTTCCATGAGGATCTCTCATGAGGTGCTACAAACCAGCCCAAACCCCACTCCTAGTGCATCCTTAAGGAACACACTAATGTGACGACAATTTGTAAAGAGATATCGTTAGCAAGTGAAAAATAAGGTATATACAACAATCACTCAGATAGTATATGTCCAATTTCGATTCAAAAGAGGAAAAAATATTGTTCCATTGTTAGATGTAGCTTAATGAACAATCGATACACTTCATTGTTGACAATGGAGGCTAGAAGAATCTGATTTCACTTGAAGTAGTTCAGATATCAGTGTCATTCGGTGTAGTCCTTTGTGACGTTGCACCAATGCCATAGAATCTTTGAAGGAAATCCAATAAATATTTTTATGGATGTTGGTGAGAATAGATATCACATACTGGTGGTCTCTAAACCCTCACTCATAAACGCTAAGCAATGCAAGACTTTGTAAATTGTAGTAAGAAATTTGTTCTCTTGATGATTAGACTTGAACAAAAGGGCATCCTTGCGGTAGAAGCTATCACCATACCTCCTTAAACAAAAAAATAGCAATAGAGAAAATTGTTGGAGGAATAAAATATCTTTTCCAATCTTCAACTGTAGTACATAAGCATTGCATGGTAAGGCACACTATGGTCTAGATACTAGCTCTCCTCTTCCTAAGCTTCCCTCTACTACCTTTAATTCCTAGAGAAGTGATCAAATGGTCGATTCATGAATTTGTGAGTAAAGGATGCATCAAAACTAGCTCTTTGCCTTGTGGCAACCCCATTGTGCTTGTGCCAAAGTGTACATATTGAAATTGGTTTTACACTAACAAAATGCTCTAACCATCCATACCAAATGCAATTAGGTCTAATTCAGATATATATCAGACCTGATTACAAAAATAAGGAGCAGTCTAGAACATAGGAAATTAAGAAATAATGATAAATGCTTGAGAATGCTAGACAATAAGGGTTTAGATCTACAATAAACTTGAGTCACAAATCTAGAGGCAATCCTTAGTAACAAGTGGCATAATACGAATCCAGATGAGCAGATGATTCGACCTCTTAGGAGTTGGAGACCCAGAAAAAATGATGACTACAAATGTAAGGGCTATGATTTTAATTGAAAGCTTACGTTATTGGAATTTTCAAGGTAGAGGAAAAACTGATTCTTCAAATGCGATTTTTTTGTGCCTTTATGTGAAAAAACCTTGCTCGCTTTCTTTAGTTTTGTTGCGAATCATCGAGAGTCTGATCTCCTTTGAAAACCTTGATTTGGCCTCAACAACATGCAAAACCCACAAAAACAGGGGATGTTAATGGGGGCCTTTGCTATCCTGACATTATTATCGGCCCCGTCATGATTTGCCAAAATCGCAAGCAACACCTAATGCAAGTCAAAAGTCAATCCGAGGCATGCAAGTGTCCCAACCCTTATCTTTCAAACATTTAGTTGAGGCTAGAATGACCTATTACATCAAGATCACTCTTGCAGTACAAATTCCATGTGTCCTTGATTGATCTTCTACATGCTCTAATGCACTTGTGTATTTATAGACTTATTAAATTTGAATCAGGATTCGATTGTTGCGCAAGCGGACACACAATGTGTAGGAAATTTGACAAGGGAAACCACAAACATTAGGGGGACCAAATGCAATGGACATAAGGGTCTACAAGGACAACGAGTAGAAGGTAGCATGTATGAAATTCAAAAGGTAAGAGAGATCACCTTATATACCCGTGTCTGGCAACCTATGTTCCCACAAACATATAGAAACATGTGCAAGTAAAAATGTGACCACATATATGTATTAAATTCAATAGATTTCAAACTGTATAATCAAGAATTTGTTGAAATTTAGAAAAGACACGATAGGAAAGAAAAACACCTAGTTGTGATGGAATTGGTAGGAGTGCATTTAGAGTATGCGCTGAATCTGAATTTAACTCTTTGTGCCTCGTTAGAAGACCAATGTATAGGAGTCTAATTTGGGTGTGTTGCGTTATGAGACAAAGTAGGGTATGTCGTGTGTCATTTTGGGTTTGCTTTCATGTATGAAAGTAATGAAATGACTTAGAGTATAGAGATTGGAGATAAAACCGAGTTGGATATCCGCCCCCTTCTGAAATGTGGGGTGAATCACTCATCTCAAAAGAAACGAATTCAATGAACGATGTGCATGGTAGGAAAAATAAAGCAATGATGCAAACATATGAAGATATTAATTTACAAAACATGTACATAATCGTAGTTACAGAGTCTGGAAATTCGGATCCGTTCGGGAGGGCAAAAAAATCCAAAAATCTAGAATTCTTAAAAAAGTTTGGAAAAATCCGGTCTGAAATATATGAGTTTAATTTTAGAAATATGCAAAATTGACAAATACAATGAGAAAATATAATAATGTAATGTAAAATGTTATATTATTTAATTTATAAGGTTTTTGGGTGACTGTTTTTACCAAAAAAACTGCAAACAAATAAAAAACTATTTTTTTCCCTAAATTAGGGCCGATCCGACCTGAATGTATCGGGGCCAGCTGAAAATTCTGGATTGGGTCGGATTTTGTGTAGATTGAGCTGGATTTGGTAACTATGTATGTAATATGTAAAGTACCCATATGCGGGCGTGATTATAAACAATGTAAGCACAATAATAGTCGTGCCTACAGTGGGTGAATATGGATCATGTGAGTGCAATTAAATAATACCCCACGTGGCCGGATGTGGATAAATCAATGTAGTCTTGAAAAGTAAGGTAATGAGATAATGCCCTAGGTGGGCAAGATATAATAGTGTAATCTCAATAACATGAGAATGCCCCCAAGGTAGGGAAAGATAAAAAGGATTATGCCTACCATGTGTATGATAGGAAAAATAAAGCTCCGACGCAAACATATAAAAATATCATCTTGCAAAACATGTATGTAATATGTAAACTACCCTTATGAGGCCTGAGTATAAACAATGTAAGTATAATAATAGAGTCACGCCCCTTGTGGGCGCATATGGATCATCTAAGTGCAATAAGATAATGCCCCACGTGGGCTGATATGGATAAACCAATGTAATCTCGAAAAGTAAGGTAATGAGATAATGCTCAGAGGTGTGCAAGATATAATAACGTAATCTTGATAACAAGAGAATGCCCCCAAGGTAGGGAAAGATAAAAACAATGTAGACCTGATAATGAAACAAGAATAGGCCCCAAGGTAGGCAAGATATAATTAGTGTAGGCACATGACGACATATTGGCCTAAATGGTAAAGTGAAAGTTTTGTAATCATAGAAAGGATACACCCCAAGGTGGGTAAAGATGTAATTAATATAACCTCAGGAGAATATGATTCCCAAGGTGGGCCAAATGAACTCAAAGTAGGTACAATGTGTAATGTGGCCCAAGTGGGCAAAGATAAAATCAGGGATAGCACAAGTAAAGGGTCCTTGCTCCCAATGTATGCATTATTGTAAATCATGGGAAATGTAAGGCCATAAAAAGATTGTAATGATATGCATCATGGCACAACATTGTAAAATATGAAAAATAAGGAAGCTGAGCATATTAAAAGTCAATCAGGGGTCTTGGAAAAAGATAAAGGAAAAGAATTTTAGGAGGCAAAGATTGATTGGGAAAATTGAACAACTGAGTGGAAGTCTAGAAGAAGAATAGATAAATATTAGGAGGCAAACTACATAAGGAGGAATCCTTACTTGCCTACAACTTGCATAAGATTTGTGTGTGTTTAGGGACTTGGTGCCCCCATAATTGTGTTGTCATCATTTTGAAGTTAGTGTAGGCTTTAGGGATGGTGTAAAAGCAAGCTTAAATCAAGTGTGAGGGTTGAAACAATTGAGAAAGAAAAGAAAATTAATTGGAGAAACATTGAAAAACAAATAATAACTCGTGAAGCTCGAATAAGTGATGAAGGGAAAGGAAAAGTGTGTGGTTGGGATACATCAATAAAAGAACAGGTTGTCGAAAATAAAGTTGAGGTAAAATCTGAAAAAGTTAAGACTGGAGAAACCCATAAGGTGATTCAAGAATCCAAGTAAGTGAAAGAAAAAGTTGGAGAAAATGCAATCAAGTTTCAAAGGAAATAATAATCATCAATCGAGGAAAAGAGAAAATACATGAAACTATGTACAATAAGGAACAATCATGGGCAATGTGCAATACAGAGCAAGTTCAAAGTCACACACAAGGGGCTACTCTAAAGAACTAACTTTTATTATAATCACATCTTGGAGAATCATCATCATAATTTGTACAATGAAAAATATATGTATCATCATTAGGCACAAGATCCATATGAATAGGTTGCAACGAGTCTAGAAAAGATAAATCATCAATATCATCAATGTTGTTGTTTGTATTGCCACAACATTCTGTAGTATCTCTATGTAAAGTAGTATGATCCTTAATCTTGGTATTGGCCTGAGACACATGATCATTTGTAAGTGTTTGATGTGATCATGTGTGAGAGATTATTGTGAGCACACACATGGGGGTTTGATGTACTTTTGGAATCTCTGGCTCACATGCTTTAGGTCTAATAGTTGATGGTTGCATTGGTATTGCCTTAGATGCGACCGTAGCTTGCACATATCATGGGATAGTAGAAGCATGATTGCTTTGTTTTCATCCACAAATTTGAGACATTGATGTACAGTGATTTCTTCGCGGGATGGTATTGCTTTCATTTTCATGAAGCAACACATCATATGACCCATTGTCAAGCCCTACTTGAAATCAAACTAAAATGGTCTTGGGATCCACTGTTATAGGTAAACATTTAAAAACTAGAGGTTTTTGTGTAATTCAGTCATATCCTGTAATAAGAATGGTAGTGCTTGTGAGAGTTTTCTTATGATGTCCAAAGTTAATAACTTCTCTATGCATTCGTTGCTACTCGAGGCATTGTCTATCTTAGAATTTTGTGCCTTTTTGTGGATACACTTAAATAAGAGTTGGTATGAATAGTGGTCTATTAAAAGATTCGTTGTTGGGAATTTCACTATCATAAAACACAATGGGAGAAGGCTCCCTCTTTGTTGTTGCAAATGTGACTACAACAATAAATCCATCAAGTTGGTGATGTTTAAGTTACAGTGGTCGATCTTTGTCATTTGCCATACAAATATTGTTTTTATCCTGTAATGAAGTTCCATGATTTGGGTGAGGATTTGTTAATATATTTTTTAGATGTTGCTTAGGTTGAGCCACAAATTTGTTTAATACACTGTTGATAAATTCAATTTGAATGGGATTACTTTTGATTAGGTCATGGATCTTATGTTTCAAGGTATTGCATCTGTTGGAAGATTGCCTGGAGATTGTGATAATTGCAGTATGCATTTGCGTCATAGTTTTTAGGAAAAGGATGTGATTGTTCCAACTCTTGAATAGGAGGTAAAATAATCTAATTGCATACAAACAATCATTGTAACGCGTTTTTTGGAATCACTTTATTGTAAATTGTGTATGTTGTTGTTGTTGAGGCAAGACTAAGTTATTGTTGATTGTTCTATTTTGTTGACCACACTTTAGGCTTTAGGCTTTGGTTGCAAAGAATTATTGGTGGTTTTGGTCTTGAAATTCGCTCCAAGTTGAAATTTGGTTCCACTAGAGGTAGGGGCATTGAACTTATATTTGAGCACATTAGCCTCTAAAAGCTTGACCTCTACATATTTAGTCGTGCAACAACGTTCATCAAAAGATTGGTATGTGTTGAATATTCCTTTGTCCTTGACAGTTGCGAGTAAAGCTTTGAGCAAAGACTTACAATTTTGATTTCAGACTACTTGTGTGTCATCTTTGTGACCATATTCTCAAATTTAAATACATACTAATAGGCTCATTAGCACCTTGTCTTAGTTGAACAAGTTGTGTAAGAGTGATTTTCATGCTATTATTCATCAAAAAAGGTGCGAGAAAATCATTGGCTAGTGATGTAAAGGTATGTATGGATCCATGAGGTAACACATAAAACTATCTTAGCCAGTAACCGACCATTGTATGCAAAATCCAAACAAGCGGCATAAAATGGTCTAAGGTGGTGAGACGGATCTTGCTTTCCATTATATAATTTGAATTTGGAGGCGGTGAAACCCATTGGTAAGGGGTAAGTAAGTACATCATAAGTCAAATGGGTCGGCTGACATTTCATTGTAAGTGATTGTTTTGATGAATTTAAACCTAATGGCCTAAACCAATCAATATTGGGGCTCAATTCAATTTAGAAATAAGCCCTAAATGTACAATGCCCTCATAACCTAAATTAGGGCAGAATTGAACTCGAACAACTGAAAATTGAGAAGGGAAAAGGAATACAAGAGTGCGAGTAAAGAGCCTTCCGTAATGCATACCTAAACTATTCGACAAAAGAGTCGGATTTCAAAATAGACTCAGAAAATGCTCAAAAACTTGCTCAACTGAAGGTATGTCTTGGACGGTCGTAGTGAGGGGATAATTCCGCCCCCCAAATGTGCACCTGCTTCGCTGAAATTGTCCTTTGTTGATTGTGCTTGCAAAATTTTGACTTGTGCTTTGCTCTAGATTTTCTCTGCAAAAACTTGTCTTCGATCCATACAACGATGCACAAAACATGACATACGGCTTCTCCCTTGCAAACCCTAATCAAACACTCAACAAAACATCCTAAACCAGGTTCATAGCGTCTTCCAATAGAATTCCAATGAAGCGCTGTACTACATATCCGTGTGAATCATGTTGATGTGATTCTGTGCAAACCTACTTTCCATGTGAGTGAAAAGGATGTTCTACACTCTTCTTATATGCTGAATTAATGCAACAATATGATCCTTCTCTTGGCACAAGACACTTGCCAATGACAACTTTGGGTAATTGAATAGATTTAAGACTTTGATTAGATGCCCAAGAACTGCAGTAGTGTATTTTGGAGTGGCTTTAGATGTGTAAAATTCAAGTAGTAATGATCTCCAAGTGAATGCATATCTCGTCTCGTGAGTGCCCTATGTTTAAAATTTTAAATGATCTCAAGGGTTTTGTATATATAGACATTTTCTGCAAATGTTAACCCCTGAAGTCAAGTGTAGATCCACCTCATAATGCGCTGAAATGGAAAAATAGTTGTTGGGAAGAAGGCGGCAAATTCAGACTCTAAATCTGTCCTGCTAAAAAGGGTAGGAGATGCTCATAATGTATGCTATGAGTTTGCAGTGGTGTGCTGAGTGTTCTAAGCAAATTGTAAATGATCTTGAGAGTGTCTAAGGGCAGAAAGGTGGCAGTAGAAGTAGTACTGGGTTGACTGAAAGGGGGAAAATGATACCAAAAGGAGCCTAAAGTGCACTAGTGGTCCAGGTGTCATAATAGGTGTCAAAATGGATGTTTTCAAATGCTTTCTACCAAAATTGGGTGTCTATAGTGACCCTATTGCATGTATTTTGAGAACCTAGAGACAATTTGTTAATTTTATCTTGTAATTCACACACATTGTTCATCGAAGTGGTCATCTTAAAAGGGAGGGAGGTGGTAGTGAAATATGTAGGAACAAATGTATTGAGTAAGGATGCAAATTGTGAAGCATTGGGAGCAATGGAGGAAATCTGAGAAGTGAAGGAGTAGATATGAGAGTCAACAATAGGAGGCATTGAGGTAAGTGAAACATATACATTAGAAGAGGTAGAAGTGGAATGGTGTTGAAAGAAATCTAAGAGATAATCAGATGAGAAGGCATATGAGGTTTCTCAACTCTGAACTATCCATGGTTTAGCTTACAGGGTTCATATTAAGTTATAGGCCCATGATTATGTTCTTGATCTTGAGATTTAGATTGAATATCCTTTATTAGACTCAACATATTGACCATTTCACTATGATTTTTTAAGAGATGTTTCCCAATAGCTTGTAAATTTTGCATTCGAATTTGATCCTCTAGAACAACCTTTTTCTGTTTGTTGCTTCGACTTTCAATAGATACATGATTCAAAGTATTGTCATTCATAAGGTCTCACGAGAAGTTGGAATAGTTTTTGGGGTGAGCTCGGGTCTCATTGAGAGCAAACCATCTTCTTTTTCCACACAAGCCCCAAGAGGAATAAGGGGAATTTCTATAAGATAAGTGTTGGAGCTCAAAATTGCACCCTGCCTTGAGTTATAGACAACCCAAGATTGTGAGGCAACATGGGACTGTCTCCAAGTTGTGGGACTTGCACTGTGAGACATACCTCTAGAGAAGGCCGGCTTCCTCTACCTATTTCTACTACTAAAACTACTCCTAGGAATTGAAATGCAACTATTTAGCTCTACTCGATCATTCCAAGGGACCAAGGTGAGAAGGAGATGCATGGAAAGGGAAATCCTAAGCTAAAGGGGCGGTGATAGCACCAGAAAAAGGGGTTGAGCTCCCACAAGGGGAAGGTAAGAGAGAAAACATGAGAGAAAGGGTAAACAACGTGCCACAATTCGAGAACCATGCAGACTAACTCGCCCACGCATTTACAACACAACAAAAATAATGGAAACTACAAGTAAAGAAAAACACACAACATGCCAGAAATGGGCAGATAGGCAAGGCTGCAAGATAAAACTAGCTAGGGTAGACAGATGTGCCACAAAACAGACTTCATATTGCTTAGAATATGCACAATTCTATTTCAGTCATGGCAAAAGGCGAGAAATACATTGTAAAGACCAAATTTGAGGTCTGGAACGTATGGGAAGTCAACCACTATTTTGGCATGGTGCCGTTACAACAAAAGAACTCTCTTCAAAATGAAAGATTTTTACATTATATAGGACAAGGAAGAGAGAGGAGGAAAAAGATTAGAATTGATTTTGATCATAATTGAAGATTTTCTTTTTCCCTGCAACATGACATGTCAAGTGCATTCCCCAATTCTGTTTGGATTGTAGAAGGAAGTGCCCCATACTTCATCAATTTTTGTGGTTGAGCCGTCTGATTTGATTGTTTACAAGCTTAGGACTGCTCTTTTCTTCCTCAGAAGCCGTGTTTTCCCTTTTGACCCACCAAACCTCATTAAACATTGAATCTAATCATGCCAAATTGAAGGGCTCGAGGAGATCTTTCCAATGATATAAAATTTGTCTGATTTGGAGCTCTGGATCAAAAGATATGGCCATTTAAAGATTTGCATGTCGGGAAGCATAGGAACTTGACACATGGCAGCCTTTGATTAGCTCGGTGATCGGCCTCTGCCAATGTGGGCACTACTTCGCCTTTTGCCATGTGTCAGCTTCCCATTGGGTCACGGGTTCAGGCTTTACTTCCCTTTACTTTTCCTTTTCCTTTTCCTTGTCCTTTGCGAGTAGGTCTACCTTTATGAAATACGGGCCAATAAGACAATGCCACGTTTCTTCGCAGTGTCAGACTGTCCTTTAGCTCTTGTCAGCTCCTTTAGAAATGTGAGCCAATGGGATGGCTCCATGTTTCTTCACAATTTACTTTTTCAAAGCCCTTTGATTGACCATTGCGAAGTGTGAGCCAATGAGAAGGCTCCATGCATTTCGCAATTTCAATCCTTTTGACACCTGCGAAGCATTAGCTAGTGAGATCATTCCACGCCCCTCAGGTTGTCAGACTCTTTGATGGTCTCATCTGACAATTGCGAAGTGTGAGCTAATGAGAAAGCTCCACACACTTTGCAATGTCAATGTTTCTTTTATCTTCTTTTGCCCGTTGTGAAAGATTAGCCAATGGGGAAGCCCCGCGCCTTTCACGATGTTAGACTTGTTAGACTTGCCTTAGCCTATCGCAGTTGTTAGACTGCAAAAGGAGGGCCAATGAAATAGCTCCATGTAGCTTTGGGCTGTTAGACTTGTTAGAGTTGTTGGCTTTTCGTCACAACTTTTTACTTGCTCGGACTTAGAAACTTTTTGCTGTTGCCACGTCGCCCTGTTGACCTGCTCAGATCCGACAAATTATGAATTGTGATTAATTCCGTGGAATTTAAGTTCACCAGGCCTGAAACCTTTGAGGAGAGCCGGAATCCCGCCACGTGGCTTGCTGTCAGATACTTGGCGTTTGAATTTGACGTCCAAATGAACGTTAGGTGGCTGTTTTCCATAACCCGCTAATGAATAAGCCAAGCCTCCCACAAGTTTTTGAAAGCCAACGACCAGTGCTTTTGGGAAGGGAATTTTTAATGAGTTATCCAAATTAACCCAGGGGGGGTAAATTTGGGATAACAATCAGTTCGATTGGAATTTACTCTAGCTCTTCATCGAGGTGGTGTCTTGGATTTAATCAACTTGGATCGCATAAAATATATAAAATTTAAAGGATAATGTGCACCCAATATCACACACGAGAGTTATGGCTAAAAGATTGGAATAATTAAACACAAATCGGAGGACAATCAACAAGAGGTATGAGCAATCCCTAGGAAGTAACAAGCAAGGCAGCTTTACACAAACTGAAAACCTTAGGCCTTTGATATTGATCATGGAGTGCTAATGCTGCCATTCCCACATGTTTTCCCTTTCTTCCACTTCATTTATGGTCATCCTTCCTTGCCGCCCTTCATTTCTTCTTGTTTCGTCATGTTGTCAACCCGTGGAATGCCACGAGGTATTGCCTCAAGCCGTAGAGGCTTGCTTGAAGCTGCGGAACACTATTCAGAGCTGCATAATACTATCCATAGCTGCCTGCAAAGGTCTTCCTAGGCAGCATACTATCATGTGATGTTGCGCAACCCTAACTTTTGCCATGATGCTCCTTCCCATACCACAAAATATTGTCAGTACCTGCGTTCTTCTGTTTCAGTCGCATCCTTGGTGTGACAACATCTCTATATTCTTCTACCTGTTTGATGATCCACAGAGATCTCCTTTAGTTCGCGGTGCCTTCTCCATGCCACCATGTGCTTGGACTTGTTTGTTCACTTCTTCTATGCCACAGATCACTTCCACCAACAACTGACAGATAACATTTATGCACTGAGCTACCCTTGCATCACAAGAATGCTGCGATGTTCATGGAGCTTGCCCTTCTGCCTTGAGTAGTTACAGTGTTTTATGTCTGACCCCACAATATGCAAGTGGGACGATAGTGCAGAGTCCAGACCATGATACAAGACATACATAGTTGATAGCTGATTCAGACGACTATTTGTCCCCTCCAGATTCTCTATTCACTGTCAGAATCTCTGTTTACTTCTCGAGATCAGATTTTGCTGTCGCTTCAGATTCCGGATTCTTTGCAACAAGGGATGATCCACCACTCTTCATTCATGACATCTTTAACTTGTTTCTCAAGTATCTTCTCACCATTTTCTATAATGAACAGAGTTCATTCCATTTTTCCTCTCTTCAAGTTCCTCTGTCTATGGAATTTGTTTGAGTTTCCATCTTCTATGTATGGTGTTCTAGCTTCTATGTCGATGAATGTAATGCAGCCAGGGCCTCGTTTTGCAGTCTAATACAGTTGTGTATATTCGAGCAACAATGAAGTTGTGGATCATATCTGCCCTACTCTCCTCTTGTCTCCATATATCTCTAGCAGGTCATTCTTACCTACTGTTATTCTGTGATATGGGTTTGTGGGCTATACTTGCATTTATTTAATATACTCTGTTATCCTCAAACACAGAGCGGTAGGAAGATCCCTATTTCTCCCTTGACGAATTGCTAACCCTTTTTCCTTTATCTCTCTAGATTAGGTAGTTAGTGATCACATTAGGAGTAGAAGTTGATTAGAACAAGCTCTCTAGAGGTTTACTTCAAGTCGCAAGTCCCACACTTGAGAAACAATCCTGTGTTGTGTTGTTAGTGAAATAATCTAAATGAGCGGACGCTTTCAACCTCCAACATGGCCAAAATCTGGCAATCATGCCACAAACTGTATGGCTTTGTTAGCAGCTCAACGTTGGTAACAGACAACTTCACAACCTCAGATCTTATCCATCAATGACAAACGTTTCCTATGGAAAGTTCCTCACTACCATTCTAGCAGCCTTCTTACCTGCCTCAACATTTCACTACATGAAAAATTATACTAATTGAAATGCCGATGTTTGGTGATCTAGTGACGATCATTGCAACTGATTCTACTTCCATACATATGTACTTGTTAGTGGTAGAACAGAAATTAATGTTTCATCATCAATCCACACAGTACACACTACACTACATTATAAGAAAAGGTTTAGGCTGTGTGATTTGTGATGGATCCCATGCCATTTTCTGTCATCGGGGAAAAAGTTGGCAATCATGCCACAAAATGCGTGGTTTCACTAGTAGCTTAACACTGATAACGGACAACTTCACAATCTCAGATCTTTGTCTTCGATGTCAAACATTTCCTATGAAAAGTTACTCTCCACCATTCTAGCACCCCTTGTAGCCCTTTACCTGCCTTAACATTTCACTGTATGAAAAACCCAACTAATTGAAATGCCCACGGTTGGTGATCTAGTCGTGATCATTGCAATTGATTCTACTTCTATAAATATGTCCTTCTAGAACAGTTGGTTGTAGTTTCTAGGTCCTGTGTGTTCTGGGTCAAATCATCTAGACACTATGTAAGTCCATATGCTTTATTTGCGTCTTTAGCACATCTTTCCCTTGTGAGCATCATGTAAATGCACTTGTATCTTTGAGTTGTCCATCGGATATTTCTCATAGATTGAGCAAGCACACACACTAGTTGACTATGGTTTTCACTTTCCATAGATGAGCAAACACACACGTATTGGTTGACTATGGTTTTCACTTTCTCGTACATGCCCCACCTTCTGTAAGAGCTCCACACAATCATAGAAAGTCATATATTCACTATAGGACAAGCCTTCATCAACATTCCAATAAAATTCTAGAATCATCTGTAATAAAATGTGAGGAGATTCATAGAGATTCAGGCCTATCTTGTGTCTTTAAATACTGTACAAAGAGACATTTATCTTCCCCATGTCTCTAGATTATATAGCAAGGGTAGATTAAACCTGTAGTGTATATACCTTTGCCTCTCACACTGTTATGCAATTTGTTCCATAGGTTTCTAATCTTGACAGTGAATATATCCAACTTCTGTGCCCCATGACCACTTCACTGCTATATCCCTGCTTCTCAGTTTTAAAGCTTGGCAGAGCTGAAGTCCATGAGCTGGAGGAGATCAACTAGATTAGAACCTTACAGTAGCAATTACCTCAAACATGGAAACGATGGTGGATGATATTTTTTTTTGCTAAGAGAAACTGAATGGCAGAATTATTTTAACGCAGAGAATCTGGTTAATTAGATTTTCTAGTTAGACATACTTTCTATTCACACATATTCTGATCCACAAAATATAGCCTTTGCACGTTCAAAGATGAAGGACTCCTTTGTGGGATACTGTCTGATGCAAGAGCATCATGAAGTCTATGTAAATTGTGAGTTTGATAGGTCAATTTTGGTATAGGTAGTCTTATTTTATCAAGTTAAAGGTGTTCAAGTCAGTAGATGTTCACAATTCGATCTCTTAGGCAAGTTTTGAGTTTTCTGCGAACATGAGAATTCAGAAAATTTGAATCGTTGTAAGGACTTTTGGGAGTGTTTTCACATGATGTAAAGGGCTTGAACCTTTGGTAAAGCGTTCCTAAGGTTAGTCATGTATAGTAAATGTATTTTAGTCTTCTTTGCCATGTTGATCTATCCCCAATTCTATCTAGAAGCATTTGCAACATAGGAGTATGGTCAATTTAGCATGTTTTAGATAAGTTTGTAAGTTGTTGAGAATTTTTTGTACATACAACAAGACTAAACTGAGTTTAGTCATCATGTAACAAAGAGATAAGCCATGAACCGAGTAAGAAGGAGATCAATAAACATAAGGATAGAAGAAGGAAAGACGAGTAGGTGAGATGGGGAAGAGAGTCTAAGGATGGTCTGCAGGACTGTATATCAATTCTTGAAGATATATGAATAGAAAGATTTTTTATCTTGATGTTTGTTGATCCTCAGACCATATGAACATGTGAGAACGTGTTGTTGCTTATTCCTTGATCTTATTTCATAATATTATGATGATTTTCAAGTCTTACAAGGTCTGTAATCAGAATTCTGTGAATACAGTCCAAGAAAGGTATGTTGTATATGTTATTTTACGAATAAGAGAACTAGATAGTAGTTGATAGTGAAGAAGGATGAGTGAGGAGTCTTCCACAAGCTCAAAGAAATCATAGATAAGACCCACAAGATGAGCAATGGTACTTGAAAAAGGGTTACAGGTCTGTATTAGTAGTTTTTTTTTGTACTGTAAATGTCCTAGAAGACCGAGTTTGAGAGCTTTAGGGCCTAAAATGGAGAAATCAATGATTTGAGGAGGTTGAAAAGTGAGATAGGGTATTTGAGGAGAAATTTGAGGTGTTAGTATGATAATTTGGTCTGCAAACAAAAATTGAATCCAAAACTGGGTGCTTGCTGTCCTGTAAACCCTAGTCTAAAGTTTGAGAGCTTGTTTTTGCATTTTCTTGAGTTTTAAGTGTCAAAACCATCTGAAATTTTGAGAGCATGTTCCAAGGGGCCTAAAAAGAGTTTCTACAAAATTTTAAGTCATTTGGAGGTGTTTGATCGTGCAAAACCCAAAAACTCAGACTGTAGCCTTGTTTGGAGATGTAAAACCCTTATTTCTTAATCAAAACCATAGTTTTGAAGAATGAGGACTAATTAAAAATGTCTGAAACTTTGTAGACACACTCAAGGGAATGTTTAGAATGTCTTCAAAAGGTTGTCATGTAATAAAAATGCTTGTAGAAGGATAAACCATAAGATCTCAGTCTCTAGGTCTGTGTTTTATAATCTAAAACCCTGTTTGAGAGTTCAAAAAGCGAGCATGGTTCTGACTTGCATGAGTAAATGAGTTTGAAACCTTGTAAAGTGTAAAAAGGAGTTAGTGTGTGAGGTTTTCAATGTGGTTTCATAAGCTTATGACCCGTGTTCTTCAAGTTACAGTCACTTGACTAGTTTGCAGGCTCATACATAAGGCCAAAGGCAGAATTTTGTTTCCTGATTAAAGAAAGGGTACTTCAAGTTGTGATGTGAGATAGGAAGCAACAAAAAGAAGAAAGGTGAGAACCTTACCACAGTGAAGTAATTGTGAATTGGAAGGAGATTAACCATTGAGGGAGACTAGGTAAATTGAAGAAGGCTACATGACAATTGACACATGAAACAGGACTGAGATAAGAAAGGTATGATGAGTCTAATGGAGTAATGGTTGCTATGAAGAATCAGAATAAAGGGAAGTAATAATATCAATCTTTGTTGAGTTTGACCAAGTCAAGGAAGTTATTGATATTTTCAAGTTACAAAGGATCAAAGAGACCTAGAAGAGGTCTACTATTTTGAGAATTGGACATGGAAAAAAGAGAGTCAGAGGTGTACTTGCATCACTGTCCCACAAAGACTAGCCCAAACTACCACTTCTCCCTTGTTGTCTGTAGTGCCCACATTTTACACACACAATAACAACAATAAAATACCAGGAATTTCTTTTTTTGACTTACATTGTTCACTACACACAACACATCAAGGGCTCCAAGCACCGAAACTTGACTCGCACGACAATCACATAAGTCATCGACTCACATAGACACAAAAAAACAACATAGGCATGCCGAGGCCACACTTTTCCCAATGAATGGTTACTAGTAAGGACTTGACCACAAGAAAAATGACTTCAGGAATGGCGAACCCACAACACATCATTTCTTTAAATGTATTTTAGTTACGATTAACACTCTAAGAACATTATTGTGCAAGGATAAAATTTCTCGTTTATCCACCGACAGGTTTTTAAGTTCATAACGTGGTTAAATTATCGTTCACCCCGTTTAAGTTGGTTTCTTATTCTTTACAAAAGTTTCCATAACTTGCATACTTATTTGGCGTAGTTCAAAAGCATACAAACTACTTAATTACCTTGTTCTTATGTGAAGAATATTCTTCTCGAACATATATTCAGTATCTACCTTTCTATTCTTACAACTCAAGTGAATGTGACTTGGTGTCCAAATAGCGATATTAGGATTTAACGGAGATTAAGATACCAGATAACTCTTTTTTTTTTTACCAAAAAGCATTCCTCGATCACGGTAGAGATATTTCCCTACCATAGTTAATCTAATTCAATGACTTGATGATTTCCTTTTTATATTTATATATCTTTTGTTTTCTCGTAGTTTGATCACAACAATGCAGTACCTGTTCTTTGAAACACATAAAGAGATTTAATTTAGTTGTAAGGTCTCCAAGAGTGGCAGTATCCCTAAGCCCAGTTCTCGTTCTTACTCTTATGTGCTTTATTTTCTACGTCACATTATGGGCTTATTTTTAGCATTTTCTTGAAAAGGAGTTACGAATTGTTTGTCTAACCTCTTGAAGACAAAAAAAAATAAGGAGACTTGAAGCTACACAAGCACCCTAAGCCAACATCCAAATCAATCGAGGTTTAGATTAATTCCCAACTTCACCTAAGGGTCTATCCCTCGACTATAAACGAGTTTTAAGCGAGAGGACAAATATAAGCTAAACCACCTTCAAGAAGGGACCAAGGTGTTATGTTGAGAGAAACCAAGGTAACACATTTAGCTGAGCGGGTCTAAGGAGTTCATTAACAAGAGTTTAAGACCTAGAACAACTAAGTCACAACCTCCATCTATGTCGTCTGGATCCAATAGGGTTTTCACTCGATGAAGAACGTTGATTTTAATTCTATTTTCGGATGACAAGATAGTCCACTAGGCTATGAAGGAGTTAGTTCTACACACTCCAAGAAAAGTTTGACTGTGTCACTCCTATCAGACAGGCTTAAGTCAATGCCACTAAACATACTGACCAAGACAATAAGCCCATTCTTGAGCTCTGATTTGCCTAAATTAGGACATTCCATCGAGGGCAAAGATTAAGTTCATCCTACGGTTTGCAATGTCTTCTACGGTAAGGGGGTATCGCACATGAAAAAACAGGTTATGTCCCGATGTTGAACAAGGGTAGGATGTTTCGATTTAATTCTCTTTATTACATTTACAAAGTATGAATGTACAAGATAACTCATTAATCATTTATTGAGCACTAAACATGCACTACAAGATATTACTTCAAATTCATTTACCTTATATAAATATCAAACCTTTTTACCAGGTGTACTATAAATCAAAATTGAACCTAAGATTAAATGCACATTTCCTAGATGTCCTAGAAACCAGCATCTCATACATAGCAACAAATTATCAAATATAACCTTCTCAAACATGAGACTACAAAATACATTTATTCATTTAAAAATGAACTATATAAATTACAATGATAATTAATGCATTACACAACGCCTTTACGTCATCATTCTTTCATCTTGCAAAAACACGTGAGCATGATATCAGCTATAATTCGCTGGCATGGCATCCACCCTAACCTAACATAAGTATCATTTTTCAGTTTCCCATTTACATATGACAATAATTACAATTTGCAATTGAAATAAAAAGGTCTAGGAGAGATAAAGAGAAGGGAAGAGAGAAAACACCGTCTTGTCAAAAGTTCTAATGCACCCAACAAGTTCCATTATAGAGTTCTAAACAGTTTTTTGTATGTGTTAAGAGTTTACAAGGTGGTTTGGCAACCCTACGAGGGTCCGCAACTTTTGATTTTTGCATTTTCTTACTAGCTACAAAAACGTACAAAACGGACTCGGAGGCTAAGAAACCGCTTCCAAAAGTTATCTTCTGATGAGAATGCACACTACGATCAACTTTCTATGAGTCCTCAGATATACCAAGAGTTCATAGCAACTGACGGAAATGGGAAAGAGCGAACGGTTTGCGTTTGGCGGCTAGTTCTCTGGGCCACTGGTCGTAGTTGACCTAGTTGCAAATGAACAAAATTTAGCTCGAGGGCCCAGAAAACCGTGTCCATAACTGACGTTCGATGGATGAGCAAGGTATGATGAGTCTCATGGAGTAATGGTTGCTATGAAGGATCAGAATAAATGGAAGTAATAATATCAATCTTTGTTGAGTTTGATCAAGCGAAGGAAGTTATTGATACTTTCAAGTTACAAAGGATCAAAGAGACCTAGAAGACCTAGAGTAAGAGACCTAGAAGAGGTCTACTATTTTGAGAATTGGACATGGAAAAAAGAGAGTCAGAGGTGTACTTGCATCACTGTCCCACAAAGACTAGTCCAAACTACCACTTTTCCCTTGTTGTCGATGAACATTACCAGTCTAAACAAGAATGTTGGTTTTATCTTGAAAAGAGACTAAAAACAATACATGCTTTAAGTACTTGACTTGTAGTCAGTCACAACCTTTTTTTCCTCCAGAATAGATCTATGTTCGTCTAAAGAAGCATCAAGATGACTGCTCTTGGAGGGAGCTGTTGTTTTTTTTTTGTATCAAGTAAAAGAAATCAATGATTGACAAAATGTTTGATTTAGGAAATCAATGCATCTTGATTGCTGAATTTGTAGTCAAGTAGTTTGAGTTGATGACGCAGAGCAGCAGGTGATGCAACAAAGCAAATTAAAGATTGCAATCTTTGCCAAATTTTCCAATGGAGTCGAATAGAACATTGTCCACCTGGATGCATATCCCATCATTCTTGGCAACCCTTATCTACAGGTTTCACCTATACACTTCTCACCCATGTCATGGTTTAGGTGGATTAGAAAGGGCTGGTTTACTCTCCAGCTTGGTCATGAGATTGAAACCTGAAGAGTACTACTTTTAAAAATTATTTATGACTTTCATATTCTCACAACGGGACTCTCATATGTTAAATTGGCATGCTGGGTAGGCTGTGACCTGAAAAATTACCTTCAGCTTTAAAAGGGAATGGTCAGAATCATAACCTTGGGAACAATTGATCAAGTATCAGCACATTTTAAAATTCTTGTCCTTGTCACCTTCAAGTTGACGACATATTGTCCCCCGAACAAATAGTTGTTGTGATTGCTTTGGGGCACGATGCCTACTAGCACCAACTGCAACAGGTTTTGCAATAACAAGTTTCAAAGTATTCATGGGATGCTCCCTACATATTGCAATTGAGCATGCCATTGAACTACTGCCTTGTTCTAGTAATTTAGCATGATTTCGTGACTCGAGTTCTCTCTTGAATCAGAAATTTTATTCATCATGCCTGATATCTCACCTGTTGATCAGATGCGATATTAGTTCCCATGAAACTCTGAACGTGGTAACTGCGCATTGATTTCAGTGCCTTATCAGATCTCAACTTCTAGGAATGGAAATTTTATTCAATCAATTGCATGTTGTCAGATATCTCAGCAAATAGTTTACCATGAAGTATGTATGGTAAAGGACATACTTGGAAGACGACATTCAAGAAGAGCAGGCATGTGTTGTTTGAGTGGCTAGCTGTGCCTTTTGGCTTGACAAGTTCTCCCGCTCATTGAATGAGCTTATCTTTCCAGTTTTTGACAACTTTATCGTGGTTATCCTAGATGATATCTTGAGTCTTGACAAGACTTGTGCTGAGCAAATTTGCAATGAGATACAGTTTTTGAGAGTTGGGAGAAGCTCAGATTGTGGCACAACTAGACAAATGTGATGTTGGGACCCACCTATTTAGTGAATTTGTGATTCTAAATAGATGTGAAAGGCATCTTACCAGACCCTACAAAGATCCCTGCTGTCATGGAATGACCAATGGTAACCAATCTTTAGGAGTTAAGTTTCATGTGGACAGCTGACAGTTTTTTATTGGTTTGCGCCACAGTATTTGGAGAGTGCACCCTCTTCATGCACTTCAGAGACAATACCTTTTTTCGCATGGGCAGTACCTTAGGAGGAATCATTTGACACTTCTAAGCCCATCCATAATATTTGCAATAATGCTTTCGTTTGTATTGCAAAATGTCTGGCAACATTTTGAGATTGAGATAGACACAGGGGGGCCTGCTGTGGGTGCCATGCTGAGCTAGGAGGGTAGATCAGTTGCCTTTTACTGAGAAACTCGTATCTTTTTGGTAATAAGGCAGCAGTATCTATGGCTGAGAGATATATGCTCCTATATAGGCAGTCCAATAATGACACCATTACCTCCATGGGATGAAAACTGGTGTATGAAGTGGTCAAATTGCGACGAACTATTCTAAATGGTCATAAATTACAGGAAGAGTGTATCCAACCCTCTTGCAGATTGTTTTTCTTGGTTGCCATATAATTTTGTTGTAGCTGATTAGAGGCACTTGCCCCATTCTTGTCATGGCCTCCTTTGATGTCAACAAATTCAGCAAATGTTTAAATGTGAATACCAAGTGGGTTTTCTCCTTGTACCTTGATACAATTCACCCACTGCGATTTCAAATTATTTAAGAACCTCTTCCTTGCATACCAGGAGTGTACTCTGCTTTGTATCAGCAAAATTCTGAAGACCATGCCTCTCCAGATTATCACATTTGATTAGTCACATTACATAAGTCAAATGCCATAAATGCTCAGATTGGTCAGCATAGAGTTGTAAGCTATGTCACAGAAAACACAAAATCTGTTAAAAATTGCTCTAAAATTTGTGCTATTTAAGTTTTTTCACGATTTTAACCAAAACCCTAAAAATGTGAAGTTTAGCAAATAAAATAACGAAAAATTATTGGAAAATTCATTTTTACTATTCGGCTAGGGTTAGCACTTTTATTTAAAAAGTTTATAAATATTTTTAAATAAATGATATAAAATAATAAAAAAAAAAATTAAATTTATAACTTATTAGTATTTTGAACTTAAAATATTTTCATTTGTAAAAACAAAATAAATTTTTTTAATTGATATTAATTTTTTTTAATTTAGATATTTATTATTTAATTATTACTATATTTATATATAAAATTTAAATTTAAATTTAAATTTTAAAACTTATTTATATTTTAATATTTTTAAATTTATTATAATGTATTTAAATTTGATATATTAAAATATAAAGACATTAGGTAAAATTTAAATGGCTCACGAATTCTATATTCAAAATAATTTCCAAATTTATAGTCGTTGAATTTAATCATGATTTTTTTTTTTGAATTTATCTTTGTCGAACTTTATCTGAATTTTATCTTTTTTGAACTCGAACACAACACGAACACGAACCTTGTGACTTGTTGTAAGTCATATATGAAGCTCTTAATTCTAAGTGGTTTTTTTGTTGACTTAGGTTGTTACTAGATGTGCGCAAATTTATTATAGCATGCATCCCTTAAAACATTTGCACCTTTCTGGACCAAAAGCTTGGAAGTTTTCAACCTTTTTGTTTATGGTAATCTGTCTTTATGGATTTCCTTAAAGGGTTAACTATGACATGGTGGGGACATGACCTTACAATTGTGATGGTAGGTGTGTTCAACAAGGTGGCCATAGTAAATGCATACAAACATACTATCATACTATAATGCATACATATATAGTAAATGGTAGGTGTGTTCAACTGAGGGTTGGACCGGAACCGGAACCGGAACTAGACCGGTTCAAACTTTATGAACCGGTTTACTAAAAAACACAAATTTTTTTATATTTTTAATGAAAACAATATATTTGAAAGATTAGAAACCATGTTTCCAACAATTACACATAGAATATGCAAAGCTTGCTCTTGTATATATGTAAGAAATGTGTTTATAGCAAAATGGAATGAACTCCAAGTCCAATACACAATACATATATCATATTATATGAGATTCCGAAACAAAATACATAAATAACGAGGCTTTAAATGGCCTCCATAGTCCGATACTCCAAAAAACAACATGCTATGATCATTGATGCATTACATATACTACAAGTTACAAAACTCTAGAAGAAACTAGATGACATCAATGATCAATTATCAAACTCTGCCCGCTGCTGAGAATGGGATTCTCAGGGTCATCCTCATCAATATCATCACCATCCTCTAGCTCTGACTCGGACCCATCCAAATCCTCAGGTACATCCGCAACACCTGTATTGGCACAAGGAATAGCACGAGTGCGACTAGTGCTTGCTATGTCTTGTGACGGTGGCAGCGGTGTTGCTAATTGCTCCTCATCCTGGTCCAAACCCATCCACCCCAAGTCATCGGGATCAAACTCTATTGGCTGACTCTCCTCTATCCAATTCGAGGTTGGATCTATATCATCCAAGACAATAGGATCTGTATCAGGTCTTCAGTTCAACAATTGGTTGTGCCGTAGCGGAAGGTTGTACTGCACAAAGACAAGATCATTCAACCATTGTTGCTTCAAACGGTTTTTCTTCTTGTGAATCCGCTCAAAGACAGACCAGTTGTGCTTCCATCCAGAAGCACTGCAAGTTTGGCTTAGTATCCTAATTGCAAACTTTTGTAATTGAGGATGCTGACTATCAAATGAATCCCACCAATGTGCTGCAATAAAAAATGTGATGATAAAAATACAAAGTTAAAAATTAAAAGTAAAACTTATAACTTAAAGCCTAATTCAACAAATTAGATTGTCTTATGCTAAAAATTCATGATTTTATATTAAAAAATTTAATCAAATGAACTTAAGAAAACTTAGAATTACTTACTTGGTTGGTTCACATCTCTTGCAATCTTTGCAAGGTTTTTCCGAAAGGTACTTGTGGCTCTGCTGAAGAAACTGATATGTCAGTGAACCTCAAGTTGTTGCCTCTCATCAAGGACCATGCGCTCTAGGCACTCGTATAGATCATCTTTTACTTCTCCTGTTTGATCTTCTCCAAGCTGAGCTCTGTAATGATATTTTGGGTTTAAGAAATATCCAGCTGCATGTATAGGGCGATGGAGTTGATTATTCCATCTATTATCTATAATCTATAATCTCCCATATATGCCCATACTTAGTTACCCTGTCTTTGTATGCTGCCCTTATCTGCTTCTTTGCCTGATCCATAGCCTCATAGATATAGCCCATGGCTAATTTTTCCCCATCCACCAACCGCAACACCTTAATAAGAGACTCAACAATTTTCACAATCTTTGTTGTTTTTTTCCAAAATAAATTGTCAAAAACTTTCTTTTTTGTGTCTTTCCCATCTTGTTTGCTGCTCCACTTTGATGCATTCCATTCATCACTTGAAAACATCTTTTTCAAGTTTTGTGCTTGGGAAAGAAGAGATTGTAATGTGAGGAAGTTTGTTGCAAATTTCGTGATGGCTGGCCTAACAAGTTCTCTGCCCTCAGTGTTTTTCCTTATTAGTTTCTGGTGTCCCCAGATTTCACCTTGAAATCTAGGACTACCCATTTGAAAAAAAATTCGTTCTTTTTTAAAATAACGGGTCTTTTTGTGTTTTATTGTTAGAAGATGTCTATATTATGTTAGGATATTCCCAGTGAATCATATGAGTCAATTTCGACAAATACCTAGATGCCCAAACTCATTTTATCCCTCCGCCAAGTTTTGTCTGCGGGAAATTTTTATTTTATTATTTGTTGAATAAATAATGTTCCGTTTGAAGTAAATTGTGCTCCGGTTGAATCCTGTTGAAGTTTTGCATGCTAGTATTCACTCATCTCAATAGGGTTTTCACTAGGAATGAATTTAGGGCATTGTTTGCAACTTCTGACAACGTTTTTCGCTTTTATTTATTTCTTTTGCATTTTTCTCCAGTTTTCTTCGTTTGTTTCTCTATGAAATTCCCCTAGGTCAATTCCTTCGCCAGTAATAGTCTGTTTAATTGCCTGATGCATCTGGAGATCATCTACCGACACAACACCAGAAGGAATCAACCTCAAAATGCAAACTTCTGACAAAAATAAATGAAGTCATGCACAAAAAGCCTCTCCTAGGCAAGTCGCATTTGTTGGAATTAATGATTGTAAGCTGCAATGGGATTTTTAGTAGTGGCAGGTAGGTGAGAATTTATTACCTGCCTTGCAGGGTGAAAATTCCCATGAAGTCAAAGTAACTTAAGTTGCGATGGGAAAATTAGAGGCGGCAAGTAGGCGGGAATTTCTTACCTGTCTTGTAGGGTGAAAATTCCCATTATAAAATTAAGAAAAATCACTTAAAGCACCGGTGAGAATTTTTTGCCTGCCTAGCAGGCTAATTTTTTCCATCGTAGGGTTTTATTCACCCATACAAGTTGCACTTTTCCAAAAGAAGCTATTTTTAATACAAGTCGCACTTTTTAGAAAGTCACTTAAACTGCAGTGGGAAAATTGGAGGTGGCAGGCAGGCAGGAAGTTATTTCCTGCCTTGCAGGGTAAAAATTCCCATGATGAAAGTCAAATCACTTAAGTGGAAGAAGGGATTTTTAGAGCTCTGGTGTAGGGTGAAAATTCCCACCAGAAGTTGACATCTTAATTTTATAATTCGCCCATGCCAAAAAGTGCGACCCATTTGGGCATTAAACAATGCTTTTGGTAATATTAATTAATATCTGCTTTGCCTAATTTTGGGGCCCAGGATGGAGGAAAAGTCAATGCATGAGGATAAGCTAAAGAGAACTGAAGGTAACATGCTAAAAATAAATAAATTAAATTTATTTAATGGCAACCAACGGCATGCAAAAATAGGCGCCCAATTTGGGTGAATAAACATGTTTGTTTATTAATTAATTGCCAGAAATAAGATGAACAATTATTAGAAATAGAATATTAAGGGTTATATAAGCATGGGCTGCTATAGTGAAGATGTAATTAATTCTTTTTGCAAAGGATTGCAGCCCGGACAGTTTTGGCGCCCAAGGAAGGAAGATTTTTGCATCAAAAAGTGTTTTTCATTGCCGGAAAGCTTCAAAGTTTGGCGCCTAGGGTTGGAATGGCCTAATTTTTGTCATTCTGAGTATTTGCGTGTTGGTATATGTGCCCAGGTGAATTAAAAAATATTTTTGCTTGCTTTGCATGCAAGCAAAACCTCAAATTTTAGGGCAGCATGCTTTATATGCAGATTTTGGTGATAAAAATCAAGTATTTGTGCCATGGACTCCATCTTTGTTTGAATAAAATTGTAAGGATTCATCACAGGTGCTCAAATCAATGTCAGGTACATTGAATATGTCTTCCGAATCTGAAGAAGTTGCCAGATTTGCACAAATGGATCCGATTGCAAGGGATTCCGATAGAATTAAAAGAAAAAGAGCTCGGACAAAGATTGTTCCAGCCATATTGAAGCATGATGAAAAAGAAAGATCAGCAAAATTATGCATAGTTTCCAGATTTGCTGAATTTAATGATACAGACATAGGCCTTGAACATATCACCAATTTAATTGACAGATCCATATCTCATAATTGCAAAGGCTTCCGGCAAAAATTCATCCTCTTGTTTCTAACGCAGCCTGTGTAGAAGTCAATGCATGGAAAATTCCTTCCAGGATCTTGTGCATGTGCTCCAATTTTCCAGTTGAAGCCTTCATTGAATTTATTTTGCATGTACTGAAGAAGAATTGCAAAAGCTTCAAGGATAAGAGGGAAGACAAGTCAAAGGCAATACCTGCAAGCAAATCACAGTCATGCATAGCTTTCAGATCCAGTTTGGTGAGAATCAAAGGCATAAGAGTCAACCGCATGCAGAATATGGAAGATGAACAAGACTGAGAGGGTTGCAACTTTTTTCTTATTTCTTTTCCTCTTTCGTTTATTTTCTCTGACAAAGTAATTGAGCAATCAATTAAATTATAAAACTTAAGTGATTGGTTTAAAAGCTGTTACTTGAAGAAGTCAATTCCTTGGAATTAGGTGGCAGACATGCAAAATAGAAGGTTCTATTTTTCAATCATAAATCATGCATGTCATGCAAAGAGGAATTCCAGGAGGAAGATTGCCAGTTGTATCCCTTTTCATAACTTCTACATGTGGGAATTCATTTAAAGTTTCCTATTTGTAATTGCCCTTTATACACTATAAATAGAGAAAGAATCTACGGGTTAAAGGATTAGAATTTGTAATCAACATTCTTGTGTTCTAGACTTTGAGCTGAAACTCTTGATAACTTTCTGTAAGTAGAGGAATAAAGAAGAGGCAAATTTCCGGAGAGCTTTGTGTCAATGGTGCATTCGTTTCTTATTTCTTTTTAGATCTTTGCACAAACTTTGTGCTGTCTTAGATCTAGATCGGAAACTTTCTTTTGCTTCAAATTCTGTAGTTAAAAGATCTATTTGTTTTATCTATGTGCATGCTTTCAACTCTGTGAACTATTGATTGGGTTGCACATTTTCTTTCCTTTCTTCCTGCTTTCTATTGTTTTCCTCTTCTACAGATATTTCCTTTCTTTTACAGCTGCTTACTTGCTGCAAAATTGTTTAGCTATGGTTCATGAGCTATATAGTTAAAATAATACCAACAAATAGATATTAAGACATATAACTGACAAAATCTTACACGGGAGTTTCATTGGTAAATAAGGGAGATTTATCTCAGGACTACCTAGGTTTTCAGCTGTACAGAAAATCTAGCCAACAGGTTCAATACCCATGAGTGATTGTAGATGTATTTTGTGATGTTTTTGGCATTCTGTACAGTGTTCTTGATTCAATTTTGTTTTCTTATATCCTCAAGCATGAGGTCTATGCAATGCGCAACACATGGAGTCCAATATATTGTTTTGTGTTTAGTCTCTAACATCTTACCCACAAGAACATAGTTAGAGGCATTATCTGTTATGGTTTGTACAAATTTTCCACCCCCACCTCTACAACCACCTCATCCAAAATCTCAAACAACAAATTTGCATTTTTCACCCTATCAGATGTATCAACTGATTTCAAAAACATAGTACCTTGTGGACAAGAGGCAAGAAAATTTATTATGATGCGGTTCTTGCCATAACTCCACCCATCTAACATAATAGTACATCTTGTTTTGGCCCATGATGCTTTACAACTCTTCAACTATTCATCTATGGATGCAACCATAATTCAAAAAATCGTTATTGGCAATTAATCGGCAGGCCAAATTTTGACTCGGAAATTGGGAATCAACAATTTATAGGCATTAATCGGCAACTTTCTCGCTACTTTTGAAAACAATTAAATTCATAAATTAAACTTTATCGTTAGTTTATTACAATATTAATTAATATATCTAATATATATTTACAAAAGAAAACATTATTATAACCCTTATTATATTATTTATATATAAAATATTATATTATATAATATATATAGCGTAGTATATTCTTCAATATAATATATTAAAAATTATAATATACTTATACAATAGTTATATTTGTATTTAATTGTATATTAACATCAATTATAATATATATAGTACTTAAACGTTGTAATCACATTCATTAAACTGTATAATATTTTATTATATGAGCTATATTATATTCAAGGTAATATAAATTATTTATATTAAATTGAATAATATTTTATTATATAAGCTATATTATATTCAATGTAATATAAACTATTTATATTACTAAACTATTAGCCTTAATAATATAATATATATTATATATTAGTTACCTAGTTTATACGATATGTTATATAATATATTATATGCCTTACGGTAAATTTAATTATATATATTATAATATATGTAATCTAATCTAATAATTCCTAACCTATCCCTATTCTCTGTGCATTTAACAACAAAATAAAAGGTGAGTTGGAAAATTAGTTCCGTGTCAAACAAATCCACGAAACCGCCATGAACAGCCATGAAACCACCACGAAATGCTGGAAAAAAGCACGAAACTAGGTCGCAGGAGAAAATACGAGCTGTGTGAGAAAATATGAGTCACCGAAGAGAAAATATGAGTCGATTGGTCGTTTTTTGCATTTAAACCCTAAGCCAAGCAATTTTCCACGATTTTTAGGCGAGTTTCCATGATTTTTACGGGTATTTATCGTCGTAAAAGCGCGATTTATTGAAAGTTTAATCGTTTTGCTTGCTGTAAACGATAAATCGTGATTATCAGGCAATTTATCGCGAGTTTTAATACTATGGCTGCAACTTCTTTTTGCAAAAGAGATCCTCTCAAGTCATGCATACTAGGGCCTTTGAAGCCCTTACCAGCAACAACAATGGAATCAAACATAGGTTGGTAATAAGGTGAGCGGGCAACATTGAAAGGGATATCTGCATCATACCACCATCTAGCAATGTATTCAAAAGCTGCTTCTTTGTATTGCTTCTTCCAATGGTTATCCAAGGTGTGGAAGATGGAAAAAAGCTTTGGATGTTCTTTCTTTTTTGAGGCCGGTTTTCTTGACTATGAGTGGATGGGGGAGGTATATACCGAAAGGGGTCTCTAACATGGATAGAGGGGTCAGAGCAAGAGCCTTTAACACTTGTTTGGGCCAAGGCATGTTCCCTCCTCCCTATTTCAGCTTCCATCTCTTTTTGCCTAGCCTTCTCTTCTTTATGTTTCTCAAGCAAGTTTATCATTTCTAAACTAATGGCATCAATATCAGCTGCATCACATGGGGAAACTTGGCCTCTTTGACCAGCCAAGTGTTGTTTCAACCTATGAATCATGTCCCCCCCCGTGATGTGTTTCTTAAAATATTTACAAAAAACTTGATTATCAACTATGTTTGCATGGTTCCATGTAGGGTCTTTAGCTCGGGGGGCCATTACAAATGCAAAGAAATATGAAAATGTAAATAATTTTTTTTTTCAGATTTCCTATTTAATAAAATTCACAAATAAGGGCAAGTTTAAAATTTAACATACCTTTCAATGTGCACACAAATGAGGTGAAGGAACACTCCAAGCTTGTGTATGGGCTGCACCCTCCCAATGTAGATGTGAAGACCACAAAGAGCCCACACGTGATGCCAAACAACCCCCAAACTCACTCCAAATCAACACTCTTCAATGCTACCCCAAGCCTCCAAATCCTTCCAAATAAAAGAGGTGCTCACAAATAGAGGTGAGGAAGTCACTATATGGTTGCCAATATCACCACAAAGAGCCCATAAGCAATGGCAAACAAGCTCCAACTTCCAAGCTCACTCCAAAACTAAACTCTTCAATCTTATGCTCACAAATGCTCAATGAGAGAGGTGTGAAGTGAATAGAGAGGGGGGTGTATATATAGCACCAAATTAGGGTTTACCGTTTAGGTGTTTTAAAAAATATAATTTTAATTAAAAATGTGATTTTTTATAAAAGTGCCGTAAGATAGTGCATGCCCACGACTCGGCTGATTTTGGTCGAAACCGGACCAGTTTGACCAGTTTGGGGCCAAACCGGTCAACCAATCCGGTTTTTAGTCCGGTTGGTGGTCAAAATGTTGGAACTGGTTAGTTCCGGTTCCGGTTTGACTGTTTTTTAAAACACAACACTGGATAGTGGGTTGTGTTCACCAAAATGAGCTCACACTTTATTTTGGGCAACTGGTACCAATTTCCAGTTGAATGCTTCAAATTTTGATTTTTTTGCATATTTTAAGCTCTTGGGAATCTTCAAATTCATCAAAATCACTTTGTTTTGATCAACTCTAGGTTCACTTTTTCTCCAAAATCATCTTCACTTGATCGAAAAAATCCCCCTTTACCCAAAAAAAACTGAAAATAATCCTTCAAAATTTGCATATTTTGCAGTTTTAGAGTTTTGGGGTAGTTTTGCAATTTCGGCGGAGTTTCGGAGTTTCATGGCAGTTTCGTAGTTTCGGGGTTCTGGGTCAGTTTCGTAGTTTCGTAGCTTTAGGGCAATTTCACAGTTTTGGGGGAGTTTCAGGGCAGTTTTGCAGATTCGGCAAAGTTTTAGAGTTTCGGGGGAGTTTCACAGTTTCAGGGAAGTTTCGCAGTTTCGGCGGAGTTTAGGAATTTCGGGGAAGTTTTGCAGTTTCGGCGGAGTTTTGGGGTAGTTTCGTAGTTTCAGTAGAATTGTGTAGTTTTGCAATTCTGCCTTCCCACCCCGGACCTGTGTCTAAATTTGACGTCCTCCTGCCATCACCTATGCGGATCAACATGCAATCTTCAAATGCTCATAACTTTTGATCTAGGTCACCAAATGAGACAAAATTTGGAAAGGTCTTGAGGAGTATTATATGATAAATGCATTTGTGAGTCACAATAAAGTGTATTTTTGGGCCAAAAATGCAAAAAACGAACTTGTTGCCATTTTTAGGTACGGGCTCTGCAAAATTCAATGATACTCACGTTGGGTCTGCACACTTGAATGCTGATTGGTTCTTGGTGGTTGAAGAAGTAGGTGGTCTTCTTAAATACAAATTTCCTCTCTCCCCTCTTCTTTTATATATGTAACTCATTTTTATTGTAACACATCCTTTTCCATTTTTCCATTTTTGCAAAGGCACCATGTCAAAATGGTGTCCTAAACAAATTTGAGTTGCAGACATGCATTTTGGAGCTCACAATGTTCTCAATGCCTCCCAAATGGATGTAACAGGCTGTGTATACTCTGGAGCAATTAAATCTGGACATTGTTGCTTTTCTCTACCCTTTGTTTATATTTGGTTGTGTCTCTTACCTCTCTGCTCTCTCATTTTATGTTGTGTATGAGTTATACTTAAAGGTTTTCCTTTTCTTTGTGTTTTGCAATGTGTGGAAAGAGTGGCTTTGCTTGTTTTGGGTCTGTGGCACACTTGTTTGCCCTCTCCTTCCTTCACTTCTTTCTCATTTCTCCCTCATGGAGATTGATCCCCTTCTTCTTGGTGCTATCACCTTCTTTCTTAGTTTAGGATTTCATTTCTTACATCTCCCTAACCTTGGTCCCTGTGAAAGCTTAGATTAGGCTCAAATAGTTGTGTTTTTCTGCTTTAGGATTAGTGTTAGCATTAGTTGTAGGTAGAGGAATCAACCTTCTCTGGAGGTTTGTGTCAAGATGCAAGGTCCCACCAAAAGTATTGATCTGCCATTATCAAATCCTAGGGTGCTACTTTTGAGGGTTAACAAGCTGTAGAAATGATTTCCAGAATGTTCTTGATTCACTGGTAGTTGCTTTCTTCTGTAACGTTCAATTGTGATACCACTTTCTTACTTTCTTTTGAAATACATTCCGGGCTCTCATGACATTAATCTCACAGTTCTTCATTCCCAAACAAATGTGGAGACTGAGATAGTCAATAGGTGGATCAGTATTGTACATTCAACATACTACCAGGCCATGCATGGTTCCACATAGATAAGCCATTTGGTGCTTGAATTGGATTTTCCTGTTTAGCACAAAGTATGCTCACCACAGTCCAAGAAGCAACTACTGGCAAGGATTGCGATGCACAGTAATAAGCCCTTAAATTCAGAGAAGAATTACAGATACATCGATATTTGAAATTTTGAAGTATAGAGCACAACAAGACTGTTAGTGAGTTAATTACTGTTTCTGTGTTCACGAGTGCCAATGCCTTCAAGTTGAGCCTTACAGAGCTATTTGGTATTTGTCTTATTTCTATGTAGAGCATCTGCAATTTACCGCATCCTCTATGTTAGATGGCATGCAATGTTAGCTGACGACTTTGTCGTACCACCAATAGATGAATTCATGCACTCAAGATATTGTTTTATAAATCACTTGCCAGACTGATGTTGGAGTTTGTTTATTATGCATAATGGGAAAACTAGATAACCACCCAATTTGATTGAGTGGTATTCAACAGAGCAGGCACATTAACAATTTGATGTCTTGTCTTAGTCCACTGATCAGCCATTGGGCACTTTGTGGGGAGGAACCTTGAGTTTCCAGATTAAATGGAGAGGACTTATCTGGGACAGATGAGATAAATATATTAATGTCCAACGAATGACCACAAAAGTAGGTCAATGGGACTGCAGTCCAAACATATACAAAGTGTGAGCGGGGACAACTCAAACGAGTTCCCAAAAACAGAAGAAAGAAAAGAGACGAAGTAGATAGGAAGCCCGAAGCCAAATACTCCCACAGGCGGGGGCAATGGCGCAAGCGGAAGAGAAAGACGGGAAAAGCAAAGAAGGGAATGGAGGAGGGGGCAAACGAGGACCAGTGGTCTACTCAGGTTTGGTAGCCACACCCCTCCTAACATTTGAGGCCGACGAAAAGAAGCTTCTGATGGACTGGCAACCCGAAGAGGGGGGTGAAAACCTCCCCCCCTGCTGAGATTTGAGACTGAAACGACGGCCAGGGGGACGATTGGAGCAGGGCTGCCCTCTGGTACGAGTGTGCATCCGATTCTGTTGGTGGTGATCGGGGGAAATGTGAAGGTCCAACCGGGGACGAACTGATCGATGCTGCGGATCAGGATTGATGACAATAGTATATCATGAGATGGAGCTACCACACTACTTAGTCAGTGCTTTGCAACCATTCTAGTGTTCATGTCAGCACTTGTGCTCATTGTGACATTTTACTACATGAAAAACCCCAGTAACAAACACAGATGGTAATGATGGATGCTATGGTATTGGTATTTAAAAATGCATACTTCTAAACAGAAGAATGCTTGGTTTGATTGTAGCCTGTAGGCTTTGCCCATTTTGGGTCACATTTTGTAGATGTTGAAGTCCCCACATTCTGTGCTCATTTTCTGTAAGTGCAATTTTTCATGTGAGCATGACACAAGTACATCTGTATCTATGAGTTGCAGATCTGGTGTCTCTTACTATTTGAGCAAGCACATGCATATTGGTTGGTTGTGATTTTCGTGTTTCTTCACACATTTTCACCTTCTATAAGAAGTCCATGTAGCTGCAAAGGTCATCTACTGTCTGGAATAGTTCATCAACTCCCTACCCAAATTCCAGTTTTATCTGCATTGCATTAGATGGCTAGGAACTTTACAGATATTTGACCCCAATGGTTTTCGGCCTGAAAGCTTTTGCTACATGGAAAAACACACTTTACTTCTCTTTGTCTTCATAGATTCTGGAGCACTTGAAGTTCAAAGTTGGGTAAAACGTTTAATATGTTTTCTCTAGTGTGCCTTAGTGTAGCCAGTTCCATAGGTTTCCTATCTTGGCAGTGCCTATCTCCAACTTTTCTGCCATAAATGCTTCACCTCCATATTCCTGTTTCCGGCTCTAGCAACTTGGTGCAGTGCCGTACCCACAGATCAATGACAAGTTCTATAGTCACATGACAACAAAACTGGCTTTGATCCTCCAGTTCCACCTGTTTTGCGTGTTCCTATTTTTTAAGTTGACATGCAACTTACACCTCCTAATTATGACAGAATTGAAATGTTATTATACAATAACAGAGTTTTGACCTACTTGTCTTCTCTTGTTGAGATACTCTTGAGTATGATTGAAAATAGGCTAGCCATATTATGATGAGCATCTGAAGTTCAAAGGTGGATAAAACCTTTGATAGGCATTCCCTTCCCCATTGTGCCTTAGTGTAGCTTGTTCCACAGCTTTCCAATCTTGGCAGTGGCTATGTCCAACATTTCTGCCATAAATGCTTAACGTCCATATCCCTGCTTCTGGCTCTAGCATCTGGGTGCAGAAGTACACCCACGTATCAATGTCAAATTCTATATCCACATGACAATAAATCTGGCTTTGCTCCTCTGCCTGTTTTGCAATTTTTTAAGTTATTCAACTTGCACCTAATTATTATAGATAAAGTATTATTATACCATAACAGAGTATTGACCAACTTGTCTTCTCTTACTGAGATACTATTTAGTATGATCGAATATAGGCAAACTATATTTTGCTGAGCAAGATTCTAATGCCAGTTCCATTTAAATCTTCTTTTATTTCTGGATTATACGCGATTAGTTCTGAATTATTTGCTTTCAGTCTTGTCCTGAAATTAGCTATTTTGCCTGCTATTTTACCCCTCGTCCTAGGGACATGGTTAATTTCTTGGTTTCTGGTACTTGGGGTCTTCAGCCTCCTTACCCAAATTTTGATTAAAAAATGAATGTTTTTCCATTCGGCTGTATGACCAAGTCAACTTCTAGTATAGAATCTCCTTTGCCACCTTGTAGAAGCAGCTTTAGACCTTGAATCAAATTGAAAGCTCATTTTCATTGTTTCAAGGTATACCCATGTTTATGTGGTAGACGACTTAAACCAGTCCCGGTGGATTGTGTATGGTAATGTTCTTGTATTCCTCTTCATTGTCTCTTTCTAATCTTTGAGTTTGGCCTGCAATAATAGAAAGAGCCTAATCTACTTACACCAGATAAATGATAAATATTTTGGGAATGTGGTCATCTTCTCAAATTGGAATGTTTATAATTCAGGGACATAAAATGCATGCATTTACTTTATTCTGTTCTATTTTTGGCTGTCGAAAGCAGGAGACAAAAGTGAGAGCAATGCAAATTCTTTACTACCTTGCAACAATTTTCTATTTATGCAGATTGTTTCTTGGAATTCTAATCCGAGTATTCCTTTTATCTTGTGTTTGAATAGAAGTGGGGGAAACTGGGAGGAGCTTGTACAGGTTGATGTCATTGCAGATGTGGACGAAACTTAGGCCCTTCGTCCATGCATTTTTGGAAGAGGCAAGTGAGATGTATGAAATGTATGTGTATACCATGGGGGAGCGAGCTTATGCTTTGAGAATGGCAAAGCTTCTTGATCCCACGGGAAAATATTTTGGGACTAGAGTCATTTCACAGGGTGATAGTACACGTAGACATCAAAAGGACCTGGATGTAGTACTAGGAGCAGAGTCGGCAGTTGTGATTCTTGATGACACGGAGCAAGTATGTATTCAATTATTGAAAATGTGAATAGAAATCTAGACAAGCTGGGACTTACTTACAAATGAGTATTAGCCTTAATGGTCCAGTCCTTGGCTTGGTTTGGCACAAAATGCTTTGATAGTAATTCTCTCTCTGTTCATAAGTTTTCGTCACATTACATAGACGATTCATCTCTGAGGCTCCAAACGGGCTTTACAGGTAATTTATATGCAATTACATGGCACATTAACTTTTGTGCTCTAACAATTGCAGGTATGGCCAAGGCATAGATCAAATCTCATAGTGATGGAAAGATACCATTTCTTTAGCTCAAGTTGCCGACAATTTAACCTTCAGAGTCAATCTTTAACTCATTTAATGAGGGATGAGACAGAGACAGAGGGTGCTCTTGCAAGCATGTTACGTGTGCTCCGTTCTGTGCATCAAATGTTTTTTGATCAGGTCAGAAACTCTGAGCACTCCTGGCACACATTTGAATACTGTGTTAATAATTTCTCTTTAGTGTAGTCCAAATGTGTATTTACTGTACAGGCTTACCATTTCATTCAATGATAAAAGTTATTGGCCATTCTGTTTTTTTTTCCAAAGTTCTAAACTACGACTTTTCCTCTGTTCTAGCTGGTGAGATATCATAATATTCTTCATGGTCCCCACTTACCAGAAACATCGTGTTTACACAAAATACTATAGATTTTTAATGCCCAATCAGAGTGGATTACATCAAGTTTTTTGCTTAATTTTTTGCACAATTTACCGGTTCTTCTGTCATGCAAACTAACTTCTTCTGTCAAATCATAATATGCCTCAAATCCCCAAGGTACCATGGAAAATATTGTATTCAAACAAAGTATTCTGTATTTCAAACGTAATGATGGATGTGGATTGCCGTAATGTTTTTGTCAAATACCATGGGTATTGGGTCCTTTTTGTAGGGTCTTGAGTATTTATTCCCACAAGAGTTGCAGGAATTAACCCTGAGGTGTTTCCAAACATCTTTAATAATTCAAAGCTACACAACTTTTCTTGCTTCTGTCATTGACAAATTTGAACTCCTGCCTGTTTCCTCATGTAGTAACCTCGCTTAGAGGCACTTGTGGGCTTTGAGGACCCCCTTGCCTTGTGAGAAGTGCCAATGTAAGTGCTCTAAAACAATTGCAAGATTGTTCTAAACAAAATGGGATGGCTCACTAGTTGTGGATCTTGTTCCTCAATAGTATCCATTTACTCATTAAATAAACTGTGTAGGAAAACAGAAGTCTTGGGTGTGTGTTCATGTAAAATTGATAATATTTATGAGACAAGGAAAGTTTTTAAGGCACCACATGTACTAAAATCTATGCTAATCAGGAAGCAGACTTTGGGGTGCTTCTGTCATTGACAAATTTGAACTTCTGCCTGTTTTCTAGTGTAGTAACCTTGCTTAGAGGTGCTTGTATGCTTTGTGGGTCCCCTTGCCTTGTGAGAATTGCCAATATAAGTACTCTAAAACAATTATAAGCTTGTTCTAAACAAAATGGCTTTGCTCACTAGTTGAGGATTTCGTTCCTCTATAATATCCATCTACTCATGAAAAGTAACTGTGTAGGAAAAAAACAGAAGGGTTGGGTGTGTGTTTTAAGGCACCACATGCACTAAAATCTTTTGCTATCAGGAATCAGACTTTGGGGAGCAAGTCCTCATGTTGATGTGTTAGCATTCTCGTTGCCTTTGGTACTAACACTGCTAGAAGTGCTTATGTGCTTTGTGGGTCCACATGACTTGTGATTCTTGACAATGTAAGTGTTTCTCTAAAAAGAATCACAAGCTTTTTCTAAACAAAGTGGCATATCCAACTAGTTGAGAATTTCCTTCCACCATATATCTATGTTATTAATCAACGTGGCAAAATTTTTTCAAGATAAAAACCTTGAAATTGATATCTGTCGGAATATTTCAGATAGATATTTTAAAGATATTTGTACTAGTATCTAACTAGGCTGTGTTGGAAGGATTGTGTTCAACTTTATGGTTGTAGTCCACCTTGAATTTCATGTTTGTTTTGCTCTGGGTGAGCAATGCCTTTGAAAATTTCCAGCTTTAAATAATAAACATGATTGACATCAGATTTTTAATCTGTAGGATTTTGACCTCTGTATATTTATGTCATCTCTACGACGACCAATTTCTATGAGTAGTCTTTATTTTAGTGGCATTTCCCCTGTGTATGTTGGTAATAATAACAAGGCAAGGGGGACCCACAAAGCTCACAGGCATCTGTAAGCATTTGTTAGTACAGGGTAGGAATGACAATTAACATCATCCATAAGAATAGGAGATATCTAAGAAAGTCCATGAGCTCTGAAATATGGCATAGATTATTTTTGGGTACCTCTATTGTCGGTTTCTCTCTTTTACTCCTTGTTTACCCAGGTTTTATTTCTACAGCATGATGATGGACATGCTGCCCGATCTGGATTTAAAGGCAGAGACGTCAGGCAGGTATGTAGATATATAAAATTTATCTTCATGGGAAGCTGTTGAAAGACCAGATATAATCATTAAATTGATTCTTAATTTTTGTAGAATCACATGGATATAGGTAGCGATAACATGAATTTGATATTTGATGGTGCTAATTAATTAGTGAAATATATGTTTAATTTTACACGTCTTTATGATTTTTTCTTGGTTATTGCACAGGTTTTGAAAGCGGTACGCTTGAAAATATTGGAAGGTTGCAAAATTGTTTTCAGCCGGATCTTTCCTACAGCTTATCCTGCCGAGAAGCATCATCTTTGGCGGTTGGCTGAGGAATTAGGAGCAACATGTTCTACTACATTAGATGAATCTGTAACACATGTTGTTGCTCTAGACCTAGGAACTGATAAAGCACGCTGGGCAGTGCAGCATAAACGTCATTTGGTTCATCCTCACTGGCTTGAGGGAGCAAGCTACTTGTGGCAAAGGCAAATTGAACGAAATTTCACCATCACTGCAAAGAAAAATAGTTCAGCATCAACTTTTGTTGAATCTATTCCAGTCTTGCCTCAAGATGTTGATGGAATAGAAGTTGATTCTTCTCAAAATAGAGAGGAAAATGACGGAAATATTGATGTTGGAAGTTGATGGCAAACTCAGATAAGCAATATTGGTAGTGGAAACTATTGGATGGTTGTGGCAGAAGTAATGTTTTTGGTTAGTTCTAACAAAATGCAAATGAACGCAGAAGAGAAGCTACATGTGACAATTCCAGGAATTTTATATTGTCATGGAAATCTAGGCTTCTCATTTCTGTAGATCTCCCGAAACTTCTTTCATGCTTGTTTGATACCTTGTGTTAAAGTGGGAACATTTTATAAATATACAGACAAAAACACCAAGATGTAAGTGACAAGCAGTGAAACCTCTGTAAGAATTTATAAGTAGTGTATGCGTTTTAACATCGTTAACAATTAGGTTGGAGCCTGAAGTCACGCACTGTTTAACATGTAAAACCTTACAAGTAAAGAAGTGAAGTAAAAATATTGGCGCAAGTGTTCATCAGAACTGATTGGATATTTGTCAAGCAGAGTTGTGGCATACCTTCCTTTTGTTAGCCTCAATATATTGTGGAGATGGTGGTCAAGGGTAGATTTTTCCTCGGTCTCTATTTCCAGGGACATGGTGCTAGATATGGATTTTCATGTCAGAAACATATTTCAGTAGAAACTCAACATGGGGATGTATGGAACAAAGGGCAAGACTTGAAATTACTGTTTCCTGTCCTGTAAGACCAGCAACATTGTTGCGAAGGCTGTTTAATTGGACATTACTATTGTCTTTGTGGAGCTTACGAAACACTCAACCATAACACATGATATATTTTTGATGTTTATTGAGTCAATATCTCCAGATTTAATTATGATTATCTGTACCTTCTTGGTATTCTAAACATGGTGGTTTGATCACTGCTAATGATTGCATTATTTACAACAGAGAATTGACATGAATTATCTTGTCAATGGCAGCAGAAATCTACCCAATAAAAAACAATAAACCTGGATCTTAACAGGTGGTCAATTTTTTTTCCTGCTCTCTAATATTTAGGTGAAGGTTTATAACATTGGAGTGTCGTAACAGTCTTACACTTTTTTGACATGCTTGGCATGAATGCCTACCATATTTGAACTGCCCAGCTTGCTTGAACCCAAGATCATCATACCTTTTTCAGATTTGTAGAATCACCTGGCAAAACACAAAGCACCAACCACAACTGCTTGATGTGTATGAAAAACTAAATCCTATAGTGGTAAGGTACATATGTTTGGTAAGAAAAGGGCGGGACTGTCTAATTACTAAAACAAAAATTGCTAAACCAAAGGTATCAATTGCTTCGAGTTTAGTTGGCAAGTCCCTTGTAAGAAGAGTTTGTTAACCGGAACGTGAAGATTATTACTGTTATTACTCAACAATGCAAATACTATTAGTGAGAGCAGGAGGCCATGTAGGCAGCATTCGACATCACTCTAGTTCTATGACAATTCCGGCTTCAGTGTGTAGAATGCCCAAAGATGTTTGTGGAATGCAGATTTTGGTGATGCATGGTGCGTAGGAAGAAGTGTCAGAATTTCAGAAAGTAGGTATTGTGGGTCTCTTCCTTCAAATGATGGGATGTTTTTGCTCCTCATTTGTGTCAAAATTTGAGCTAAGGATGTCAAATTTGAAAATATGAAATGTGGGATTTGATTTCTGGTATGAGTTCGGTCCTTTTTGTTCGTGGTAGAGTTCGGTCCTTTTTGTTCGTAAATTGTTTTGGTTCATAGCACCCCAGGTAACAATTGTCTACTGTTTGAAAAAATGAAATTATAATGTAAGAATTTTGAAAAAATGAAATTATAATGTAAGATTTTTGAAAAAATGAAATTGTAATGTAAGAAATAATTCAGTGCATTATTATCCCAGTTATAATTTTTGTTGTTTTTGAAATTGCTTGTCAAAAATAAGCAATAATTCTCTTAAAAGAACAACAATAAAAGATATAAACACAAATATTTTACATACAAAATGGTATATTTTATGGGTAAAAGATGGAGAAATGATGTAATAAGAAAATGTAAACTTATTTCAATTATTGATAGTTGCTTAAAATAATACTCAAAGCCAACCAACTGTTATAAAACCATGGTAATTGACTAAATGTAAGTATAAAATAGTATTACATATTAATGTCTATTGACATTTTAAGGTAGATTTACTTAAATATATGCACTATAGTTAAAATTTATGCACATATCGAAACTATAAAGCTGGAGGTATATCTAAAGTCAGTTTTTTTTTGGAATTCAAGGTAATTGAGGAGATGTATCACAATATCTACCAGTTAAAATTCATGCACATATCGAAACGATAAAGTTGGAGGTATACCTAAAGTCATTTTTTTTTTGGCATTCACGGTAGTTGAGGAGATATATCACAATAATATTGTTAAAGAGGACATATTTGAAAAAATAATAATAAAAAATAGGATGTCATGACTAGGGATAACATATTATGTGAATGGCATGTGGTATTGGATGTCTTTCATTAGTGTTGCCCAACATATATATGAATAAAAGACACAAATAAACAAAAACCATGTAAACTATAAATCAATTACCAACAAACAATTTTACATAAATCATTATAATTTATTCTTACACACTATTCTAGTTGATGTAGACTACATCCTCTTTGGTGGTCTTGCAATGAAATATCATATATTGGTAAAAAATGAACAAAGTAAAATATATGGTTTGGCTGTTTGAATTAGAGATTGATAAGAAATTATCATAATGCAACCACCTAATTTGATACATAATTAGTTGCTTGTCATATTTTTGCATTCTAATTTGTGTGTTAATTGATTATTGGTTCAAATTAGGATTTTATTGACGTGTTCGTTGGTTTTAGATATTACTTGACATGTTTTACCCAATTGTTCTCTTTATTTATTTTCTTTCCACCTCATTTTTTGAATTTTTAGGTTTTGTTCAAGATACAAATATTGTTTTGGTCATGGTAGAGCTATATCCTATGGTTTTGGCAAATTTTGGTTTATTGGTACATCATGTGCACTTGTGTCATGTGGTCCCTTTGTATCGTTTTTTCCACTTGTTATATGCTAACTTGCAACTAATAATGTCTTAATTTGAATTCAATATTTCTATTAATACGTAGGTATATTTGTACATGAAGAAACAATCATAAAACAAGAAAATTATTCATTAGAATAACATCTTTGTGCCAAATGTAGTTGCAATGATTTAATGTAGTATTCAAGCATTTAAAGAAGAGCATAAGCCCTGGGCACATGCAATACATTTTAGTACCTTATAATTGACGTGTTAGCTTCAAAACATTGCTCTCATTAAGGACATTGATAATAATGGAGGGATAACATAAACCGCTCAAAATATTCCATTTATTTTTTGTTTTGCGAAGTGTTAGTGTCCCATTAGGGTTATGTTGCATGCTAAATAACAAAAAAATGGAATTGCAAGATAAAGTAAAGATGGGAACATCTGCTTCCCAAAGGGTAGATTGCACTTGAAATTTGATTGTAACAAAAGAGCTCTCACACAATGGTGACTATCACTTGTATTAAGTTTTGATATTATAAAAAAATATACATTCTTCTAGGTTTTTTCCTTTTTTGAATTCAACCCCTAGAAACCTTAGTAAACTCATAGCTTAACCCTTCACTAGCTCTAGACACTTAGCATATAACATAATAAAAATAATAATGACTAATACTACTAAATGTATCATGTTTAGGTACACAACATGCCCTTCCCCTCAAGAGTTGACCTCAAAGCTAGTCAAACACTAAAAAATGTAAAATTTTACATTAAGAGAATGAAACTGAAGACCTCAATCTACTACAAGGAGAAGCAACAGTCACAACATCGAACACATCAAGCACAAGTGATAACGAAAACAAGTACAACATGACACAACACATACACTTCACCCCTAGGTCACTTCATCTTCCTTAGCATCCATGCTTCGTTTTTATCACTCCACTCTTTTTCTTCTCTCCTTGTCACGCTTTCGCCATTGATCTTCATGATTATTAGGTACGTACATCTTATCTACTTTATTTTATCGAGTATTCACTCAACAACATGAAGTGCGGGAAAATGTAGATACTAAAGTCATGCACTTGGGTACCTTTCTAGGTCATAATCACATATTACTATTCATATGATTCCTAAGCTAGAAAACTAGTAATGGACATCTATCTTTGGCCTCTTTTCTGTCTTTCCTATTTCCTCTTTGGTCTTACACACCACACGCCCTAGTCTGATCTTCATTGATTTATCTTTATTGACTCTTGACACCAGTGCCCAGACACCCTTGTTCCCTCTAGGTGCCCCTGACCTCTTTATATCTTGTTCGTCCCTTTTGAGTCTCTTTTATCTTTTGGACATCTTGTTTTCTTATGGGTCGACATTTTAGTTGTCAATTACGAAATTCAAACAACGGAATCATATAAATACAAATCTATGTGATCATAATAAAAGACCAAGCTCTAAGAATCTACTACTATCACCTAAGGTTGCATCCAAAGGCATTCTAAGAGCATTAAAGCATCCATCTAGCTATCATTCAAGGGATAGAGGATATGATTTTTCTACATATACTTCATAGGAGGGAAAATTCATTTTTCCATACATACATATACATATATTGTTGTATCTAGTTATTTCTCACTATTTGGTGCACCTTCACAAGAGTTTCTTAGGGCATGATTCTATACACACAAAACTACATGAGTATGATACGTAGTGCAACGCTCGGTTGTAAGTTCACTCTGTTGGGTGACCGTTGGGGTCAATTTGACTCCCCATTTGCATATTTTTCCTTTTAGGATTTGATGTGTTTTGGGGTTTTACAGGAAATCATTTTTTTGTAGGTTATAGGTGAACTCTACGAACACAGTACGACATACATGCGACAAATAATGAAGGTTAGTGACATTGGTGCGACACAAGAAGAATCAGTTTCCATCTATTTTGCAGTCACAAGTTCCTAACAGAGGTCTGCAATGCCTAGGTGTCGCTGACCTAGCCCAGGCGCCCTGGTATAACTTATTCTTGTAGTTCTACAAATTTTTGTGTGCGGTTGCGATAGTTTCCTTCTCCTATTCATCAGTCTTCCAATCCAGCATCCTTCGGGATCAATTACAAAATTAGCTAAGTCTTCTAATCCCTCTCTTGCACCCATGGTTTCATTTTTATCTAGATTATTGCTTAGGTCAGATCTATACTTTAGTGTTTTATTTATCATATATGACTCTACAATTAGGGTTTTACAAATTCAATATTTGTTTAATCACATTATCTTTCTATATATACACATGCATGTTCACTTGTTCTCTAGTTGTGAATGCAAACTTTCTATAGATCTTTACATGTTGCAATGGTGCTTGGAACTATACCTCTTATCAGTCCCACCGAGGCTCCTGAGGGCATCTACAATTAATACTCTCTTACACACTACAAGTGTTATTGTTTCATTTTATACTATTTCTTATTCTTACTAGCGCACTACTTGTTCCATTGATACATACATACTTTGACATACTTTTTATCTTTCTAACATGCTAATGGGTGCTTCATGTGCAACATTTTCTTTGTAGGATTATATGCCACCATGGTTATCTATTACACTTTTACTTGTCATTATTTTCCATTATATGCTATTGTTTGTGGGCTATGCTCTTTTTCTTGTATGCACATTGTCTTCTTTTAGTCGCTTCGGCTTTGATTCTCTTGTGACATTGTGAGTGATGTCCCACGCCTGAAACTCACTTTTTGCGGTCTATATTGTTTTCTTGCTTTCTTGATTGCACATTGATTTCTATATGCATACTTTCTTTGATTGCACTAACACATGTCTCTAGATACTTTGTTCGCATGTGCCTTGGTTTTTACCATGCACATTCCTCCCACTATAGGGATAAATTTTCATTTCAGCATCAAGTCCTCTCATTTGGACTGCATTCTCCTAATGACATTGTATGCACCCCAAATGAGGGGGACATACATTGGGTGAATCATTCACCCCATATAGTAGCTTAGAGCTTGAGTACATGCTTGCTCAATACATAATCAACACAGGATACAATTATAGAAATGGCCCAGAATTTGACTTGGGTCCTCAGTTCCACACATACTCCAATGCCCAGATACATACATTAGCGCTTGGGTACTCCTGACCTTTCATGGGTATCTATGACCAGGGGCAGTTAAAGTGACTTTCTCATATCAAAATAGTTCATAGTAGTTCACAGATCTAGTTTCACGGTAAAGAAAGAGTCCTCCAGCAAGAAGAATGCATTCTTTCTCCATTTCAACTCAGTGCAATACATAACTAAACATGAAACAACACATGACACAACATCTATATTGGTGCTTATTTCAGAATCTGTCATGTGTTGTCCACTCAAAATTCCCTGCTCTGATGAAAGTAAAAATTTCAAAATTTTGAGTTTAAGTGTTTTCTCTAATGTACCGAAGTCGTGAAATTGAGAAAAGTCTGCAGTTTTGGGTCATTTTGTATGTATTTCAGGCCTGTCGGACATTTTTGTCCCGCGTGTCCCAAGTTCCGAAGTACGCTCTGTTCCCCGATCGGCCGAAATCCCCGAAGTTGTTCCATTTTCGGGCCCATCGGAGCTTTTCGTCCCAATTGTCCCAAGTTCAAAATTGCGCTCTGTTCCATTTTCGCTCGAACCGCCCGAGTCGTGTACTTCGGAATTTTTTGTCCCAAATGTTCCAAGTTCAAACGGGCCTTTTGTTCCATTTTCAGCCGAAATCCCCGAACCGCGTACTTCGCTCTTTCATGTCCCAAATGTCCCAAGTTCAAACGGGCCTTTTGTTCCATTTTCGGTCGAAACACCCAAACCGCGTACTTCGCGCGTTTTCGTCCCAAATGTCCCAGAATACATTTGTGCGTCTTCTCCCTGTTTCGCCCGAATCGGCCGAGCCGCATGTTTCGCGCATTCGCGTCTCACATGTCCCAAGTGAACCAAGTGTCATTCGTACCAGTTTTTGCCACTCTACCCGAATATCCTGCTTATTCAAATTGGTGGGTATGCGTTAAATGCGCATTGATCACCCTTCTCTCTCAGTCAACGACCAACACGTCAGTCCCTTGTGGCAGAGACATAGCTGAGGCGTTAAGGAAATTCAAGCAGCGGATTCTGAAGTCGGTGGGTCCCTCTCAGTGGCTGGCCACCTGTCTTCTTCTCCTCGTTCTTTTCTCTTCTTCCCTTTCTTTTTCCGTTTTCTTTGTAAGAAGTTAAGGTATTGCGATTGGTGGTTCTTAACTGTTCTTGGTTAAAGAAGCGGTTACGAAGAATAACTGATTTGTAAGCTATATAATGGCCTTCCTTACGCCATTCTAAAGGGGGGGGTGAAGAATTTGGCATATTTTCTGAAAGTGTAAATAGATCATAAAGAAATCAATACAGAAGGACTTTCCATTCTTTGTCTATCTGATCTCTGTTACTCCTAAGCTTTCATTTATTTTCTTTGTGAAGATCATTTGTCTTAAGTTCATTAGTCTTGCCGATTGCATACTCTTCGACTTTGCAAGCACGGTGATCTTGTATAACCAAGAAGGAACTTTGTGTCCTTGATTAATGAGTCTGTGTTATGTTAAGAAACTTTGTGTTCTAGCAGATGTTATTTACAGAACTTTGTGTCTTTGAATTCCATCTTATTTATCCGATACAAATGATCTTGTTTCAATTCACTATAACTTCGCATACATAATGAATTACTCTGATTCTCTATAATTCTGCATGTTGCCTTTCTGCTCATTCTCGTCTTCTCATTCCTCTGTCCTTTTGTACTTGAACATCCTCATTGAAAACACTTTCGTAATATCCAAGTTTAACCAGAAAATAATGTTTTGTACATTTGTAAATAAGTTCGTTTCTGAATAAGGGAACCTCTCCCATTAAAGAGGAGGGACTTCTTGTCCCCTGACTGTTGCTCTTCTTAAAAGTCCTATTTGACGACCAATAGTTTTTGGCGACTCCGCTGGGGAAAAAATCATATTCCAGTTCTATAATTTTTCGATCATCCTTTGATCTGGCGACTCCGCGTTTTACTCGAGGGAGGAGGGCCCTTAGTGTTGAAAATTCTCAGTTTCAGCTTTTGGAGCAGCAGGGTTTTCCTTTCCCTTCAACAAGAAATAGAAGGACTCGTTCGACAAGCACTCCACCTGTTCAAGATAGAATTCCTACGGGTGGTATTCCTTCAGAGCCAGCTAGCCCTAATCTTCAAGCTTTGATTCTTGCTGGTGTTGCGGTTCCTCTACAAGCCGTTTTTCCAAGAATGGCGGCGCCATTACCATGGGGTCATCGTGTCAGGCCCCTTGCTCTTCCTCAGCCTTTGCATGAGTTACCCAGAGGTAACCGGAAGAACTTTCCTAAGTTCAAAGGCGATGGCAAAGTGCATCCTGATGAACACATCGCAGCCTTCATTGTTGCATGTGGAGTTCTAGGAGTGGAGCATGAAGACGTCTCCGTAAGGCTGTTCGTTGAGACATTACAAGATAATGCTGCTGATTGGTTCTACCACCTTCCGGCTGGCGCTATCACCGACTGGGACACAATGAGAACTCAGTTTGAAAACCGTTTCAAGCTGGAAGAAGATGTACATGCCTTGCTAGCCCAAATCTCTCAGATAAAGAAAGATTCACAAGAGCCCATGAGAGAATTTGTGGCCCGGTTCAACAAATTGATCAATAAAATTCCGCAGCCTACCCAACCTGTTGATAAAATTCAAAAATGTTTCTTCCTAAATGCTCAATCGCCCAAAGTTAGTTATGCACTCAGAAGGGCTAATCTCGTAACATTGGTCGAGGATCAAACTCTCGCTGTTAGTATTGAGGATGACTTGATCATGTTATGGAAGTTGAGAAGAGACCCTCCCAAATCTAAGTCTGCTGCTTCTTCCTCTTCCACCCCTGGACCTAATACTGATCCATTAGTTCATAAACTTGCAAATGATCTTATTGCTATAAAGAAACAATTGGCTCAGCATGCTCCTTATGCAGACGTTCCAAGGAGAAATTTTCAGCCCAGAAATCGTTTGCCTGCTTCTCAAACAAGATTAGCACTTGAAGGACCTCCTGTTAAATTCCCTGTCAATGCGACCTGCGAGGTGGAAGAACCAGATGATGATGAAGATAACGAAGCTTGCGAAGAGTTTGCGAGAGAAGTTGATGATGAAGTAGATGAACTTGAGGGATCTCGAGTCAATTTCTTCACCACTGAGGGCATTAATGATGGAGATGACTATGATGAAGTAGTAGCAGACATGAACAGCGAATCATTCGCTGTCATGACTCGAGAGTAGACAAGTCGGAAGGAGAAAGTGACACAGCCTATCAAGAAATCTAAGGAGCAGTCGACGACTATTCCCGTGATTGCAAAAAGAGGATCTCCTATCCCTACCTCATCTACACCAAAGGTGAGTCCTATTAATCCTACTACTAAAATTGCTTCTTCTTTTTCTCCTAAAGTTGATAAGCCTAGAGTACCAGATGATGATGGCCCGTCCACTTCTGGATCCTTTGATATTGTTGATCACCTGAAAAAGACCAAGGTCCAAATCTCAGAGGCTGAGTATTATCAAACTCATCCCAAAGCTTTTGCCAAAATGGTTCAATTTGTTAATTCCCACTCCAAAACCACCTCTAAAGGCCTTTTACCTACTCCTCCTTCTGCACCACAGCCTAGTCTGGTAGCTGCTGTCACCTCGCCTAGTGACAAAATTAAACCATTTTTATGTAACACTTCTTATAGCTGGTCATAGGCTCAGTAATTGTGTCATTGACTCAGGAGCCTCAGATAACGTGATGCCTGCTAAAGTAGCTCATGCTTTAGGCCTGACCCTCACACGCACTTATGGATCTTGTTACTCCATGGAGAGTAAAGAAGTGCCCCTGGTCGGGAGAATTAAAGATGCACAAGTAGCTTTTGCTGCTTTGCCCGAAAAGAAAGTGTTGGCTACCATCTTAGTAGCAGATATCCCTCCTTCATACGGGATGTTGCTAAGTAGGAACTTCTGTAAGGACGTGGGTGGGGAAATCCAAATGGACTGGTCACATGCACTCCTGCCTGTCAATGGACAAATGAAGAAGTTGTTGCCTGAGAAGCAGTCTGAGTATATTGTGCAGAAAACGGATGATCCTAGAGCACAAATACTCTACGAGGATATGGGGCATGGTAACTACATGATTATGTCCCCTGATGAAATCCGACCCCCCAAAGTGTCTCCTAAAGATCCTAATGGGGTTTGGATTTTAGAGTTTGATGGAAGTTGTTCCTCAGCTGGTTCCGGAGCCGGTGTCCTGCTGGTGTCACCTGAAGGAAGCCTACACCCCTTTTCATTTAAGTTACAGTTCGAGAATACTAATAACACAGCAGAATATGAGGCTCTCATTCTTGGATTGCAAGTGGCCAAAGAACAAGGTGTAAAGAATCTTCTGGCTCGTGGTGATGCAGAATTGATTGTAAAGTAGGTCAGAAACCTTTTTCAAGTAAAAAATGGAAGGCTGAAACATTACCGGAATCAGGTTTGGGATTCCATTGAATTTCTTGATGCTTTCTCTATTGAAGCAGTACCTAGGGAAAAGAATAGCAGGGCTGATTCACTAGCTGTCTCAGGGTTGCTACTGATTCCTCATCCTGATTTCTCTCAAGACAAGTTCACCATTGAGATGATCCATCAACCCAGTGTACCTGATAACACCAATAACTGACAGGTTTTCAATGATGATCAACATTTGCTTTCCTTCCTGGAACTCAAGGGTAATTTCGAACAACTGTATTTTGAAGGAAGTGACAACCTACCTCGTGAGAGTGTGCCCTTTGACAAAGCAGTCACCCAAGGGGAAGAAACAAGTCAAGAAGGGTGCATTAAACTCAAGGGGAATAAGATTCCTAAAGGGTTGGTGAGTTTGGAGGAACTATTTGATAAACATGACAGGTATGTGATGTCTAGAACTTCTACCGGACCTCAGCAATCAGCTGAGTATGAAAAAATCAATATTGGGAGTTCTAATGACCCTAAGCTAGTGAATATTGGAAAATGTTGCACAACAGATGAGAGGAGAAAAGCAATTGATCTTCTAAGGAGGTATAAGGATGTTCTTGCTTATTCTTATGAAGATTTGAAAGCTTTCAAACCAAAAGATATGCAGCACTCGATTCCTCTCAAACCAGGAATTAAACCTTTTAAGCAGAAACAGAGGCAGTATAATCCCAAAATAGCTGACACCATCTTTCAGGAAATTCAGAAGTTGTTGAAGGCTAAAATCATTTTTCCCATTCACCATTCAACATGGATTGCAAATATTGTGCCTGTTAGGAAGAAAAATGGTGAGATCCGCATCTGTGTTGATTTCAGGAACCTGAATCAGGCGTCTTTGAAAGATAATTATCCTTTGCCTATGATGGATCAGGTCTTGCAAGCAGTTACAGGGTCTGAAATGTTATCCATGCTCGATGGATTCTCGGGATACAATCAGGTAGAGGTTGATACTGCAGATCAGCACAAGACAGCTTTCACTACTCCTTGGGGTACCTTTGCTTACAAGAGGATGCCTTTTGGGCTCATTAATGCTGGTGCCACTTTTCAGAGAGCCATGGATCTGGCTTTTGGAAGCTTGAAAGGGAAGTGTATTGTCATATATCTTGATGACCTGACAGTGTTTTCCAAGACAAGAGCGGATCATTTTGAGCACCTAGAGACAGTTCTGCTGAGATGCATAGAGCATGGGATCTCTCTGAACCCTAAAAAATCTGTCTTTTGTGTCACTGAGGGAAAGTTATTAGGGCACATCGTTTCCAAGGATGGTATTAAGATTGATCCTGAACGAGTTCAAGCATCCAACAAATTCCTCTCCCAACCAGCAAAAAGGGCGTGCACTCCTTCTTTGGTAAGATAAATTTCTTGAGAAGATTCATCCCTGATTTTGCAGAGTTAACTTTGAATATTTCTCAGATGATGAAAGGGAAGCAAACATTTGGTTGGTCTTCTGAAGGAAAGGAATCCTTTGAAGGTATCAAGAGAGCTATTGCTAAAACTCCTGTTTTAGCCTGTCCTGATTTCAGCAAAGATTTCATCATCTATTGCTATGCTACAGATAATACCTTGGCTGCTGTCTTAACTCAAGAAGACTCTAATGAGCATGAACTCCCAATTGCATTCATGAGCTATATTCTGAAAGATCATGAGTTGAAATACACCATGATGGAGAAGCATGCTTTTGCAGTGGTCAAAGCTGTTAAGCAGTTTCGTTTTTATATCCTCAACTCTCACTCCATGGTGCTGGTTCCAGATACAACTGTTAAGTCAATTCTCACACAACAAGAATTTAGATCCAAGAGAGGGAACTGGGTTGCTAAGGTCTAAAAGTATGACATTGACATCAAACCGACCAAGCTGGTTCGTGGAAAAGGCCTTTGTGAGCTCATTGCTGAAGGAGCTAAACATGAATTGCTGGAGGAGAAAGATGACATTCCTACCGTTCTGTTCCTTAGCTCAGTTGATGAATGGTATGCTGACATCGCCCATTTTCTCACCTATGGGGAATGCCCCTCTCATTTAACTGCCAAAGAAAAGAGGACTGTTAAATTGAGGTCAGTGCAATATGTATTGTGGGAAAATGCTTTGTTCAAGCGTGGGTTAGATGGGAGATTTTTGAAGTGTGTGGACAAGGAACAACAGAGAAAGTTGCTCTTAGCTTTTCATGATCAGGCATGTGGAGGGCACTATTCATCAACGGTTACAGCTCATAAGATACTCCGTGGAGGATACTACTGGCCTTCCTTGTTTAGAGATGCATCCAAGTGGGTGGATAAATGTGAGGCTTGTCAGACCTTTGTGGGAAGACCTAAATTGGCTTCTTTGCCTCTCAAGCCAGTTGTGATTGAGGAGCCATTTCAACAGTGGGGTTTGGACTTCATTGGTACACTTAATCCTGCTTCTAGTGCTGGTCACACTCATGTACTGACTACCACGGACTACTTCACCAAATGGGTGGAAGCTATTCCAGTTAAGAGCACTACTTCTGAAGTGGTATGCAGCTTCATTAAAGAGAACATCTTGGTAAGGTATGGTGTACCTAATAAGATTGTAACAGATAATGCTTCAAATTTCTCTTCAACTGAGATAATGGATTTCTGCTACAGGTATGGCATCTCCCTGGCTCATTCTTCACATTATTACCCCCAGGGAAATGGGCAAGCAGAATCCACTAACAAAAATCTGGTGACTATCATAAGGAAGTTGGTCAATGAGTCTCAACGAAACTGGCACAAGAAGCTCTATGATGCTCTTTGGGCAGACAGGATTACACCAAAGAGAGCTATTGGAATGTCTCCTTTTCAAGTGGTATATGGAGTAGAAGCTCAATTGCCAGTGACAGTGGAACTGCCAGCCTTACACCTAATGAAGGCCATTGAAGATACTAGTTTCAGAGATGCTTTGGACAAGAGAATTATGTACCTGCACAAACCGAATGAGGACAGATTGATGGTTGCTGATAGGATATCTGTTCACCAACAGAAGGTAAAGGTCCTGTTTGACAAGAAAGCTAGGTTCAGAGATTTCCAAGTTGGAGACACCGTGCTGTTATGGGACAAAAGACATGAACCTCGTGGCAGCCATGGAAAGTTTGATTCCCTGTGGCTCAGACCTTTCAAGATCAGACACTTTGCTGGTGAGAATTCCTTTTATCTTGATTACATGGATGGTTCTTCTCTCCCACTTCCTTATAGTGGGCAGTATCTCAAATTGTTCAAGTCCTAGGTGATTAGGGAGTCCCTTGTATATTCTGTACAACGTTTTTACTTTTCTTTCCTTTTTGTTTTGGTGTGTTGCCCTCTATATTGGTCTGTTTTTGACTCCGTTGCCCAATGGATAAGGTACTGGTCTGCTTCCCCGAGTTTGTCTAAGTTCTTGCCTTGTCTCATTCCTTGAATTTATGCCAAGTCATCCCCTGAAGGAGCGAGTTGTTGTCCACTCAAAATTCCCTGCTTTGATGAAAGTAAAAATTTCAAAATTTTGAGTTTAAGTGTTTTCTCTAATGTACCGAAGTCGTGAAATTGAGAAAAGTCTGCAGTTTTGGGTCATTTTGTATGTATTTGGGGCCTGTCGGACATTTTTGTCCCATGTGTCCCAAGTTCCGAAGTATGCTCTGTTCCCCGATCGGCCGAAATCCCTGAAGTTGTTCCATTTTTCGGGCCCGTCGGAGCTTTTCGTCCCAACTGTCCCAAGTTCAAAATTGCGCTCTGTTCCATTTTCGCCCGAAGCGCCCGAGTCGCGTACTTCGGAACTTTTTGTCCCAAATGTCCCAAGTTCAAACGGGCCTTTTGTTCCATTTTCGTCCGAAATCCCCGAACCGCGTACTTCGTTCTTTCATGTCCCAAATGTCCCAAGTTCAAACGGGTGTCCTTTTGTTCCATTTTCGGTCGAAATTACCCGAACCGCGTCCTTCGCGCGTTTTCGTCCCAAATGTCCCAGAATACATTTGTGCGTCTTCTCCCTGTTTCGCCCGAATCGGCCGAGCCGCGTGTTTCGCGCATTCACGTCTCACATGTCCCAAGTGAACCAAGTGTCATTCGTACCAGTTTTTTCCGCTCTACCCGAATATCCTGCTTATTCAAATTGGTGGGTATGCGTTAAATGCGCATTGATCACCCTTCTCTCTCAGTCAACGGCCAACACGTCAGTCCCTCGTGGCAGAGACATAGCTGAGGCGTTAAGGAAATTCAAGCAGCGGATTCTGAAGTCGGTGGGTCCCTCTCAGTGACTGGCCACCTGTCTTCTTCTCCTTGTTCTTTTCTCTTCTTCCCTTTCTTTTTCCATTTTCTTTGTAAGAAGTTAAGGTATTGCGATTGGCGGTCCTTAACTGTTCTTGGTTAAAGAAGACGGTTACGAAGAGTAACTGATTTGTAAGCTATATAATGGCCTTCCTTACGCCATTCTAAAGGAGGAAGAATTTGGCATATTTTCTGAAAGTGTAAATAGATCATAAAGAAATCAATACAGAAGGACTTTCCATTCTTTGTCTATCTGATCTCTGTTACTCCTAAGCTTTCATTTATTTTCTTTGTGAAGATCATTTGTCTCAAGTTCATTAGTCTTGCCGATTGCATACTCTTCGACTTTGCAAGCACGGTGATCTTGTATAACCAAGAAGGAACTTTGTGTCCTTGATTAATGAGTCTGTGTTATGTTAAGAAACTTTGTGTTCTAGCAGATGTTATTTACAGAACTTTGTGTCTTTGAATTCCATCTTATTTATCCGATACAAATGATCTTGTTTCAATTCACTGTAACTTCGCATACATAATGAATTACTCTGATTCTCTATAATTCTGCATGTTGCCTTTCTGCTCATTCTCACACTCTCATTCCTCTATCCTTTTGTACTTGAACATCCTCATTGAAAACACTTTCGTAATATCCAAGTTTAACCAGAAAATAATGTTTTGTACATTTGTAAATAAGTTCGTTTCTGAATAAGGGAACCTCTCCCATTAAAGAGGAGGGACTTCTTGTCCCCTGACTGTTGCTCTTCTTAAAAGTCCTATTTGATGACCAACATCATGGAAGGAGAGTAGCACTAGACATATCTCCCCAACACTCTTCTGTTGTGGCATGAGATCACCCAAAAAAACTCACAGTTGGTGTGAGATCACCCAAAAAACTTGCTCTTGGTGTGAGATCGCCAATAAAAATCACCCTACACAGTAGTTTAGGACATTTTCTACCCTTTTCACTCTTCATAAATCAAGTGCACACTTTCCTTTTTATACATTTTTATATACTTATGCAAAAATTTTGATATACACATATTTGACTACTTCTTTTGCTCTTCTTTTGCAAGTCCATCCTTAATACGTAACAAAAAGTAGCCCCACATCAGCAAAAACAAGCACAATAATAGGTACAACATGGTACAACACATATGCTTCATCCCTAGGGTCACTTCCTCTTTCTTATCTTCCACACTTCATTTTTATCACTTCACGCTTTCACTTGTCTCTTCGGCACATTATCGCCATCACACTCTACATGGTTATCAGGTACACATCCCTTATCTACTTTATGTTATTGAGTATTCACTCAAAAACATAAATTAGCGGAAAATGTAGACACAAAATAATGCACTTGGGTACATTTCTAGGTCCTAAGAGCATAGTTGTATTCATATTATTCATAAGTGAGAAAACTAGTAATTGACAGCTACCTTTGGCCTCTTGGCCTTGTTTCTTGACTTCTTTCTCATCTTGCACATCCTACAACCTAGTCGGTACTTTACTTGTTTATCTTTTATCACTTAGGACACCAATGCCCAACTAGGATGTTAGTGCCAAGGTGCCCTCATCCCCTCTGGTGCCCTAATCTCTTTCTATATAACTCGCCTCTTTTGGGCCTCTTTTATATTTTGAGCATCTTATTTTCTTATGGGTCAACCTTCCAGTTTTCAATTATGAAATTCAAACAAGGGAATTATATAAATACAAAGTTATGTGACAAAAATAAGAGACCAAGCTCTAAGCATCTATTATCATCACCTAAGGTTGTATCCAAATGCATCTAAGAACATCAAAGACATCAATCTAGCTTTCATTCAAGGGACAAGGGACTGCATTTTCTACGTACACGTATAGGAGGGGAAGTTCATTTTACCATCCACACATATATTTACATTGGTACATATAGCTATTGCCTGCTATCACGTGCGCTTACACAAGGGATTCCTAGGACATGATTCTATCAAACACACACAAGAACTAAATGGATTATGTAGCGTAGTGCTCGGTCGTAAGTTCACTCAGTTGGGTGACCATTGGGGTCAATTCGACTCCCCACATTAAATCTTTTCTTTTTCGGATTTGATGTAGTTCAAGGGTTTTGCAGGTCATTATCTCTTTGTAGGTTAGAGGTGAATTCTATGATCATAGTGTGAAATACTGGTGACCAACAACGACTTCTAGAAACCATCTTGTGACACCATAAAAACCAAGTTCCTAGCTCATGCATAGTCACAAGCTTCCAACAGAGGTCTCTGGTGTCTAGGTACCCTCACCTCAGTGCAGGTGCCTTGTTCCAGACTCACCAGATAGCTCCAAGATTTATCTAGAATAGTTATGACGGTCTACCCTTCATGTTCATCAATTTTCTAATCCATATCATTTCCATGGATAACACAAATCAACTAAGTAATTCTTTCCCTCTATTTCACTTAGGGTTTCATATTTATCTAGCTTATTGCTTGTGTCATCTATATTCCAACAGTTGTTTAGCATTTATTTATCATACATGACTTTGCAATTAGGGTTTTACAAATTTTCATATTTGTTAAATCAATTTGGTAGGATTCAAATCATATTTTGTGTTGATTACATTAGATATATGGTTAAAAGTGTGCATCTGAGCTAAAATCCTTTATTAATGGATTACATCCTAAAGTCTTGCATCAACATGGGTCATGACATAATCATTGTCATAGGATGGAAGGATTGTGCAATCTTGGTTATCACTGTGGAATGATAATGAAGATAATGACTTCTTCACAACTATTCCAAGGTTACTAAAGGATCAAGGAGAGAGAGGTGGATCATCTTGGAGTATCATGGTTATTCCAAAATTATTACATTCCTAAATATCCTTATCGATGGTAGAGTAGGAGTTATTAACATTACATAGAAGGCCTTTCTCAATCTCGAATTCAAGAATGGGTGGAAATATATTTTAAGGCAAGAGATATGGTGGGATTTAATCCATAATACATTAAGGTAACATGTTCTTGTTATAACTATTTTGGAGCTCATTAGGCTCATCATAATCTAAATTGACTTGGACAATATTAAGGTCAAGTTTAAAATCATAAAATTTGGGATGAGGCACATTATGCATAGTTGGTATGGTAGGAATGCAAAAGGCTTTGTTATAGTATGGTATGTGAATGTCCAATGGGTTGGGATCTACCCCATGCTTGGTTTTTACTATTGAGAGTCAATTTGAGGCATTAGCTAGTGGAATAGAAAACCAATCTTATATGACATGTCTATGGCTAGCCTAGAAGGATATTATAAGATAAATATCGATCAATAACCATAAAATTGATGCACACATTTTTTGGTCCCATTATGATGAGAAGAAATCAATAGTTAATGGGATTTTAATGGGTTTTATCACATCCATAACAAGTGACTCACGATATCCCAAGATCCCGTTCGATAAATTCTAATATATTGGTATTAACTAACCACAAGGACACAAGATTGATTGGAAAACCTTAATCCTTTAGAACCTACCTTATAAGGGTGTCCTCATAGAGAACACTAACATGGGAATGTGGGTCCCTTGATCAAAATAGGATTTCATTGTTGACCATGTCTTCCTCAAGCAATTACATGTAGAGTTTCTTGTTAGAACTAGGAGGAGTCATAGTTTCGATAGTGTTGATTGAGGTAGGTGGTGATTGAAGAGAAGGATCTTATTCGGTAGCTGTTAAAGAACTTTCCAAGTTCTAAAGTTGTTTTATGAGGAAATTATGATGTTGAGGAGATGTTTACATAAGCTCCATTAATGGGATCTTAAAAGGAATATAATTTATTTCATCGATAAATTTTTATGGTTGTTGTAGACATATAAAATGTTGCCATAATTAATTCCAATTAATTTGTCCCGCAAATATCCTAACATCATCATTATCTAATTAATCCCTTAAATATAACACATATATCCTTTAGCCTAATTAAATAATTTATTTAATATCCCATCTCATCATTAATCCTTTTAATTCATTGTTATATCCCACTATCCCACCTTAATCCTTATTATCATTTTATAGGATTTTAATATTCCTACACTTACCTACCCACTAACTCTACACCTAGCCTCTCAATGTAATCACATCCTTAATAATATTTTATTAATATAATATAATCTTAAACTAATCATATCCTCTACCTCTAAATCTAGAGGCTTTTATTTATATAAGCCTCTCCAAACTTCTTCTACTCTCCATTGAATTTTAAATTCAATCGAGGCTTCTCACAAAATCTATAATTCTTCATTCTAGAAATCTCTATAATCTTCTAATCCTCTCCTAAATTCTCATCCATTGATCTTCATCCCACTTGGATCAATCCTCACCACCCATTATCTCAAACACAAACTATAAATTTAGCTCTCCTCCTCCATGAAAGAAGGAGGAGGAAATCCATAACAAATCTCTTCCATATTATCCTCTATCAATCATCCATAATCTTCAATCAATCCATCCATCTTTAATCCAATCTATCATCCATTAATCTTTTATAAAGCAATCCAAGCAAATAAAAAGGAGGTGTTTCCAAAGTGCTTGCTCACATCTAAAAAAATAAATACATCCTTGAGAAAATCCAATACAACAAAGGAGGAGAATTGCATTTTATTAGTAAGTGCAGGTATTAATTCTCTCCCCCTTTACATCTCCTTGCTCAATCATGATGTATTGTTGAAAGGATTAGCATATGATCCAAGAGCATCATCAAGAGGATATCCAAAAATGCCAATATTCATTAGTGAGGGGTCAAGTTGAGTGTGAAAGAGAATGCTCAAGTTATGGTAGAGAGTTTAAATGGTTTAGGAGGCAAAATTCAAATTTGTTAATTTCCCTCCCATTTCAAATTCAAAATGCTTAGTATAGGAAAATGAAGTTCATCTTGCAAAGGAACCTATTTATCTCTCAATTAAATATAACAAGTGTATTAGCATAAGGAGTCTAGGGGTAAGTTAATAGTCCTGGGGGGTAGGAGTTAGTGAAATGTTGAAAACTGATGCAAAAAGTCTATTTTGGCTATGTAAGGAATAATGAAAGCGCTTGAAGAGTTAGTTAGGGTATGAAATAAAAGAGAGAGAATGAGTTACAAATATAGAAAATAAGTAGTTTTAAAGGGATTCATTTGAGGCAAAGAGAAAGGTAACTCCTCGAGGACAGAGGAGAGGAAGTAGAAGAAGTATATCCTTGGTTGTAAGAATCTTAGATTTGCAAGAATAGATATATACTTTTTTTTTGTATGCTTAATATTATGAGTTTGATATTTGTGTGACTTAAGTTCATTGGTTTCTCTTATATACATATAAGGAATGTTTCTTGGAGTCTTTAGCTTTGGCTGTGAAGGTCTTGTCCCTAGTATATGACTGAGTTGCAGACTTTGTATGATAGAGCAATGATGGATTACAATGTTTGTAAATATAAATATCCACGTTGAAGCTCTTTTGAAACCCATCACGTTATTAATAAAGTGGAAATGTATTTGCATGGTTTTGAATTCTATTACATGACTTAAGATTGGACCTCCTTGTTCAAAGAAGCCTATTGTGACAAAACTAGGTAGTATAACAGTGATCACCTTCATTGATTAGGTAAATCCACAAGTTGAAGTCTGAAAGAGAAAATATTTGGATCAATCCTCATAGCTATTGGTTATTCTTAAAAAAGGAAATCAATCATCTTGTTAGTAGGTTTTATCTTTTGAGTGATTGTAACAATCTAAACCCTGATCTTGGTCACCTAGGACAATATATTTCATGCAGTTGCTTGAAGCTAGTTTGAAAATGGATTATTACTGGTAAAATAGGGTTGTTTGGGACAAAAACCATACATTTGGAATGAATTTCAAGGTTATATGTTACATGTAGGACTAGATATTAAGTTTTAAAGCCTCTTAGGCTTGTAGGAGGGGTTTGAAGGCTTTTCACTTTGATCAAACATTAAAGGATTTTTCAACAAGACAGAACCATAAAACTACCTAGAGAGCATCTCAAGGATATAAGGAAAGAGTGTGTGAAGTCTCAGTTGTGAGAATATTGATGATTTCCTCTATACATGACAGTTAGGTCCTCAGGACAACTATGAATGAAGATCTAGTCAGGGTTTGACAATTAAGACCTTAAATCATCAAATTTTATCTTGAAAATTGCAAGAAGATACTAAGACAAAGTATAATCAATGATTTTTGAAGAAAATTTTCTTTCTACTAGTTCAACTATGAGATTTCTTTTCCAGTCCTTGAAGAGTACAGTTAGCAAAATGGAATGGCTAGAAAGGTTAGTCAGTTAACAAAGGAAATTGTATTTACACTTGGAGTTGAATCTTGAAACCTTGGACATAGATATGAGAGCCAAATGGGTGCCTAAAAATATATAGTTTGTGTTTAAGAACCCCATGTAAGGAAAGTTATGGTTGACAGTGTATGAGACTAGGGCTAGTAAGAATCCATTGTACTAAAAGCCAGCCTGTTGATTTGTGAGAGAAGGATAAAATTTTGAGACCCGAGGTTTGGCATATTCCATCACCAACTAAAAGGGTATTAGATAATTTTATTACCTCCTCCTGGGTACATGTAGGATGTCTCAACCATGAATACTCTAAGGGTAACGTTCTTAAGGGTAGTTTAAGAAGGTTACCAAGGAACATGAAACTTGTGTGTGTTCTAACGAATGTAAATGATTTTAATGCATTGTTTGAGTTGTGAAGCAGGGAAGAGAGGCCTAAAAGGAGCCATCAGTGTCATAAAGTTAGAATTTTCTTAGACTTGGGCTAGACAATGAAGAAGCTAGGAGATGGATCATGGAGGTAAGTGGAAGAGTTGAAGTTGTACAAAAGGATTGACTATTGTATTAGCTGAATTGGCATATATTGAAGTTGAAGGAATACAGTAGAGTGTTGTATGAGTAATATAGTGCTTGAGAGGTCAAATTTTGTAAATTTAGCTAATACTTAACCTAGAGCAAAGGTATCCACTATAGTGAGCTAGATTATATACATGAAATTGATTACCTTTAATGGATGAATGTGTTAGATAGCTACACGAATCTGTGCATCATGTGGTATCAGAGTTTGGTCTCTTATTGATGTTGCTTTGATGATTGAAATTTGAATTGTTTTGTGTTAAAAAATGGAATTTTGAGTGTGTGAATGAAGTGACAGGTTAAGAGAAGAAGTGAAGTGAAAAGAGGCTGAGAAGAGAGAGTGAGTAGACACCAAAAGACCATGTGGTAATCCTAGGTGAGGTGTAAAGAGAGAAGAAAGAAGATAAATTTCTTGAGAAGAGAGAGGAAAGTGAGTGAGAAGAAGAAATAAATATATGGATAGAGAAGAATTGAAAAGAGAGTTGATCAAGTTGATTAGCCAAAGGAAAAGATAACAAGAAGAGAGAGAGAGAGAAATAAAAGAGAAAAGGATGAAGAAAAGAAAGTTGTAGATGTAGCAAGAAATCACAGGGCTTAAGAAAAATATAGAACAGTTGATGGCATTTATCAAGGCAATAAAGGAAAGTCAAGAGACATGGATTGAATTTGTGATGAGAAAGAGAGAAAAATAGCCAATCAGGTTGCTTGTTCAAAGGAGACAAAGAATGCAACTAAATACAATGATAAAACAAGAGGAAAAAATAAAAGAGTAGGATGAAAATGCAACAAGAAAGAGAGGTGATTAAAGAAATGGTGTTGAAAGAAGACAAAAATGATGATGAAGAAGTGATAGAAGCATTTTTGGCTTCTCTTGAGGAATAAGACCATAAATATGATAGAGTTCAGGCAGTGAAGGAAGAAGAATAATTCCAAGAGGAACAAGATAAAGAGGTGGCATGGAAAGAAGAGCTCATATGGGAAGAAAAGCCTCAAAATTTTTATTCTAACACTATATGCAAGTGTGTTAATGTAGGTATGAAGAGTAAACAAACATGTGACTAGTTAGAGGCATTGAGCCTTGAGAAGAATGATGAAAACAAGAAGACAATGGAGCAATAACACCAAGTGACAAGTGAAGAAGAGGTGATACAAGAAAGTGAGTTTGTTTATGAAAGCTTTGAACAATTGGATATGGAAATAGTAGCCTTAGAGCATGCCATATATGGAGTGGAATCATGTGATGAAAATACACAAATCATTCTAAGGGAAGAGGAAGAGCAACATAGAGTATTGATGAATGAGGGCAAGTAAACAAGAAGTCGAGAAAATTAAGAAAAAGACAAAAAAATTAATGATTACATGATGGATAGAGGGATAATTAATATGTAAAAAGATGAAGGAGGATATGTATTTGTTGTTGGTATTTTTTTTTGTAGGTACAAGAGATGGAAGCATGAGAATGATGAAGATGAAGATGGAATGTAAGGATCAAGGAAGAAATGCCAAAGTAAATGCAAGACAAATTAACTCCATTTGGGAACTAGGAGGTCTTAAGGCAAGAAAGGACAATGGAAGTGAAAACAAAGGACAAGAACAAGCAAAAGTGAAGACGATTCATCTATGTAATCAAGTGCAAGGAAAATTTTCTCCACCCTGGGAGTATGATGTAGGAGCATCATCAATAGGATATCCAAAAATTCCAATCTTCATCAGTGAGGGGTCAAGTTGAGTGTGAAAGAGAATGCTCAAATTATGGTAGAGATCTTAAATGGTTTAGGAGCCAAAATTCATATTTGTTAATTTCCCTCCCATTTCAAATTCAAAATGCTTAGTATAGGAAAATGAAGTTCATCTTGTAAAGGAGCCTAGTTATCTCTCAATTAAATATAATAAGTGTGTTAGCATAAGGAATTTAGGGATAAGTTATGAGTCATAGGGGGTAGGAGTTAGTAAAATATTGAAAACTGATGTAAAAATTATATTTTGGCTATGTAAGGAAAAATGAAAGATCTTGAAGAGTTAATTAAGGTATGAAATGAAAGAGAGAGAATGAGTTACAAATATGGAAAATAAGAAGTTGTAAAGGAATTCATTTGAGGTAAGGAGAAAGGTAACTCCTAGAGGATAGAGGAGAGGAAGGAGAAGAAGTACATCCTTGGTTGTAAGAGTCTCAAATTTCCAAGAATAAATATATACTCTGTTTTTGTGTGTAAGGGCATGATTTTCCTTAATATTCCAAGTTTGATATTTATATGACTTAAGTTCATTGGTGTCTCTTACATACATATAAGGAATTTTTCTTGGAATATTTAGCTTTGGTTGTGAAGGCTTTGTCCCTAGTATATGATTGAGCTGCAGACTTTGTATGATAGAGAAATGATGGATTTCAATGTTTTTATTATTTGTAACTATAAATCTCTTAGTTGAAGCTCTTTTGAAACCCATCACGTTATTAATAAATTGGAAATTTCTTTTCATAGTTTTGAATGCTATTACATGACTTAAGATTGGACCTCCTTGTTCAAACAAGCCTACTGTGACAAAACTGGGTAGTATAATAGTGATCACCTTCCTTGATTAGGTAAATCCATGAGTTGAGACAAGAGAGAAGATTTGGATAAATCCTCAGAGCTAGTGGTTATTCTTCAAAAGAAATCAATCATCTTGTTAGTAGGTTTTGTCTTTTGAGTGACTGTAGCAATCTAAACCCTGATCTTGACTACCTAGGATAGTCTATTTCATGCAATTGCTTAAAGCTAGTTTAACAATGGATTATTACTGGTAAAATCGGGTTGTTTGGGAAAACAAAACAAACATTTGGAATGAATTTCAAGGTTCCATGTTACATGTAGGACTCAATATTAAGTTTTAAATCCTCTCGGGCTTGTAGGAGGGTTTTGAAGGGTTTTCACTTTGATCAAACATTAAAGGCTTTGACAACAAGACCAAACCATGAAACTATCTAGAGAGCATATCAAGGATATAAGGAAAGAGTGTGTGAAGTCTCAGTTGTGATAATATTGATGATTGCCTCTATGTATGACATTTGGGTCCTCAGGACAACTATGAATGAAGATCTAGTCAAGGTTTGACAATTAAGACCTTAAATCATCAAATTTTATCTTAAAAATTGCAAAATGATATTGAGACAAAGTATAATCAAGAATAAATTTTAATTTCTATCGGTTCAACTTTGAGATTTATTTACCAGTGCTTGAAGAGTACAATTAGCATAGTGAAATGGCTAGAAAGGTTAGTCATTTAACAAAGGAAACTGTATTTACACTTGGAGTTGAATCTTGAAACCTTGGACATAGATAGGAGAGCCAAATGTGTGCCTGAAAATATATAGTTTGTGTTTAGTAACCCCATGCAAGGAAACTTATGGTTGACAGTGTATGAGACCAGTGCTAGTAAGAATCCATTGTACTAAAAGACAATAGGTTGATTTGTGAGAGAAGGATAAAGTTTTGAGACCTATGGTTTGGCATATTCCATCTCCAGCAAAAAGGGTATTGGAGAATGTTATTACCTCCTCCTGGGTATATGTAAGATGTATCAAGCATGAATAGTCCAAGGGCAACATTCTTAAGGGCATTTTAAGAAGGATATTGTTGTCCCAAATAACTCCCCAAGTTATTTATATAACCTATATTTTATTCTGACTTTGGTGATCTTAATTTCAGGTTGTGCACACTCTGGTAGTTTTCTTGGAACCTTGGCACATTTGCAGATTTTTCAAGTGCTCTCGCATGCCCTCCCCACATCTTGCTTCTTCTTCCTCATGCCTTGGCTTCCTCTCACATTTTCTCTATATGCCCGCTTTCCCCTTTGCACCTTCCTTCTGTGCACTTGCTTTCATTCCCAGTATTTCGTGCACTCCTTGCACGTGCACCTGCTGACTTTCCCTTCAAATCCGTTAAGTCCTTTGCATGCCTCCACGCTTGCAGGACTTGCTTCTTCCCTCCCTGGTTCATCTCACATGCCCCCTTCTTCCTTGTTACCATGCCTTCCTCAGTTGAATTCTCACACCCCACTCGTATACTTTCTTCCTATAGGTATGCTTTCGTTTCTTCCACGCATGTTACATCTACGCCATCCTCTTCTACCTTCATGTGCGTACTTTCTACAGTCTTGTGCCCCTTCCCTTTGTTCCTAGTGCCTTCTTCCACGCTAGTCACTGTGCCACATGGAAATTTATCAGACTTGAATGTGTTACACGCAACCAATCAAAGCACGTCAAGAGGGTGTCGAATCCAGACAATGAACCAGTGGGTGACACGTGGTAGAAATGAAAAATCAAATGAACAATTGGTCAATCATTTAGTCCTACCATGCACACCACGTGTCATTGCATATCCAGTTTGCAGTGTAGATCTCTAACAACCATAACTTTTGCTGTAGTGCTTAGATTCCTATGTACACCTTCTCTTTGGAAAGCTGTTGACGTGGGCTACACATTGGACTTTTCAAAATCAGATTTGGGTGGGATTTGGTAGGTGGAAAACATGGAAACGTCTCTCAGATCATTAATTCAAGCATCGAATCAATCTAACCACCAAAATTTTGATAGATCTTGTCTTCTTCCTTCTTTTACACGCCAAACAGACAAGGGAAGGCACATATGACATCCTTACAGGAGGATTTGTAGGCATTCCATGTTTTTTGTTGGTGGTTACAAATTTGAATCCGAGTTTCCCTCTCTTTCTTCTCCTCTTCTCTACTTCTTCTTCTATAAATAACAGAGTTCTGATTTGTAAAACGGATCCCTCTTTGTTGTAATGACACCATGCAAAAATGGTGGCCAACTTCCCATGGGTTTTAGACCTTCGAATTGGTCTCTGCAATGTATTCTCGCATCCTACCATGAATGTATTTGATTGTGCATCCCTTAAGAAATAAAATCATGTTTTTTATAACTCTTGTCTTCCCTTTCACATTTTCATTGCATCTCACCTATCTCTCTACATTTCTGGCATGTTGTGCATATTTATCGCTTGCAGTCCCCATGTTCCTATGTTACCACGTGTGGAAGCTGAGTTTGCGTGGTTCTTGTTTGTGGCGCACACCTGTCCGCCCTCTCTCCTATACTTGCTCCCTTTCATGCCCCTCATTGAGAGTAATTGACCCCTTTCTCTGGTGCTATTTCCTTCCCTTAGCGTAGGATTTCTACTTCTGCATATCCTTCTATCCCTGGTCCTTTGGCATGTTTAGTCTAGGATTTACTTTTGGCATTAGGAGTAGCGTTAGCATTAGAACTAGGTAGAGGAACTGACCTTCTCCAGATATGCATCTCAAGTGGGAAAGGTCCCACAACTTGGATATGGCTCCATTGTTGTCTCAAATGACTCAACTCCACTAGATATGAGACGCGGGTGCATGTCTAATAGCCAACATTTACTAAGGAACATAAAACTTGTGTGTGTTCTAACCAATGTAAATTTTTTTAATGCATTGTTTGAGTTGTGAAGTAGGGAAGAAAGGCCTAAAAGGAGCCATTGGTGTCAAAAATTCATAATTTGTTTAGACTTGGGCTTGATAGTGAAGAAGCTAGGAGATGGATCATGGAGGTAAGTGGAAGAGTTGAAGTTTTACAAAAAGATTGATTGTTGTATTAGCTGAATTGGTATATATTAAAGTTGAAGGAATGAAGTAGAGTTTTGGATGAGTAAGATAGTGCTTAAGAGGTCTAATTTTGAAAATTTAGATAATCTTAAACTTAGAGAAAAGGTATCCAAAACAATGAGCTAGATTATATGCATGAAATTGATTACCATTAATGGAAGAATGTGTTAAATAGCTACAAGCATCTCTGCATCAACATAGGAAAGCAATTTGTTTGTTTTTTATACTCATGAAATAATCATTCTAGCTTGCTCCCCACTTTTTATCATTTTCAATCTTATTTCATCGCTAAAACAAGTTGTCAAAATTTCAATAAATTTCATTTCCTTTTGTAACTTAAAATTTTCAAATTTTGTGTTCAAAATCCATTCCTAAGATCTAACAATGCGTATGCATTGTGTTTTGGAACCTATCATACATAGTATGGTGCCTATGCTACATATTTCAGAGCTTTTCTCCCAGGCTTAAACCTTTGTGATTACAGGTTTGACAATTGGCACCTTTGTGAAACCCATGACGCATATGCAACATACATTAGCACTTTTGACTTACATTATTATTTGTGTAGGTTTTAGCACATATGTTCTAACAATTGACGCTTATGCTTACACTTTAGCACTTATGTTTTGTTTGTATTTACTTTTCTATTTTGTCTCCTTTGCTTTCTGTTTCAGCGCGTATAATACATAATTTGGCGCATTTGTTACCTGTAGTGGTGTTTTTGACCTATTTTGTTTTCTTTTGGGGATTTTCCCCAGTTTTGGCGCTTTTACCCTGTTTTGACATGTTTGACCTAGTTATTGGCACCTTTGCTGGAATTTTTTTTGCTTGAATCTAGCAAACCTAACTTTGTTTCTAAGTTTTTTGGTGACTGTTTACAACACATGTAATTTTGTTTTCACATAATTATCACAAGAACAAGACAAAACTCTGCCTTATTTGATATTTATCCTGTTGTTATCTAACCTTTTGTGGTTGCATGGTTATATCTAATTAAAAAATTCTAACCTATTTGTCTTGCAACATGATCAGTCAAAGATATGAGGATTATAGAAAAAATTACTAACCTTTTTCTTGTAGGTCTCCTATTTGAAGACTTGAAACATTTAATAAATTGTTTATATATCATTGGATATTTTGGTTTTCATTTTCTTATGTATATCCTATTTGTATGATTGTTATATACTGAAGGTGAAACCATGTATGCTCTCCTCTCATGTCATATGATGATCTTGAAGATCAAAAGTGACTAACCTTCCTTCCTTTTTAATTTATAGTGGTGACATGGCATGGAAGTGACATCCACACACTTACCATAGTCCTAGGGGTCTCGTGATTGTGGGCTTCATCTCCACGCACATAGACACATCCCATGTTCCGGAAGGGTATACAAATTCTAGGACAACTCTTGTTATTGGATAAGCGCTTGTTTTTTTCAAGAGTGGTGTGAAGTGAGGGGATTCCACCTCCTAATACCTAAATCGTAGACAACATCCTTACAACACGTACTTAGGCCCCACGTACCGCAAGGTATATCGAGGACTCCCCTAGTGAGCTCGTACATCCTAGACTAGGCAACCTCTTAGTCGCATATTGATCTATAGTGTAAGGGGGACACTCTCCCTAAGATCACTTGTTATCCGACCTTACATTAACACACAGGTGGAGAGCCAATTTTGGCACCATCGTTGGTGTGTGGTATTGAAAGAGAGCTATAACTTGATTGCAATCCCACTTGATTAGTTAGGGTGTGTGTTGCATGTTTGTTGCTTCGCTTGGTTTCTCACGTGTGAACACCCTTAACTATCACTACCACATTAAAATTTTAATTAAACAAACATTATCATAATCCATCCATCCTTAATCACATGATTCCAACAGAAATCCTAATCACCATCCTTAATCATCCAATCCTAATCCAACATCTAATCACCCACACACCCTATCAAACTCATGGCCTTTGATCCTCAATCCCCATCCTCTCCAAACCAACATCCAAACCCCTACCTCTCTTGTCTAAATCCATCAACCAAGTTATCCCATCATCCCCCACCCAATAAAAGTCAACCATCTCACTTTGATCCTGACATCCCAAACACTATCCAACACATTAATAGAATAAATCTCAAATCTTAACATCATGCCTTAACCAATCCCTCTCCCCACCATCCAAACCATCCATCCCATGTCAATCATAACATCCTAAAAACCCATTCAACAACTTAATCTAACCAAATTATCTTATCTTCAATCATGTACCAACTCACCACCATCTAAACTAGTCATATCCTCAAACTAATCCCATCCATAATGTCCTCTTCCTAAGATCCTTATTCCTCACCCCATTGACTTCCTATTTGAGGAACCCAAATCTTCTTAATCCAAACCTCGATCAAATCCACATAAATCAATATCCCCACAAGAAAATTACATCGACTTTGACCACCTCACTAACTTTGACCCAGACCAAGAGGACCTCCTTTATATCCTCGCTAATCTAGTCACCCATCCCAAACCCACACAAACATCCCAAATTCCAACCTCCAAATCTCTTATCAATCATCATAACCACCACCTTCCTCCTATCAAAACTCATGCACCACCATCCAAAACCTCAACTCCCAAATCCAATCATCATAAAACCTACCATCAAGTCCCATTCACATATCCACAACAACCCCAACAACTTCATCCAAAATCGACATCCCCCACATCCCATCTTATTCCTCCATCCTCGTCATCTTCATCATCCTAATCCAATCCTACAAACTTTTTCCTAGATAGTCCCACATCCCCTAATCCAACATCAAATTCAGCTTCTAAGCTTACCTCATCCCCTCCATCTCCTAAGCCCAATATTACCTTATCCACCGTGATTCCTAAGTCACACCCATCCTCTTTTATCCCCAATCCCAAATAATCCAATGTGGCTCTTATGCCATCCTCATCCTCTTCATATAAACCTAATCATATCTTAACTTCTTCATCACCCTGACCCAACACTATCTTATCCACTAATCCTATTTCATTTCCCCCATCCCCCAATCCTAAAGAATCAAAAGTGACTTCTAAGTCACCAACTCCCAAGCCTAACAAATCTAATCCTAATCCTCTCCCCACGCCATCTCCTACCCCATATAATGAGGCTCCTATGTCATCTTCATCTACTTCATCCCCTAAATGGACCAAATTTAATGTGGTTCCTACACCACACCTATATTCCGAATCTCCTTCATCTCCAAAATCAACCATATTTAATATTACCCCCATATCACACCCATCCCCTTCATCTACATCTCCTAATCCCAAATAATTTAATCCTAACCCCAAACTATCCACTTCAAAAACACATACTCCAGGCCCAATCCCAAAATCAACCAACATCTATATCTGTCCTGTAAGCCCACACCAATCCACTTTGGCCCCCACGCCTAATTTAAAATCAACTAGAACATCTCACAAACCATCCAATCTTGCACCATTACTTCCTACTCCCTCTAAACTATTACTTCCTACTCCCTCCAAACCATTACCTCATACTCCATCCAAACCATTTAACCTAAACCACTTTACTCTTTTAGGATAATCCTTAACCATTATTTTCCATTATCTAAAAACCTTCAACATGATCATCCATCCCCCCATAAAATCACATGATAAACATTATCCCAAATCATCTTGGTATCGGGAACATTATTATTATGAATTCCATCACACCCATGGACATTCGACCAATCATTACATGCAATTTCAGTCTTATGTCCAAAATCTCATTAACCAAGGAATTCTTATCCATGTACCTCTCTATTAACTACCTTTCCATTCCAATCCCATCCCTAAAAATTATCCGTCATCCAAATCCCACTTGACATCCAAACATCTTCAACCATCTAAATATCATCTTACATCTAAAAATCCATCCCTAACCAAAAATCAAAACAAATCTCACCTCCCATCCTTAATTAAGTTTGACCTTTTAGCAGATGATAAAATTACAACCCCCCATGTCTCATGATGACCACATGGCATCATCTTCCCCGTCCAATTTCATACCCTATAGCCAAAAAGATGTTCGCAAACATGAAACATTGAGGTAAAGCCTTAGGCATCCATGAACAAGGCATTCAAAAACCCATCTCCCTTCATCAAAATCCAGGTCGTTTAGGCTTATGATATAAACCTAACATTAAAAATGTCCCTCCCATTATGCCATCACAACCCATCCTTCCCACTCCTCTTGTAGATCCTACCATCCCAACCACTCAACCCAATCACAAATAATTTCACCCCCCTATCAGCACCAAACACCTAAAAATTGAATGAGCACATAATTCGTCACTTGTGCACGTATGTTATTTCTTTCCCACTCATCCTCCTTTCATCCAATATCCAAATCCCTTTGCATCCAATCCATTCTTATCATCATATCCATCAATATACTCTATCAATTCATTCGTTTGAACACTTGACCAACTTGCTCACACATGTTGCAAGACAATAGTACCTACTATGACTGTGTGACCTTGGTCTATCATTACCTCCAACATTCAAGCACACTTGTCCTCCTAGAGATCCACACACTTTAACACACTTAATCAACTTTTGGTGGATACCCTTGGGTGTATATTTTGACACTTTATCCAATGTCATCACCACACTCATTTCCATCCCCCTATCAAGCCATTAGTGATTCTTAACCCCTTGAGATTTCTCAAGAGAGTGGAATCACTTTATGCAGAAAAATACAAATATCAAAAAACAAAAAACATCATATCAAAATAAAAAAATATCAAATAAAATCCACCTCAATACTCTCTCTAGGGGTTTTTATAGCATCTTTACCAGGGATATGGACGCCTAGCTGGTAGTAGAGCAATGTTGTGACAAGAATCAGATGTATCTCCATCAGGGCTATAGATGTTTGGTTAGTAGCAGAGTAATACACGACTTAACCTTCCATTCACCTTCCATCAACCTACTTGACTCAGTCGCTCCCTATACATTGGCTAGTTTGTCTTTACATACTACCCATCAAGTCTTCACTTCAAGTGGTAATCAACCATCACAATTGCACACACTTTGATCTTGCAGACACATTGAGCTCACATGTAGCCAAAAATTGTTTAGACCTTGGTCACACTTTTGTTTTATTCTGACTCTTGCCTTATAACATGTGTTGTTAGGCTCGTCTTTTATTGTTATTTTCCTTCCATCCATCACATCCATATCCTTTTTCCCTTAGATCAAACATTTTTGTGTAGCTAACGATCCTCTCCTTTTCATCCAATCATCCTCATGTCCCTTTTCCACTATCATCATCATGATTGGGGGCAGCCTTACTACCATATGCTGGGGGCATCATAAATTTTAGATACCCCTCACTTCTCATCCTACCCTATACTTGGGGGAAAATCTAACCCATCCATCCATCTGCACAAGACACCCTATTTTACACTTGGGGGAACATTACATTTATCCGTCAATCCATCTTCCCTATACCTAGGGGAATATCTTGCCATCTTCCATATCCCCCATCTTATCATATGCCACATCCCTCATCTTATATATCTATCTCCCATCCCACATCCCATCTAATGCTAACATATTAACCAATCCCTATCCTTCATATCCAAAATCCAAAATCAATAAATCCCTCAATCCTATCCCTTTCAATCCAACCATTAAACATATCATTGGGAATCCTATAAGAGAAATTCACATCCCTATCTTATCCAACCTATCTAATTTCCCTCGATCCTTATCTTTCATCCTACCCACACATGCTTTGGGACTTTTAAGAGAAATCAAAGCATCCCAAAATCTACATCCTTCCTGAATCCTTTCATCTTACCAATATAAACATCTAAAATCCAAAATCTAAAAATAAAAACATCCAAAAACCTATACATCCAGAATCCAAAATCTAAAAATCTAAACATCCAAAATCCAAAATCTAAAAAATCAAAACATTCAAAAAAATACAAAAATGTAATGTGTGTGTTTGCTTGCTTGACTGCGTTTACATTTTGGCTGATGATATGAGGACACCTTTTTCTGGTCCAATGATATGAGGACCATATTTTTTTGCATTGATTTATCTAATGATATGAGGACAAGGGCATTTGGAAATTCAATCATCATGGTCTTTAAACCTTGATGCATTTTTCTCTATGCCACATTAATAACATTGCTAATGATGATAATAGTGGGCACTTTATGGTAACACACCCCTCTTCTATCATCATCATTCAACCTTATCATCATCCACACCTAATACTCATCATCATCTAACTAACTATCTAACATCCTCACCCTCTTATCCAATCCATCCTTTATCAATGAATCAATATCCACATCCAAATCTTATCATCTCGCATCCAACATCCAAAATCCTCCCCCTTGGTTGGGGCGTCTCATAACATCCTCTTATCAATCAAAATCAAACATTATTTCTCATCACTTTGTTAATCATCAGCCCAATCCTCTCCTCATCAATGTTCTATCATCCAAATCGACCTAAAAATCACTCCTTATTCTCTCATCCAAATATCCTCAATCTTCTAATTCTCCAAATCCAACATCCTATACCCTGTTTTCCTATCCAATCAATAACACCTCAAATGTAACATCCTCAAATCCCACATCATCACATCTAACATCGTCAAATCCAGAATCCTCATATCTAAATCCCAAATCTTCCATCATAACCCCTTGACTGGGGCATCCTCTACTCCAAAATCCAATATATCCTAATTCTCCAATATCCTATTCCTCTAATCCTCTCTCTTATCTTTTAATCCTCTAATCATGCATCATCATAAAAAATCCTTCTATTCTATAATCCTCAAATCCAGTATCCTTAATCTCAACCCCTTGACTAGGGGCATCCTATAATCGAACCCCTTCAATCAATATTCTAATCGGATAATCCTCTCTCATCTCCTATCATCCTCAATCTTCTCATCCTCTAATACTCTCTCATCTACTAAATTGGGCCTTTCCTATTTTTGAGTGGTTACTCGACTACTTCCTTCCCCACCTAACCCATCCAGGGGGTATCATATCCCGAACGGTCATTTCTACACAACCATTTAAAGAGGGGAAAAATGTAAACATATAAAAAGTCGACATAATTAATTCCAATTAACTTGTCTCGTAAATATCATAACATCATCATTATCTAATTAATCCCTTAAAAATGCTACATATATCCTTTATCCTAAATAAATCATTTATGTAATATCCCATCTCATCATTAATCCCTTTCATTCATTATTATATCACCTTATCCCACCTTAATCCTTATTATAATTTTCTAGGAATTTAATATTCCTACACCTACCTACCCACCTAATCTACACCTATCCTACACCTAGCCACTAGATGTAATCACATCCTTATTAATATTTTATTAATATAATCTAATCTTAAACTAATCATATCCCCTACCTCTAAATCTAGAGGCTTCTATTTCTAGAAGCCTCTCTAAACTTCATCTACTCTCCATTGAATTTTAAATTCAATAGAGGCTTCTCACAAAATATAGAATTCTCCATTCTAGAAATCTCTTTAATCTTCCAATGCTTTCTTCAATTCTCGTCCATTGATCTTATCCCACTTGGATCAATCCTCACCATCCATTCTCCCTAACACAAACTATAAATATAGCTCTCCTCCTCCATGAGAGAAGGAGGAAATCCATAATAAATCTCTGCCTTATTATCCTCTATCAATCATCCACAATCTTCAATCAATCCATCCATCATTAATCCAATCTATAATCCATTAATCCTTCACCAAGAAATCCAATCAAATCAAAATGAGGTGTTTCCAAAGTGCTTACTCACATATGAAGCAATCTACACATCCTTGAGAAAATCCAATACAACAAAGGAGGAGTATTACATTTTATTGGTAAGTTCAAGTATTAATTATTTCCCCCTTTACATCTCCTTTCTCAATCATGAGGTACTGTTGAAAGGATTAGCAAAGGTTCAAGCAATTTTTTTGTATTCTTATACTCACTAACTAATCCTTTCCACATTACAGTTGTCTTTGATAAGATCCATAACAGTACTTGGGTTGACAAGAATCATAAGTGTTCGAGTATTTTATAGTAGTATAAATTTGATAAGAAGGAGGAGGGACCTTTTCTTGAGGTGGAGGAAGACATTTCGTAAGCTAGGGCTCTTGTGATGGAGTGGGCTCACTAGAAGGAGGTTAATCATCAATAGTATATTTCAATGTCATCTTGGCTTGAGATGGATTTATAGGCTACAAGAATAGATATTTGTGTGTGGGATTTTGTCAGTAGTTAGCATTAGCCACATTCAAACATTTATAATTTATTATATTATGATCTTAATTTCTTAAAGGGTTATCACATTTTTTTTCATGGTGGCCTTTTCAGGATTACACAAACCATTTTAGTGTTTTGTTATTGATTTTTTATATGATCTTGAAGGAGAGATTGATATTGATCATAATTTTTTTGAATAAAAGATTCAAGGTAAAAGTTAGGACCTAAGAATACGTCAAGTTTATATTTATGAAGATCATATTTTTTTACGAGAATCCCCCACATTGGTATGCCACCAACTAAAGAGTTTTAGCCCTACAAAGTGAGTAGTGGTTTAGGTGGATCAATATCATTAATATTAGGTGTAGTCATTATTTATTACAATTATTAATGAATCAAAGGTAAATGGAGAAAATTACCTTGAATGGTTAAAGTAGTTACAATATAAGAAGGATAACAAATAAAAGGGAAATATTTACCCTTAGAATGGGTTTGATTTTGGGAAGGATTGATAACATTAGAAGTGGATTGAAGATTATTTTTAGATGATTTGGGAGGCATTTCGAAGGCTCTCATAAGGTATTCCTACCTCATGGCTTGTTACGCCCTTAACCTATTGCTTGTATTAGGATATGAGTAATCGACTTGTGGGTTACCATATCATTTTATTATATCATTTATACTTTCTCATGCTTAATAGGTCAGCCTTGGTGATGGCCATAGCATATGAATAGTATATATAGGGGATTGTAGGTAGTAGTTCATTATCATTTGAGCATTTAAGTCTTTTTATATGGTTTGGAGGTTGCCCCCTCGAAGTGGCGAAGCTATTATAATTGTATATTGAGATAATTATTCTAAAATATTGTGTTATTTTGTGTTATATTGCTGCTCATAATCTGAATTATACTAGTAATTTCATTACAAGTGGTATCAGAGCTGCGATCTGGGCCAAAATTAGGGCAAAAACCCTAATTTTTTTGTTTCCGCAATATATTTTGAACTAGAGCTAATTGGTGGAAGATATTTTTACCAAAGTTGAGAAACATTTCAAGTAAGGTTCCTTGAAAATTTAAGACTTTTTTGATTTATTTTGCATAAGTTATTACAAATTTAGGGTTTTTCATAAAATCACTCCCTAGGGTGCAAATTGTAGATTGTTTTCAAGTTCTTTACATTTTAGGAAATCTCTCAAAAAATTAGTATTAATATATTCTCTGTGTTGGTTCCTATTCAGCTGAATTTGTATCAAAACCATAAACCCTAAGGTTTGATATCATGGCGGGGCCTTCCACAAGAGTAAAAAAGAATCTGGTCACTCCGGGTAAAACCCCAGATAAAGATGGGGTATTGATTGAAGAGATCAAGTCAGAAGGGGTAAATAAAGATTCCTCAGCACTAGGGTTTACCTCAGTTGATCATAAGGTGAGCCAACTTGAGTATGAGCTACGAAATGTACAATCTGAGATGGCCTCTAAAGGAGACATAGACCAAATCAATCATCGATTGGATGATATCATGCAACATGTAAAGGGTAAACAGTATGGCCCAAATCCAGTCCATATCAACCAAGGAGGGTCTTCATTTCAAAATCATGGACAAAATAACCATGTTGGATCACTTTTCCATCCCAATCAAAATCCAACTTATTCGTAACCACGAAACATGATGCCAAAAGTGGATATGCGCAAATTTGATGGTAAGGATCCGTTGAATTAGATAAAACAAATGGATTACTTCTTTGAGCTACATCAAACACCATAAGGAAATAAGGTGACATTGGAATCCCTATATCTTGAACCTGACCAATTTTTTTGGTATCAATGGTTATGTACTCAGAGGCAGAAGAATGGTCTCGGTGTCACTTAGACAATTTTTACCGAGGAGTTGCAATTGCACTATAGTTCCAGTGTTTCAGAGAACTAATTTAGTCAATTAGTAAAGTTACGAAAAACATGATCAGTCAAAGATTATGTGCATCAATTCCATAACCTATCCTTAAGGGTGGAGAATATTCCAGAAGAGAATCTGAATGACCTGTTTCTTGGGGGTCTTAAGGACCACATCGAGCATGAGGTACGTATGTTTAATCCACTCAAGCTTTATGATTCTATTATCATGGCACGTCGAGTAGAGGAAAAAATTCTTTGTAGTAGGAGGCCGCCTTTCATTAACACCAGATACTGTAGTATCTCTTCCCCTTCATTTTCTAGGCCAATTAGACCGACTCCTCAACAAATGGAAGAAAAGAGAGCAAAAGGATTATGTTTTAATTGTCATAGAAAATATTGACCGGGACACAAATGTGCTGAGAAGAAGTTTATCTATATTGATGGAGGTAATGAGGATGATGAGGATGCTGAAATTATAGGAGAGGCTGAGGAACCAATAGAAGATGAAGTAGAGGATCACCACCCTATAATTTCTTGCCATGCATTGTCAGGTATTAATACTCCTAAAAAACTCAAGGTTGTTAGATATCTCAAAAAATAGAAGGTGACAGTGTTGATTGACTCAGGGAGTACTCATAACTTCATAAATAGCAGGTTAGTTGCCCGCCTCAATTATTTTATTTACCCAGCTCCAGAAATGCAAGTTATGATTGCGGATGGTGGGACAGTCAAGTGCACAAGAAAGTGCCATGGTATCAAGCTTTCCATGGGAGACTACATGTTAGACTCACCTATGTTTGCTATTTCTATGGGAGGGACATATATTGTTTTGGGTGTCCAATGGCTCACAACCTTAGGTACTATAGAGATGAATTTCCAAGAATTGTTCATGTGATTTCATTCAGATGGAAGGACAATAAAATTGAATGGGATGGTAGCTAAGTCTCCACAGATTATTAGCTCTCATAAGATGTAGAAGGTTCTCATAAAAGGAGTAGATGGATTTATAGCAAAGTTATTTTCCATAGAAGTACAAAATACAGAGTCTTCAATGCCACCCGATCTTCAGAAGATTGTTGATGCTCACTCATCTATTTTTGATGTAATTAATACCACTAGTTAGGGATCATGATCATCCCATTCAGTTGATTCCATGGAGCCAAACACCTAACATCAAACCATACAGATACCTATATTCCCAGAAAAGTGATATTAACAAAATGGTTAAGGAAATGTTGAAGGCATGTATCATTAGGTCTAGCCAGAGTGCATATTCTTCACCAATGGTCATGGTACGTAAGAAGGATGAAACATGGAGGATGTGTCCAGATTACTGAGAACTCAACAAGTACACCATCAAAGATAAGTTTCCTATTCCATTAATTGATGATTTACTTGATGAATTGCATGGTGCTATTTATTTCACAAAATTAGATCTTTGTTCGGGGTACCATCAAATTAGAATAAGAGAGGAAGATGTTCATAAAACAGCTTTCAGGACTCATGAGGGCCATTATGAGTTGTTTGTAATGCCTTTTGGTCTTACAAATGTGCCTTCAACCTTTTAAAGCTTGGTGAACACTATTTTTAGGCCATTTTAAAGGAAACTTGTATTAGTTTTCTTTGATGACATATTGATTTACAGTAAGACATGGGAAGAACACTTACAACATGTAAATAAAGTGTTAGAAGTTTTGGAGAAACATACTCTCTATGTAAAACCATCCAAATGTTATTTTGGTGTACAAGAGGTAGAGTACTTGGGTCACATTGTATCCCATGAAGGCGTCAAAGTTGATCCTCAGAAGATCAAAGCTATGGTGGAATGGCCAAGGCCCCAAACTCTCAAAAATATTCGTGGGTTCCTAGGACTAACAAGGTACTACAGAATATTTGTGCAGGGATATGGTAGAATAGCAACCCCACTCACTGCATTGCTAAAGAAGGATGGCTTCCATTGGACAGATGTAGCCTTTGAGCTACTGAAGGAAGCCATGTGTAGCACCCCAGTTTTGGCTACTCCAAACTTCTCAAAAACCTTCATTGTTGAATGTGATGCTTCAGGATCATGATTAGGAGTAGTTCTAATGTAAGAAGGAAGAACAATTTCATTTGAGAGTCACCAATTCAAAGGAAAAGATCTTCTCAAACTTTTCTATGAGAAAGAAATGATGGCTATTCTTCATGCGGTCAAGCAATGGAGGCCATATCTCATGGGTAGACAGTTCAAGCTAAAAATGATCATGATAGTCTCAAATAATTTTTAGAGCAAAGGTTATCATTTGAGGAACAAAAAAAGTGGGTAACAAAAATGTTGGGTTATGATTTTGAAATCATATACAAAAAGGGTAAAGAAAATGTAGTAGCTGATGCGTTGTCCAGAAGGGACACATCCACAAATGCCTTACTATGTGGAATGTCCATGTTGACATCTGGTTGGGTGGATGAAGCAAGATTGGAATGGGATCAAGACAAGGATAAAAAATATCTAATACAGAATATCAAGCAAGGATCTATGACATCTAACAAATTTGAGTGGAAAAGTAATGCCCTATGGTACAAGGACAGGTTATACTTGAGCAAAGATTCTGAGTTGAAGAATAAGATTCTTATAGAGCTACATGCCTTGCCTGTTGGAGGACACTCTGGGTTTTTGAAGACATATCATAGAATAAAAAGGGAATTATTTTGGGAAGGACTCAAGGGGGATGTAAAAAATTTTGTATCATAGTGTTTAGTGTGCCAACAGAACAAAGGGGAAACAATTAAGACACCAGGTCTGTTGCAACCCTTACCAATTCCTAGCCAGAGATGGGAAGAGGTCTCCATGGATTTCATCACCGGATTGCCTTGTTCAGAGGGTAAGAATGTTATTTTCGTGATTGTGGATAGGCTCACAAAATATGCCCATTTTTGTGCCCTATCACATCCATTTATAGCCAATATAGTCGCAACTATTTTTTTGGAGACAGTTCAAAGGCTACATGGAACCCCAAAGATAATTGTAAGTGATCGTGATCCTATTTTCACAAGTAATTTTTGGACGGAATTATTTTCGTGTTTGGGTACTCAGCTAACTCACAGTTCATCTTATCATCCTCAAACTAATGGGCAAACCGAAGTGGTCAACAAATGCTTAGAAGGGTATTTACGTTGTTTTTGTATCAGATAAGCAGGAAAGGTGGATTACATGGCTACCACTTGGCAGAATGGTGGTATAACACATCTTTTCATACCTATTCTCAAATGACCCCATTTTTAGCATTATATGGTTACCATCCACCTTCTATCACTTCCTCCTTGAGGGTGCAAACTAAGGTCAAGAGATGTTGAGGAACACATTCAACATCAACGATAGGTTTTGGCTAGTTTGAAGGAGAATTTAGCATTAACACAAAACATGATGAAACAACAAGCAGATAAACATTGTAGTGGAAGAAATTTTGAAATTAGTGACCGGGTTTTTGTATGTCTCCAACCTTATAAATAGATGTCCCTAGAGTAACAAAAAAATGACAACCAACTTGCTCCTAAATATTAGGGCCCTTATGAGGTTCTACAGAAAATTGGCAGTGTTGCTTATAAACTAGAGTTTCCTCCATCTTCATGCATACACCCAATATTCCATGTTTCATGCATGAAGAAGGTTATTGGACCTTACCAGTTCCTAGCCAGAGATGGGAGGAGGTCTCCATGGATTTCATCACTGGATTTCCTTGTTCAGAGGGTAAGAATGTTATTTTGGTGATTATGGATAGGCTCACAAAATATGCCCATTTTTTTGCCCTATCACATCCATTTGCAACCAGTACAGTCACAACTATTTTTTTTGGAGACAGTTCAAAGGCTACATGGAACCCCAAAGATAATTGTAAGTGATCGTGATCCTATTTTCACAAGTAATTTTTGGATGGAATTATTTTCATGTTTGGGTACTCAGCTAGCTCACAGTTCATCTTATCATCCTCAAACTAATGGGCAAATGAAGTGGTCAACAAATGCTTAGAGGGGTATCTACGTTGTTTTGTATCAGATAAGCAAGAAAGGTGGATTAAATGGCTACCACTTGCAGAATGGTGGTATAACACATATTTTCATACCTCTTCTCAAATGACCCCATTTTAGCATTATATGGTTACCATCCACCTTCTATCACTTCCTCCTTGAGGGTGTAAACTAAGGTCAGAGATGTTGAGGAACACATTCAACATCAACAACATGTTTTGGCTAGTTTGAAGGAGAATTTAGCATGGACACAAAACAAGATGAAATAACAAACAAATCAAAAATGTAGTGAAAGACATTTTGAAATTGGTGACTAGGTTTTTGTATATCTCCACCCTTACAAGCAGATGTTCCTAAAGTAACAGAAAAATTCCAACAAACTTGCTCCTAAATATTATGGCCCTTATCAGGTTCTACAGAAAATTGGAAGTGTTGCTTATAAACTAGAGTTGCCTCCATATTCATGCATACACCCAGTATTCCATGTTTCCTTGCCTGAAGAAGGTTATTGGATAGAAATTTGAAGCCCAGAGAGAGTTACCAAAACTTGATGAGGAAGGAAGAATCATTTTGGAGCCAGAGAAGATTCTGCAAACACGTACGAGGAGGCTGAGAACCAAAGACATTAAGGAATATCTGATCAAGTGAAAGAATCTGAGCATAGAAGATGCAACCTGGGAGGATGAAGGTTTTCTGCAGTAACATCCAGGATTATTCAATGTTGAGGACAACGTTGGTTTGAAGGGGAAGGGACATGCTACACCCTTAACCTATTGTTTGTATTAGGATATGAGTAGCTGACTTGTGGCTTACCATATCATTTTATTATATCATTTATACTTTCTCTTGCTTACTAGGTTAGCCTTGGTGATGGACATATCATATGAATAGTATATATAGGGGATTGTAGGTAGTAGTTCATCATCATTTGAGCATTTGAGTCTTATTTTATGGTTTGGAGGTTGCCCCCTCGAAGTGGAGAATTTATTCTAATTGCATATTGAGATCATTATTCTGAAATATTGTGTTGTTTGGTGTTCTATTGCTGCTCATAATTTGAATTATACTAGTAATTTCATTACGTGGTTTGTTTGAAAGCATTCCCCCATGTGAAATTGAAGGAGAGATGCTTATCCAGACCTTGTAGTAGAACTACAGAGTTGGTGGATTCAACATCAAGAAATCTATATAGATGTTTTTCAAGTTTGACAATTGTGCTTAGATGTGTTTTTCATGAGCAACGTTTTCCATCTCTTTTATGAAATCTATGAATGGGATCATTAGGATCTGCCTCAATTCATGTTAACAAAAGTGTAAAGAATATTTTAAAGAAGTGTTAAAGGTTTTAATTATTTCCCTCTGAGGGGTGAAAGTTTTATTCCAACTAGTGATTAAGTGTTGAAAGTTGATTTGTACCATTCTAATTCATCAATCGATATGCCTTCAGACATGGAGTAGTATGGTAGTTGGAACAAGTATTGGTTCTGAGTTCTAGATATTTGATCTATATAAAAAAAAAAAACCAAGCCTGACAATTAAAGGAAAAGAGAGGTTAGATATACTTACTTGAATGAAGGCATCATTGGCGCATTAAATTCCCCCAAGGTCTACAACATCTTATGAGATAGTTGATGTGGGGGATAAAAAATGAAACAGAATAATCTTAGAATGAGATACCATGCTTAGTGCACTTCCAATGAGATCCAAAAATATTTGTGTATATACCATGGTAAAGAAGTGGAGATTCTTGCTTGTAGATAAGTGCCAATGTTATATGGACGCTGTAAGTAAAAATATGAGCAATTGCAATGCGCCTACCATAAGATTTTAGGGAAAATTAAGGTTGCTATTTGGCCCTAAATGAGTGGATACCTAAGATGAGGATACTTTGGGCAACATTGAAATAAAGTAGGTTTCAAATATCATTGATCTAATATGTACAAGTTTCAAGATTCTACACGGGAACCAAGCTATCAAGGGATGTTCAATGCTATCAATTGTGAAAGAGATAAATCAAGCTAATGGATCATGGTCGATTCCATCAGATATAGTAATCCACTTAACAAATGAAGGGAAATGTGGGCATGGGATGATCATGAAATAATACCAAAAGGGATGATCAAACATCAGGTTCTAATCATTGAACCTTAGAGTGATAGAGGCATGAGAGTGAATTAAGTATGGCTATAAAGTGATGGTTCAAGCATGATAAAAAGGATGATATCATAAGGATAAGGATTTGTGGATGAATAAGACATTACCTAAATGCATGTGTATGACATGTAATTGATATAATCAAAGAAATCAAATAACTTTTGTAACTAAAATGGGGAAGTTTTTCCTAATACGGTATGCCTTTCGAAGGACAATGCAACCTGTATGTTTTTCGCACTAGTGGTCCAAGCATTAGTATCAAGGAAACTTTTATGGGGAAGTTAATGCTTGATAGGTCTTGCCTTAATGAACAAAAAGGAAGTAAATTGATTTTTTTTATATACAAATATATATGTGTGGTTTTTATCCTCTTTGTATTTAGGTATGTGATGTTGAGCACATATTGGTAATGCATAACCCTCAAATCACTAATCTGTTACAAGGTCTCCTACCCATGGTTATGGTTTGAAGTTGTTTTGTGCCACACAAAAGGTTTCAAAAAGTTGTGACACATATGGTTTTAGATTGGGGGATCTCATATCATCCAGAGTCACAACCACATAGAAATTCCCTAGGCAACGGGGTGCATAACTTACATAATTTTCCATAAGGGACCAATCCACCTTATGTTTCCATACTTGGTTAGAATTGCACTAAGCTAGTTCTAGAAAAGAAGCACCTCCATGTCATTTCTAGTTTGTAAAATCACTTTACATTGTAATTTCAAGCACTTTCCTTTGTAATTAGCTAAATTTTCCTAAGAATATTGTAGTCACAAAATCATGCACTTTAGATAATTATTTATCCTGTTCTCATACTACTATTTAGGAAATCCTTAAGGAAAGGAAACTACTAATTAACCCTTGTCCATTTTATGTTTTTTAGCAGAATTTCATATTTTGCGACCTATTGCATCTACTTATCCATCCATTTCTAAAGATTCCAATGTTGACTATCAATGATCTACGCACTACAAAAATTTAGCCTTGACTGGGGAACTCATATTTCGTACTGGGCGTCTATGGGCACCCTTGTCCTTTTTTCACTTTCCCGTAGTTCTTGGATTTTTATGCCATTTTTTTTTATCCTTATCTTTTATGTGGTCAAGAGTTTGAGGCTAATTACAAAATTAGACCAAGAGAACCCTATAAAATAAAGTTATAAGACCATACTAAGGGACCTAACATCACTATCTAGGATATCACTTAGATCTAGAGGATCCATATATTGCAGATATCCAATAGCTCCATGCATCATCAAGGAAAAAGCTAGGATCATCTGCATCACACTCATAGAGGGAGGGAAGTATTTTATGTCCATACACACAAGCTATGTTGGGGTTAAACCATATAACAGTGTTGCACAAATCTATAATCAATCTAAATCATACAAGCAATGAATGCGGAAATAACCAGAAGATAAAACAAAATAAGAGAAAAATTACACCAGATTTAACGTGGTTCACCCAGTGTGGGCTACATCCACCAAGAAACAACCAATATTATTATTCATTGCTTTACAGAGGAAATACAATGAAGATCTACTGTCTTCCAACACCTCTCAGGATGTTCAATGCTTTTCCCTCACTCAGCTACTCTTTCTTGCTCACCAAGAAAACTTACATGCAAACAATTGCTATTTATAATCTCTTATTCTTACGTACCCTCATACAATACATACATGCATATATATCTATTTTGGATAGCTTAACTATGCTTTTACAATCAATAAATCATCTTTAAAATAATTGATTTATTCTAATTTTTGTCAAAAAACAAAAATTGAGTCGCATAGGTAACTGTCACCAGTACTGCCTGACCGGCGTCAGTCACTTCCTAACCTGGATTGACCGATGCCGGTTACACCCTGACCAATGCCGGTTACACCCTGACCGATGTCGGTTACACCCTGACCAATGCTAGTTACTGTCAAAACCAGTAACATGTAAAAAACAAGTTTCTTGTGAAGCAATTAAGCTCCATTCTCAACAATCTCCCACTTGGAGATCAATTGCTGCACTGTACTATACATCACCATCCTTGGATCCTTTTCCTTGGCCTGTTTCTTCCTCTTCAAGTCTTAAACTCGAAGACCAACAGAAGTGGAGTGAAGCTCCAACTTCTCCTTTACCAATGGCTTTGTTAGCATATCTGCAGGGTTCTCATCTGTATGGATTTTCTCTAACTTCAGTTGTCCATCCTCTAACACATGCCTTATGAAGTGATACCTCAACTGAATGTGTTTTGTTCTTGAATGAAATGTTGAGTTCTTTGCCAAATGAATCATGCTCTGACTATCACTGTATAATCTATAATCCTCTTGCTCCTTTCCCAACTCTTCCATGAACCTACTCATCCATATCATCTCCTTGCTAGCTTCTGTAGCTGCAACATACTTTGCCTCTGTAGTAGACAAAGCCACAACCTTTTGCAATCTTGAAATCTAGCTAACTGGTGTTCCACCTACTATGAAAATATATCCAGTGGTGCTCCTCCTACCATCCAAATCTCCAGCCATATCTGAATCAACATAGCCATGTAAAGAAGTATCTGACCCTCCATAGCATAACTCTATGTTGGATGTCCCTCTCAAATACCTGAGAATCAATTAGATTGCTTTCCAATGTTATTTACCTGGATTAGCCATAAACCTTCTCACAACTCCCACTATCTGTGTAATGTCTATTCTAGTACAAACCATGGCATACATAAGACTTCCTACTGCTGAAGCATAGGGAACATGTGTCATGTACTCAACCTCCTGTGATGAACAACACTGTATTTTGCTCAAATTGAAGTTTCTAGCACTAACAGGTTTTGATTTGCATATTAAACCTTTACAACGCCTTATTGATATAAGCCTCCTGAGACAAATACAACTTTTTTTTCTTGTCTCGGTGAATTTGCATGCCAAGGATTTTCTTTACAGCTCCCAAATCCTTCATTACAAATGTGTGAGCTAACCTTTCTTTAAGTTTACCAATGTCCTGCATACTAGATCCTGCAATCAACATATCATCCACATACAGTAACAAAATAACATAGCTCCCATTTTCAAGCTTCTTAAAATAAACACAATGGTTAGATTCACATCTCATATAACCATGCTCATGCATAAAACTGTCAAATCTCAAATACCATTTCCTTGGAGCTTGCTTGAGCCCATATAGGCTTTTTTCAATTTGCACACAAGTTTCTCCTTACCCTTGACTTCATAACCAAATGGTTGCTGCATATAAATCTCTTCATCCAAATCACCATGAAGGAAAGCCATCTTCACATCTAGTTTCTCTAAATGCAAATATTCTACTGCAACTAATCTCAATACAGTACGAATAGAATTCATCTTAACAATAGGAGAAAAAATTTCAGCAAATTCAATACCTGCTTTATGTGTAAATCCTTTACTACAAGTCTTGCCTTGTATCTTTTTTGTCCACCCTCTTATTCATTGATCGTGTAAACCCACTTGTTCTGCAATGTTATCTTACCTGCTGACAACTTAACCAAATCCCAAGTCTGGTTCTGTTCCAAGGAGTCCATCTCCTCATCCATGTCATGCTCCCACTGGACGTGGGTCTTATCCTACATTGCTTCTTCAAAGTTCTCTAGTTCACCATTATCAGTCAATAATAAATAAAATAGATAAGGTGTAAATCTTTCTGGAGGTTTACTTACCCTTTGTGACCTTCTCACAAGAGTTTGGGGTACCGCAGGCTCAATTTGGACCTCCTAGACATTTGTGTCAAAATCTGATAGTGACCGGCACCGGTCACCTGGAGCCGACATCAGTTCTGTTAATCGGTGTTGGTTTGGCTCTTTTGTAACCGATACCGGTTCTTTTGACCAATGCCGGTCAGGGGTAAACCTACACTGGTTACTGTGTAACCCTGTATGTAATACTTTTAAATCCAAGAGTTCATTTTCATTCACAAACTTCTCAACCGTTTCATCCTTAGGTACCAAAATTTGATCCATGTGCATTCTCTTTTCATTCCATTCAACATCACAACTCCTAATAATTTTAGAATTCTTTAAATCCCAAAAACGTAAACCAAAATCACCAGATCCATAACTAATGAAAGTGAATCTCTTGGATTTTGCATCCAAATTTTTCCTATTTTCCTTATCAACATGCACAAAAGCTTCTGAACCAAAAAATTTAAGAAAAGAAAGATCTACCTCTTTTCCGGTCCAAGCTTCCTCTGGTATTCCTCCATCTAGTGAACTTGAAGGCCCATGGTTAATCAAATAAACTGATGTATCAACTACTTGTTAGGAAATAAGGGATAAAATATGCGGAATAATCCCTCACAGAATTGTAACAGTAGAAACTAATATGCAGAAATTATTACAGATCTCAAATAAAATTACAGAATAAAATAACACAACACAAAGAGACAGTATTTAACGTGGTTCACCCAATTTGGGCTATGTCCACCAAGAATCACTTGCTCAGATTTTATTACAAGCCACCGCTCTCTCAATACAATACCCAGATCTGTTTGGAGCTATGCTCAACAAACTCTACATAATTCACAACCGAATTCAAAGCACATCTGCAATGTTTTTCATTATTCACTACCATATGCATAAAACCATATAAGTAGGCAACTACTTAAGTAGTTTTACAATACCATGGGTATCAAAACCATGGGCCAAAACCATCCCAAAAATCTATGGGTCAAAAATCTTACGCATATGAGAAGAGCATGTTTCCCGATATGTCGGGTGCATTTTTTTGAGGCCAAAAAAAAAATTTACGCCTAGAAAAAAAAATTCGAGGGCTGCGCCCCCAAACCCTGGCGAGGATACATGAAAAGTGTACAATACTCTTAGTGTACAATCTTTAACACTTTCACACATGAAAACAGGCTCCATAACCTAACACTGCTTCCGCCAAAAAATGTAAGGGTAGTCCAGAATGTATTCTCATACTTCTAGCACATTCCATGATTGTCCTGTTCATTCTCTCTGCAACACCATTCTCCTGTGGTTTTCTTGGAATTGTTATTTCTCTATGTATCCCATTCACTGAACAATAATCATTGAAAGCCTTGCTACAGTATTTACGACCATTGCCAAATTTAGGGTACTTTAACTTTGAATTTGATTCATTCTCAACAAGGGCTTTCCATCTTTTAAAAGTTTCAAAAACAACATTTTTACTGTTTAATACAATAAACCCATACATTTCTTGTAGCATCATCAATGAAAGTAACATAATACTGGGATCCACCAAGAGAAGCTACCTGAGCTGGTCCCCACACATCTGAGTGTACAAGCTCCAATTTCTACTCCTTCTTAGTTGCCCCAACTTTGAGAAAACTTACTTTCTTTTGCTTTCCAAAGATACAATGCTCACAGAAATCAAGATCTATATCTTTCAAATCTGATAACTTACCCTTAGCCTTTAAGATTTGCATTCCTTTCTGACTCATATGGCCCAACCTATTATGCCACATACCTACATCTGAATTTGAATTAGATAATGTAGAAAAGGAATTAGTATTACATAGGTAGATAAATATAACGTTCCTACCTTCTTACCTTTTGCCACAACAAAAGCACCCTTGGTGACTTTCCAAGAATCTCCTATAAAAGTAACCATGCAACCAGATTCACCTAGTTGCCTTGCAGAGATAAGATTTCTGCTGAGGTTTGGCACATGCCTCACATCTTTCAACACCCGTGTATTTCCATTCTGTAATTTTAGATGAACTTCCCCTTTACCAATAATACTACAAGGTTCATCGTCACCCAAATAAACATGCCCAAAATTACCCTGGACATAATTTCTGAAATAACCCTTATTAGGGATTGCATGGAAAGAAGCTCCTGAATCTAAAACACAAGATTCAATTCTATTATCTAAAGAAATAATAAGAGCATCTTGCATTACCTCTGATGCAGCAAGATTCACCTCTTTACCTTTGTCTGGTTGTTGGTTCTCTTTATCTTTTGACCAACAATCTTTCTTCGCATGTCCTTTCTTTCCACATTTCCAACAAGTCATTCCTTTACTTTTGGATTTAAATCTGCTATCCCTTGACTTAGATTTCCCATTACTCTTACTCTTCTGATCTCTCCTTTTGCTTGCCCCTACTTTCTACATTCAAAACATTTCCAGATGATGATTCCTCTATACTCTTCCTACGAATTTCTTCATTCAAGATTATACTAACCACATCATCAAAATTCAAAATATTATTAGCAGATGTTGTATTACTAACAGCTATTACCAAGTTATCCCAACTATCAAGCAAAGAACATAAGAATAAAATTTCTTTTACTTCATCATCAAATGGTATTGCAACCGCTTTTAATTGATTTAGTATAGATCAGTAAATCATTCAAATGATCTAGATGCGGATTCACCTTCATGCATCTTAGAACTAAATAGTTTCTTCATCAAATAAAATTTATTCGAAGTACTAGGTTTTTCATATAAATTAGCAAGAGATTCCATTAACTGTACCAGTAGAAGTTGCTTCTATGTAATATTGGAAGCCATGGATGTTACCAGGCTCAATATTATAGATCCGAGAGCCTTTCTATCAAGAATATTCCATTCTTCATCAGTCATATTCGTAGGTCTAGACTTCTCGTCCAACGGTAAGTACAAATCTCTTTGATACAAATAATCTTCTATCTACATCTTTCATAATTGATAATTTCAACCGTCAAATTTCTCTACCTTGTATTTGTTCTCTTTTGCGATTGTTGTAGCTCCCACTCAATCATAAAACCCTCTATGATTAAATCTGTCAACACACAAAACCCTTAAACAAAGCTCTGATACTAGGTTGTTAGGGTTAAACCACATAACAATGTTGTACAGATAATATAATCAGATCTAAGCATACATGTAAATGAAAAGTGGATATAACTTTCAGAAGATAATATACAATTCAAGAGACATAAATCAACACAAGATTTAATGTAGTTCACCCAGTGTGGGCTACGTTCACCAAGAAACAAGCCAATCTTATTATCCAAAGTTCTTTGACAAAGGATATACAATGAAGATTTACAATCTTCCAACACCTCTCAGGATGTTCAGTACTTTCTTCCTTCACTCAGCTACTCTTTCCTGCTCAACTCAAAGAATTCTCTCCCTGCACAATTATCTTGCTAATTATGATCAATCCTCTTACTTCTAAACTGTAGCTTCATGTGCTTTAAATAGTTGTTTAAGACTTTAGGGCACTTAGCCATGCAATTACATTCATTAAATCTAATCTTATTCTAAAAATAGATATAAAACCCTAGAGTTTATAAAAATCTTGTTACACAGGTAACTGACGCCGGTTTTGCCCAACCGTCACCGGTTCCAACTTGCCCTAACCGATGCTGGTCACACCCTAACCGATGTCAGTTACTATCAACTTCCAGCAAGTTCAATTGCATGCTAAAACATGATTAATTTAGCTCCATACTCAACATAATATACATAAGCTCTCAACTTTGTTTTTTGATTTTAATGATTACTCGTAGATATAGTTTATAATAATAAACACTAGTGAACTTGTACAATCTAAAAAAACAATAATTGAGTTGTTACAAGGTATATTTCGGGGTGAGAATGTAATTTTATTGTAATTTCCACCAGAAGTTAAAATAACACCACTAACATTTACGGCCCATGTCAAATTTAAGGATATGTGCATACTAAACATTGAAAGTGTGTGCCTCAAACTTTTAAAGTTTGAGATTCACACTCTAAAAGTGCCAGTGTGAGACTTCGCACTCTCAAGGAATGAATCATAAAAATTAAAAGTGTGGGGCTTGCACTTTCAGAGGGCAAGGCTCACACATTCAAAGTGTGAGGCTCGAAGTTTTCATAGTGTGGGGCTTGCACTTAGAAAGTTGTGGGGATCTCAAATTGTCAAGAGCATGGGGCTCGCACTTTGAAACTAGGAGGCTCTCATACTTTCTAAGTGTGAGCCCCGCACTTTCAAAGTATGAGTCTCACACTTTTAGAGTGTGGAACTTGCACTTAAATACAACGGTATCATGACTTATAATAGTTACTGGTAGCTAATCTTAAATCAAGGCTTTTTCACTTTCATTTAATACAACAGGATCATGACTAGAGTTAGTGACCACTCACCTTAGATTGATGCTCGTAGACTTATTAACTAGTTAGTGACCACTCATCCTTACATCAAGGCTCATTTTCTGTTAATCATTTTGGTGAACCCATCCCTTCTTTCTTTAACACTTCGAGGGTCATCCTCTTATAAGAGTTAGTGACCTCTCTTCGAGGGTCATGACTTATAATAGTTAACAGTTGCTAGCCTTACATGTAGTGGTCAACATTGAAAATATTTAAAAATGGAGAAATCCCTGGATTTACTCATCGTAATAGCCAAGATCATGGAATCCAATAATAGCAACATTGGACATCTAATAATAGTGAAATCAGAACTAGAGATAATTCCAATCAATGACAATATATGGATATCCAATATTGTCTACTAGCTAGAAGTCCAATTATAGTAATAATGGAATCCAATATAGACAAAATTGGAATCCAATATACGCAAAAATGGAGATGGATTTCTTCCAATATTTGAAATACTGGAGTCTCAATTCACTAGAATATGTCCCAATTTAGTGAAATAAGCGTTATTATAGGCATTACACATTTCATTCCATCACACACTGCGTATCATATATCATACAATATATAGTCTACACCTCACCTTTTGACATGTTTATGTTCCTATTATCTACACCCCGCTTACAAATGTTTTCACTCCTATCAGCACCATCACTACTCCCACCATCCACAATGGATGCATATCGTTATTCCATCTTGGCACACTACGTACTTACATTACTCCTAGACTACACCTATTCATATCAGGACTTACAAACTGCACATTTATTAGCATCACCTATATTCTACATCACTATGCTAGTTTACCATCACATATGAGTCTAGAACTTTACATTCCATCCTACATATTACACTACTGCCATATCTACATACACATTGTCACCTAACTGGTGAATTATACACACTTTGTTATTTTTCACATATTCTATTCACCACATGAGCACCTTCGATTATTATACATACTAGCATTGTTTTGACTATGCAGATGCGCTACATCACCCTAGCTGACGCACTTTAGTTCCTCGTAGTCTATACTTGACTATGCAATACGAGGGTTTTACAAATCAAATGGACCAGTACATTCGGTATGCCTGACATTTCATCACAGTTGGCCGACATTTTTATCAGGCTAGTGACCTATGAGTCTAGGCATTACATCGTCACTCACTCTATTTTCATACATCTATATGTCAGTATAGGCTTTAGGCTAGATTTCACCACCCATATTTGCCATCATTACTTTCTACACATGGTATAAATCTTTAGGCTAGATCACCACCCCTCATTATGGTCGTATCTTGTAGTGGTTACACACTAGTAGATTACATTCACACTCTGTTACCATTCAGCATACCCGATGATATACTGCTTAGTGCTATCGGTCCATCACTCAACTGTTGATCCTTTCATCATACAATGATATATGCTTAGTGCTAAATCATCACTCGTCACATTCACTTTTCTAGCTTTCATCATGCAACATTACTACCTTAGCGACATACATTTTAGGCTAAATTGTCACCTATTCTATCATCTTGTAGTAGTATACACCTTAGGTTACATCACTACTCATTACTATTTCCTCTTGTAGTGAGATATGCTATATGCTACATCGTCACTTCTATTTTATCATCTAGTGATATATGCTTAGGCTAAATCATCACTCCACATTTTTTCTTCTTCGTGGTATACGCTTAGGCTATAGGGTACATGCACATCTCCCCTACATGTTGCATTTCATCACCACTACACATATACACATTCATCACAATGTGATAGACACGGTACACACACTATTTGATCATTTCCCGATGACGCACTCTCGTTTATGGTTCCATCTTGACTACAGAGGGGGAAAACAAAATGAACCTTATTATGTACAATTCCATCCACTCGGGGGGGGGGGGGCATGTGGCTCCTATCATTCCATCTTGCATTCCATTGCATCCATCCACGACATATTGCATTGTCTTGGGGGCATTTATTCTTTCTTGATAGTGTTTTACATGTTCATTTTATTACACATGTTAGATTGATTTCTTATATGTCATAATCTATACCATCCAGACATGTGTGTTCACAACTTTGTTTAGTGTGATTGTAGATACAAGACTCCTATACTCAGTATGGACGCTCGCCTTCTACCTTTACTATATTGGTAGCTGGGGGCATCCACATTAGTCTCATCTAGGTGCTATTGTTTCATTTTTGTACTTAGCATCTTACATTACTTGATCATACATGCTTTTGACATATTGGTTATTTCTCTAACATGCTAACAGGTGTTCCATGTGCAGCACTTGTTTTACAGGATTATATGTTTCCATGACTACTTGTTTGTCTTGTATGTACTTGTCTGTTATTATTTTCCATTGTATGTGAGATTTGCCCTATGTTTGTGTGCACACTTGTTTGTTGTTTGCGGCCATGATGGCATTGCATGTCTTGTGACATCATGAGTGATGTCCCATGTTTGTAACCCACTTTGTGCGGCCTACTTGTCTTCTTGTGTGTTTACTACATTGCTTGGTAGCTTACATACTATCTACGTAGCTTACACATTATTTTCTATATACATGCATGTTTACACTTATCTTTGGCTAGCCTTCTTGTATGTGCGTGCCTTGGTTTTTACCAAGCACTTTCCATGGTTACAATGTACATGTTGTTTGCTCTCTTTTGGGGCTGCATGTTTCCTATCAGTGATGTCACATACACCCCCAAAGACGAGGGCATCATTTGGGGGTTTCTACTAACACATCATATTTACACCGGTTCAGTTCAATGCACTTATATACAATGAGTGGGTTCATGCTAGTCTACGAACCTGATACACAACATCTTCTACAGGACACAATGTCCTTAACATTTGGGGGAGCAGTTAACGGTTGGAGGATACATTGGAATTCCTCATAATACTTCTTCTATTGTTAGCATCAGATCACCCAGAAAACTAGGACGCTATAGAGATCTCTTCACTCACATTTCAACAGAAGAGGTTAGAGCTTAGAGGACACATAACATTCTCTCTCTACACTTCTTCAGCTAGGGTGGCGTGAGATCACCCAAAAAATTGTAGTACAAGATATCCTTCTACACTCTTCCTCGACATGGATTAGGTGCACATGTTCCATTTACACTTTCCATTTACATTTACATTTTTATTTACACTTTATGTATTTTACACTTACATGCGTATTTTACATTGCATTTTTACACTTACGTACATACATATTTGACTACTTGACCGTTTTCTCCTTGCAGGTCCTTCCGTATGAGAAATAAGCAGTCAAATGGGGGAAACTACAACAATAACACGTCGACAACAATGACATTTCTTGACAACACACATACTTTTACTAACCATGTAAGTAAATTACACACTGCAGTAGCTACACACACACATTTCACCCAAGGTTCACTCTCATCACATTTTTTTTACGTATTTTTCATCTATAGTTTCCACGCTCCTCCATCTTTTTGTCATTCCACGCTTAGTCTATTGCTTCGGCACGCCTTCTTCATCACTCTACAATGGCATCAAGTACGCATCTCTATCTACTTTATGTTATCGAGCTTTCCGCTCACCAACATAAAGCGGGGGAAAAATGTAGTCACAAAATCATGCACTTTAGACAATTATTTATCCCAGTCTCATACTACTATTTAGAAAGTTCTCAAGGAAATAAAGTACTAATTAACACCCATCCTTTTAGCTATTTTTATTATTTTATTTTGTATTTTGTGACCTATTGCATCTACTTATCCAGCCATTTCCAAAGATCCCACGTCATCTTAGTCCTAACTGGGGCACCCATATTTTGTATTGGGTTGCCCATCAACGCCTTGGTCCCATTTCCACTTTTCCGCCTTTTCTTGGGTCTTTTCTAGACGTTTTTTATCCTTATCTTTTATGTGGTCGACCTTTTCAGGGTTAATTACGAAATTAGACCAAGAGAACCCTAGAAATATAAAGTTATGAGACCATAATGAGGGAGCTAACATCACTATCTACTATTACTCCATCTAGAGTTACATCCATCTATTGCATTGGTATCCACATAGCTCCATCATCATCATCAAGGCATAAGCTAAGACATCTCCATCACACTTCATAGGGGGATGAAATCTATTCTATTCCATGCACACATTCTATTACATTTTCTACACATAGTTATTGCTTGCTACTTCACAAAGTGTGACTGGCACAAGAGAAACCTAGGGCATGTTCACACACACTTGCACATAGAACTACATTGGGTCTAAGATGTAGTACAACACTCAATTAGCAAGTCCAAAATTATGGTAGCTGAGGTCAATTTGACCCCTTCATATGCATTTTTCTTTTTTAGGGTTTGATGCTTGTTTGGGGGTCTTGTAGGTCATTCATTCATTTTGAGATATTCATAGTATTCAACACAACACACATAATTTAGTGTGATAGGCAAATATAGTTCCATATTACTTTCGACCGTGTGAAAACTAGTTTTGGACATTTCTCATAAACCAAAGCACCCAAAATTCATACTAGAGTGCCGGTGGGCGCCCTAGTTCATCCCTAGGCACCCTTGTCCACGTAGATCCTCCAGATTCAGTCTTTTTTAGGGCTTCGACATATTCGTTCATGCTCCCAGAATTTCTAGTCGGACTTGCGACACTCTTTGTCAGTCTCCAAATATCAGCTGAGTTCTTTCCTCTCTTTTCCCTTGCACATTAGGGTTTTATTTCATTAGTTTATTTCAGATAATTAATTTACGTACTGTTTTAGTGTGTTTATCTACTGCGTTATATGTCCTCCTAGATTAGATTAACTACTTTTCTCTTTCCTATTTTAGTTCATTTTCAGTTAATCAAATATATGCTCATTAATAAACTAAATTTGCTAATGAGTGTATATTCTTATTTGTGTATTAACATTTATTAATGAACTAAATATACCAATGTTTTGCTAACCCTTTAACCTATGATTATAAAATAACAACCTCGCCCACATATCTTATTATTCAAATTAGGGTTATTTCACATATGGTTATAAGTCTATATTAAAATATCTAATGAAATATCTAGTCAATTTATACATGTATGAATAATTTGGACTATCCCATGGAATTATGTTTTTCATCTAGGATTAACTAGAATATTCTAGAATTTTTTCAGTGGTCCATTCTTAAAATTATCATTGGAATATTTAGTTGATTTTATTTTCAGATGTGTAAGGGAATGTCATAATACCAAAGAATACTTAGAATGTGGAGATGAATAACATACGATAATTTTGCTTGCATATAATTTTTCTATGTCACAAATGATATTGAGGGTCATGTTTGGTATCAAACATGTCCAAGGATATCAAACATGTGTTTTATGCTCAAGACTGCAAAATTTGTTTTGTGTGATCATTTGTGTTTTTGTTAACAAAAACTTGTTTTAAATGTTCGTGCGATGATGAAAATATCATTGTATTGTCTTCTCCTTCCTTTTAGTTCTAGTAAAATCAATTGGACATGATAGTTAGTAGCACCAAACTAATCCTTGACTATCTAATAATATCTTACTATGTAAGTGAGTGTTGTACTATGTACTAAGGATCAAGTCCTGTGTAGCTCTCCTAATAAGACCAGAAGTTTATTTTCCTTCAATCTCATCTCCATAAAACTCAAATGCAACGAAATGAACTTCAGTTAGGTCCTCTTTTGGTACAAGTATGTAGACAATGTGAGTATGTAGATTTAGTCCTTCAAAATGCTTGAACATATGTCTTTTAGAGATGATGTAAACAATATAGAAGTGTTAAAACTATCTTGATACTTATTTTTAAATGCTTGTAGGGGTTTATATATATATCTCAATTTTTAATTACGTACCTATTGAGGAACATAAGTTGGCCTATAAAGACCAAAATGATCGACATATCTAGATGCTCAACCCAATGAAAATTTTCCAAAGCTAAAAAATGGATTGGTTTGGCATCCATGGGCCCTTAAACATAAAATAATGCATAGAAAGAGATATGATAGATTATGGATACTTGAAAAAATAAGTGGACTAGAAAGTAGAAAAAAATAAAGAAGCATGTGAGCATACGGTAAGAAAAATAGAAAGTCAAAGTAAACAATGTGTCTAATTTAACTTGAGAGACCATGTGTACAAAGACATGATAAAAGGAATGTAAACATAAGGGTAATACCAAAATCAAGTTAGAATATAAGACAATATGTCTTGGAACTAATAAAATGTGTGTTGTTGTACTCATAACTATTAAAGCATTTTTTTAATTGAAAAATATCTCTTTATTAATAAAGAAAATATAGTACATTACTAATCATACAAAAATATGGGTGGTATGGAAGCACACCCCAAAATTTAAATTGAAGATTACTCAAGAGTAAAAAGATCGACATGTGAGTTAGGTCGTTAATACTTAAATGTTGAATTGATAGAGAATGATCAATAAAAAAAGGGTAATAAATATAGAGCATAACAGACAAGACATTGAGTGGTAACGACAAACATAGAGGTTGGTGGAAGAAGTAGAGGAGGGTTGTTTGGTTTGCCAACTCACCCAAATTAAAGTAAATTTGAGTATTTATATTCTTACACTTGACAAAAAGAAAAGAAAAGATCTTATCAATTCCTTGCATTTTATTCAAAAATTTAAAATAAAAAATAAAAAATATTTTTAATTAATCATCGACAATTATTAAATTTAATAGAATTTAAACAACAATGTAAGTTTTTTTCTTGAGAAAAAATTACACCAATTTTCCTTATATCATTATTAGTTTATGCTTAACTTAATATGGTACGATTTTCTCAAAAAAACATCAATCTTAATGATAAATTAATAGTATAATAAACATTAAATTGAAAACTTAGAGCCAATGAAATGTGGATTGGTTATGTCAAACCTTGTTGTTGTTTATGTTGTTAATAGGGGGTGGGGGATTATTTCAAAACTCCCAATTTTGGTTTTCTAGTTATATTACAAAGAGAAGGTAAGCAAGGTCAATTGAGAATGCAATTTATTGGTCCAATTAACTCAAAACATGTATGTTATATGTATTTTGGTGTATTAAACCACTCTAGAATAGTTTCCTTTTTATAAATACGAGCCACTTACGACCCTACAACCAATAGGGGTGGACTTTTTGAGGGGACCCGATCAAACCAATAGTTGTCAACTTGTCATCTTTAAAAACATTAAAGATATTACATGTTTTTAACTTTAGAATGGATGTGTGCTTTCCCACGAAGTAAACATTAAAAAGGAAGGAAGTAGCTTAGAAATGGGAGGACGTGCACACTTTCAAAGCAATGATTTATTCCATAGGTATGTCGGTGCACTTTCCTTTTAAATATGACTGAAACTTGTGGGCTCAAATTTCAATTTAGGTTCCAATGATTATGTGCTATTATAAGTTGTTTTTTTTTGCTTTTTCCCAAATTCCATTCAGAGAAAGATGGTTCAAACTTCACCATAATAATTAATTATAATCACTTACACAAAACTGTGTTCTCGATTAGTGGAGATCAAAATTATTTTTATGTGTGTATGTGTGTTGTAAAAAACTTCAATTGAAAAAGTTATATGATGTACAATTATATTCCTATCTAGATATTTAAACCATAAACATGTTTATATAAGATTAAAAGATTAATCTTTGTTTAAAATTAAATGTATATTTATATAATTTGTATATAAATCTATGTAGTTAATGATGGTCATATTTAAAATATTTATGTTATGTATGTGATGGTTATTTAAACAAATTGTAAGTATTTTATAATTAAAATCATGAAAAATATGTAAATGATTGGTGAATTTAGTTCTCAATCACGATTATATTGATTCTCGCATAATCAATACAAATGACCATGTTACCTTTCCGACTTCAAGGGAGACAAGAAAATACCTATAATTATATGATATGTTCATATGGTTGTTTGACATTTATAAATAATGTAGGGATAAAGGTTTGAGTATGGCCCCTAATCAATGGCATTCACTAAAGTAGCTTAAATTTGATTGAGGTCGTATCTCACAAGTTAGGTCTATTATAGTACTATGTTACTCTCTTCGTAATTTTAGAAAATTTGACTCCAATCGATCATTCATATATGCTATGTTATCCCCTGCTTCATTGCCAACATGGAAGGGGTTCCATTTGTCCTAGATGTCAACCATACAATTGGTGAAAAAGGGTGGGGAATGTTGATGCCCTCTATACTGCAGATAGTACATGCAATCACACCAATTAGATGTCTCCTTCATGCTTAATATTTCTGATTGGCACAAAAAACTTGAATTAAAGCTAGAAGTTAAAACAAGATCTAAGAATGTCCTAAAAATTACAACTAAAACATAAGAAGAAAAATAGGGGAGACGACATGAAAATGTGAAAGAGAGATATTTTTACCATAGAACAAAAAACAAAACAAAAAAATACCTAATTACAAATACAAGATCAAATAGTTATGCAAGAGAACAATATAAACACGTGAAACACATTGCCATTGTTAAAGAAACACATTGACAAATTGGATTATTTAGACAATGTTTAGGAGAAACATGTGAAGGTATGGTATGGAATTTATTGATTCACGATATGGTAACAAGGTTGTGTTGTTCACAATGTGTTAATATGATTGTGTTATTGACAATTTTATTCTTGAGAAAGTATGGTAAAATTATTATTTATTTTGGCACCCCACTATGCATTTCTCTATGCACAAAACGTGTTTGCAACTTACGTTATCTGAATAGTAATTATTTTAGTATAATAACATTATCATACTTAACATTATGTTAATATTATACAATGTAGAGTGTGTTATTTGTTTAGATGTAACATTATGTTTAATAATTTTATTTAAATTGAGAAATAATAGCTTGAATTTATTCTTAGTTTAAAGTGATTTTTTCACTAAATATTTATTTAATTTTAAAAAATACACATTTAGAATATTTTATATTATTTATATAACACATGTGTGAAAGTAATATGTTATTTAATTGAAATCCCTAAATACTTACATGATCGTGTTATTCACATCATATTAATAGGACAATATTATTCACATGATGTTCATAGGACGGAAATTTATTGCTAATTATGAATCATGGATGGTGATTTGAAATGCTTCAATAAAAAACACTCACACAATTTAATCCTAGAAATTGCATATCTCCAAATCATGGACTGTGAAAACATCAAGATGCTTACTGTTAGCTTTATTTATTTGAAATCATAAACACAATATACAAAGTGCAAATGTATAAATTATTACAAAACACACATACACAAGACACATGTGAAAGTATGTTATTTACCAAATGTATTGTGTGTTATTCACATTTTTATATTTGAGAACCACTAATAGGTTAAACAAATCAAACACTTTGTGTTTAGAAAGTGAGGAAGAAAGTAAAAAAATATATTGAAGCCCACTAAAAATATGAAAAAATATCATGCATCAAATTATTTTTAAGAAGCTAACTCAATAATTAGGAAAGACTTATTAAGTGATAACACCTTATGTATTTCAAGACTGACCTAGTGTGTTTAAGAAAAAAAATTAAATATGAAAAGTCAGGTAGCATAACGATTTTGTTAAATATTAATCAATGGAATCATACATATCATCTAGGATTCACCAAAAAAAATCGTAGACATTTTTAGTGATCTATTTGTAAAATCGTCATCAGAATACTTAATTGATTTCACATCTTCTTTATGTGTAACACACTTCTAGAGGATCCAAGAAGACTCAAAATGTAGACATGAATAACTTATGAAATTTTCAGCTACATCTAGTTTTTCTAGGTCAAGAACAATACCGAGGGTAAAGTTTGGTACTTAACCTATCCAAAAATGTTGAACCTATCTTTTGGATTCAAGAACAAAATTTTTGTTGTGGATGTTTGTTTATATTTGTCTTAGATGAAAAACTTGTTTCACATGTTTGTGACAATGAATGAAATCACTATACCTTCCTTTATAAGTTTACACTTGCAAACTTAATTAGATATGATAGTTAGTGGCACTAGAGTAAGCTCAAACAATCTAAAGATGCCTTGCTACAAGTACGTTTTGTATTATGTACTAAGGTTCAAGGCTCGTGTAGTTCTCCCAATATTAGTCAATTTTTGGAGTCCTTCACTCTTTTCCCCATAAAACTCAAATGCAACTACTTGAACTTCAATTAGGTATTCCTTTGGTATAAACATACAAATAGTGTGAGTATACAAATTTAGTCATTCAAAAAACTTGAATTGATGTCCTTTAGATAGGATGTGAACAATAGGAGTGTTAGGATTATATTGATACTTGTTTTTGAAATGATTCTAAGGGCATTATATATACGATCATCTCAATTTTTAATTAGGGAGTTATTGATGTGCATAAGATGATCCAAAAAAATCCAAAGGACCAAAAAGATTGACACATGAGCACTCGCTAGACCGACAAAACATGCCAAAGGTAAAAAAATAGACAAGTTTGGCACCCTTGAGTAGGTTAACCTGCCCCTAATAGAAAATCATGATTAGAAAAGCATATGATAAATCTAAGATCCTAATAAAATATTAGTGGACTAAAAATTAGATAAAATAAAAAAGTGTGGGGGCATAATGAGCAAAATAAAAAGTGAAAATGAAAGAGAAACACACTAATAAATGTTTAACTCGAATTAAATGGCCATATTTACAAAATCACATTAAGTAAATTGTAAAGATAAGGAGGGTCAAATTATGATTTATAAGCACCCTAGGTAATACTAAAGCCAAATTACCCCATTTAATTTGTAAAATCAGTATATGTTGTATTTTTAAATAACACCCGAAGCAATTAGTTTCATATGACTTGATCTGGCCTTTTTAGAGACACTTCTATGTTGACCTTATATATAACTAATTTTAGCGGTATATTATTTATGATAGGTATTGTTCCTAAACATTAATATATTACAACCATATTAATAATTTGTAGGAAATAAACAATTAAACTGGTGAAAATCCTATAAATTTAACGTCCCTTTAATTTTGACGCTTTAGAAGATAAGAGATTATACTAAAACTAGATTATTATGTCGGAGCTTAAACAGTGACTATCCATATCTTTAAGAGATATGGAAAGAAAATGAAAGATCCTAATAACTTACATTTTCATAAAAAGTTGGAAAATTTAATTAATAATTTTATTTTTTTTAATGAAGTGTCCCTAAATTTCTAATTTGACAGCCCTTTACATAGTTTGAATAATTTTAAACATAAAATAATTGTTTGGTGGGCACCTGTTCCCATCAAATTTAAAACTCTGGTCGTTGGTCATTATTAATTTTGAAGGAAATTATTTTTGATTTAGACAACAATGTATTGTCTTTTTTCCTGACTATATTTTTCACCAGTTTCCCTCACGTCACCATTCATTAAAATGGCACCACTTTCCAAAAGAAACACGCATTTTACTTAGCGGTAAATTGTGAGAATTGACCACTATTAGTAGCAGGCTCCACACACAGACCTGCAAGTTTTTGGTCCAATCATCTGTAAACATATGTTTATACATTTTAATTCTATTGAACCTTCATAATAGGTATTTAAAGACAACAAAAAGGAAGTAAGTAGCTTGGAAATTGGAATACATATATCCATTTTCAACGCAATGATTGATTCCATTACGACAATTGTGGCAAGTGGGTGGAATTGGAACTGTGTCTAACACTTTACACAGGTGACATGAGACTTTTCAAAACATGTGGGCTCAAATTCTGATGTGGTTTATAATGATTATGTGTTGTCATCTTTCTGTTAATATTTTACGTTTTTTAATATTGATAAACGTTTTTGACGGGAGTTATGAAAAAGGTAGGGACTAAAATTGTATCTAACGTGTTGTCATGTTTCCACCAATATTTTATATTTTTTTGTTTTTTTTTTAATCATTCTTTATTGGAACTATGAACAAGATAGGTATCAAAATTTGACCCAATATTTTACTTTTCCTTGCCAACCTTGAACCATCTACTAAAGTTTTATTCTTGGGTCAATTTACCTTCCTAGAGTAAATGGTTCAAACTTTATTGTAATCATAGTTACCAAATACTCTGAATGTGGAGAGATTTTCCCTTTTTTTTTGTTTTTTTCCTGTCCACCGTATCAAACACTTAATATTTCAAGATTTAATAATTTAAAATACAGAAAAAAAAAACAAAAAAACCAAAACATGTGTTGGAAAAAATAAAAAATCCACCAAAAGAGATTTTGAACTCATGTTATAATTATTATAACAGCTGTTTATTATTAATTAAAGACAAATGTATGCATTTTATTATTTAATAATACACTACAATAATTTTATAATTCCTTGTCACTTTAATAATTTTGGATCTGTTTTATAGTTATGTGTTTAATTATTAAAATTATCATATTTTTTATGTGTACAATTTACCTTATTTTTTCGGTATTTATCATATTTTTATCTATGGACCGTTTTTTTTCCATATTTTGTATCCACCATTTAATACTCTTCGTACAAAAGTTGCTACCTTATTGTAATAATCAATTGTAGTTACTTATTCAAACTGTAGTATCAATTGCAATCTTCATAGTTAACAATATGGTAAAATCATAAAAATTCTGTCTTTTTTCATTTTTTTTCTTTCAACTGTATAAAACTTCGAATTTTTGGTGATAAAATCATAAAACAAGGATGTGGAAAATGTATGCTGTTTATTATTATTTTATACCATGAATGCTTAAATCATGAACATTTCTCTCAGATTTTGTATCTAACACTTGTGAGGTTTTTCATTTTTGAATATTGTTTAGGAGGTTTTCAACAATTTCTGAAAGATTAGTGGCATCATAAGATTGGTGACTATATTTTTTTTAATTTGAAGACCATCACTTAATACTCTGTACGAAAGTTGCTACCTTAGTAATCTTTATACATAACAGGAATCGCTGGTTGGGCGGTTTTGAGGCTGTATTAATATATATGTTAATCACCATAACCAAAACAAAACACAAACAGGAGAAAAGCATGGATTTCAACAGTTTTATAACGTATAATTCAATTTCTTACAGGGTTTGTTACATGTAGAGTCTATTCAGATATTCCATAAATATCTAACTGTGACTTGGCTTACATTCATTAGAGTGCAACACCTCTTCAATAAATCCCGAGGCGGCCTCCACACAGAAACAAAAGTATGAAGGAGGACTGTATATATATATATATAACAATCTATTCAACAGGCTACGGAAGAATGAGAAGTATAGGAAGGATAAAAGCGCTGTGGATTTTGCGAAGGCCTAACGTTATCAGAGTTTTTAACTTTTTCACAGGATGGACACATTGATAAAGTTGGTGTTGGAAATTGCATGTACAACGGAGACGCTGCTGAACGTTTTAGAGATCTCAGTTCTGCTAACTCTTTCTGCAGCCTTCTATTCTCCTCTGTTAATGATTCGTAGCAGCCTTTTAAGAATTCGCAGTCCACTTCGGTTTGCTTGAGTTTGGTCCTGCAAAGATCATGAAATAAATTCAGTCTCAACTATTTTGATCATTATGGTACATGATATATCAATTCAATTGCAAGGGAGGATTACTGGGAAAAGCCTAAACAGCAGGTATGTTAGCAGGGATTAAAATTAAAGTCAAGAAAACTTGAACCGATCTATCATTTCAGAAAAAAATTCGTGAAAACTTCTATTTATAATCGACTGTCGAACATATGAAATGCTTATGGTATATGATATATCAATTCAATTGCTGCGGGGGAGGACTAATGGGAAAAACCTAAACAGTACGTAAAAACTAAAACTGAAATTGATAAAATTTAGATTTTATTATAGACCGTCAAACATATGTGATGTTTAGGCACAGCAGAATTAACTTTACCTTGCCCTCCTATTCTGGAACCAAACTTCAATTTGTCGAGGGCGAAGATTTAGATGCTTGGCCAAGGCTTGCTTTTGCTTCTGTGCACACACAAGAAAGTTGTTAGATAGGCATACAAACTATATACTGAGAGCCTGTTAACAGAAAAAATAAGGATAAATGAGAGGCAATAACAAATTGGGCAGGGGAGGAAGAATCAGACACAGAAAAATATATACTTTAATTATATGGTTAAAAACACTAGAGTTGATTTTTGATTTTGAGCAGGTGACGTTCAAGGACAACGCATACGCCAACTTATATTATAAGGCATACTTACAGGATTAAGAGTGTTGTTTTGTTTGAAGCTTTCTTCCAAAAGAGCAGTCTGATCTTTCAAGAGCCTGAGCTTCTTCCTCGTTCCACCACCACCGTCCTCTTCTTCATCGCTGATTCCATCTCGTTTTCTATTGATACTCATGCCATAGCTGGGTTGATGGTTGATGGCTTTGGAATCCCCATGGAAAGGAGATAAGCTCCTGTTTGCCGAGGGCAGCATATGGGTATTGTCATATTGCTCAGAAGAACAGGTTGCAGGTGCCAAAACATCTGCAATTACATCCCACACCTTAGAAAATTGCCACAAAACATCAAAATCAAAACAAAATTTCCCTTCACAAAAAACAAACTGTCTCTCTACCTGATGAATTTGTCGCCCATGGAAAAATATTCAAAGAAGCAGGAGGCATCCGAATAGCCAGACCCAGCTCTGTATCGCATTCCTCATCATTCACACCCATGGCTTTCAAACTCTGCAAGAACATATACTTCTCTGTTAAGAAAAGCGTCAGATCTTAAAAGAATTTGTAGGAGATAGGAGAGGAGAAGCAATTATAATGGATTATTTGACCTTTTACTCCTTGACTCTGACAAGTCGAGGGTGATAATTGTAATAATAAGAAAAGCAAGGAAATGTTCATGTGAAGGGGGCGTGGACGGTGGGCCCACGGTCCACCCACATGGTTGAAAAACTGATAAAACCGAAGTGGACTGACATAACAAGTCAAAAGAGAAACACGGCCGAAATGTCACGGGTGTGTCGATTCCCGCACGATCACCGCAAGTGGCCACGCTACGTTGTCGGCTTGGAGGGAGACAAAGCAAATAAGCCGTAATCATTCGTTGTGGACAATCCATGATATGATCATATGCTTGTCTGACATTTATTAATTATTTTAGGGATGGTGAATAATCAATTGCTCATGGTTCCTTTTCGACATGAAGCCCCACGTGTGGCTTCTCAACTTATGAGCCCCCCACGTGGTTTCTAGCCAAATGGAGGCCCGCGCACATGGATTAGAAATGGGTTATATTTTTGGATATTATTGCTCTTGGGCGGACTCTACGACAACTTATTAATGAATTCCACATTTTATTTCAAATCAAATACCTACATTCTTCAAAAATTAAAAATTAAAATCCGTCAAAAATTTAAAATTCATTGACATGTGATGTAAGCATGATGTATGATAAGTGACACTAAATAATGTTGTTAAACTTTACATGTGTGCATCATAAGTTAAATTACGTTCCCATAATTGGCTATGGGCCAATTTTTGTGATTTTAACTCTATATTATCGACAACAATTTTTAGTCATAGATCATGACAAGCTGAAAATTCAGAAAACTGTATAATTTTTAAGTAGTTCTTTATAAATATATATATAAAATATGTGAAAATATACAACTTACTTATATTTATGTACATTATATATATATATATTGGAATTTACAGCCACTTAAAAGAGTTAAACCGTCAACAAATTTTGATTTGATAGACACATATAATTTGAAATTCTAGACTTGTCCATTGTATACTAATTTTCATTTCTTTGGCAATGCCGAAGATTAACATGTGGGAAGGGCATGGGGAACCAACTTATTGACATGTTTGTACCCTGTTTTTGGTATTTTTGACTGTCACAACTTAAAGATAAAAAATTCACAAAGCTATAAATAGTTACATATAGGCAAGGGCATATTTGCAAACATTTGAAAAAGCAAAAAAACCACTTTCACAAAATTCGACTTAATTGGATGAACCCAAGGAAATAAGTGTACAAAGTAGATAATCATGTCAATTTATGTATAACATCAAAGAGATAGAAAGGCGAACAAGATTTCCTTATAAGGTGGTTTCTAACCCCACTACCTTTTTTTTGTGGGTATGCAAGAAAAAGAAGTTCAATGATTATATAGCACAACTTGTCCCCTTTAATGATATACTATTATATGGGGATTACTAACATCCAAGAATATTTTTCGAAATGTTGGTCTAATTTTGATTACTAGAAAGAAATTTAAAAATATTTAAATATAATTTAAAAAACCAATCTTTTAATTACAATATTAATTATAAATTAAAGATCTATAATAAAATGATAATAGCTCTCTTTGAACAATTTTTCTCATTTTTAAAAAAGTGTACATGATATGATTTCCTAGCATATTAGCATGATTAAGAATAATGATTCCCCTTTGAAATGATGAATAAAATGCACATTCATTGCATTAAGGATGAGAAGAAAAAGGGACTAAAGCATTGAAATCATCCAAACATAATGTTATGAAATTAACCTATGTAAGTAACCATTCCAAACACGTGATTTGACACAAGAAAGTATTAAAAGACAAGTTTCAAATTGAAAGAATTACTCGTGGGAAGTACCCTCGTGAGGCACTAAAAAGTAAAAAAGAGTCATTATAGGGCTCATAAACATTTGAGCATTTAATTCCATCAATAATTCATCATTCTCACAAGATGTATTTTTTTTTTTTTATACTTATTATAAAAAAGTAAATAGTGCCCGTAAATTAAGCATGGATTTACATAGGTTTTTCCAATTGAAATTACAAACTATGAGCAACCAAACAATTAAAATATAAATCATGTGTGAAAAATGAAAAAAGTTATGAAATAAGAATTTTTTTGTTTATGTTACATAGATCGATAAATTATCTTTTAATAATGATTTCAACAATGAATTTTAAGAAAGAAAATGTGTGTGGAAATAAAATTTAATATATTTACAAATAATTCATAAAATTATTTTATAAAAGTAAGTAATCTATACAAATTATTCCTCTTCACTTGTTTCTTTTTTTCACATCTTTCTTTCTAAACAAGGGTTCAATTTACCCTCAAACTACATACAGTGCAAAAAATTATCTCAATTATGATGTTTTTGTTATGATGTTTTTGTTAATTTATTTCTCGAAACACTCATAGAAATGAGACCACATTATATATAAAGGATATTGTTAACCATAATGATGCCCTAGGTATTGCATCTAACTTACTTGACAAATTAATTTAATTTGAAATTTAATTTGTTCTTAATAAAGCACCATAAATGAATCTTTACATCATATTACATAAAGGTGCCTTAATGGAGGTTTAATTATCGTGACTCATTTTTTAAATTTGTGCAAAACATTATGGCAACACTAATGTGCATTAAGCTTTGACACTTAGGAATAAAGACAATGTTGTGCGAATATAGCTAGTTTTGTTTTTCCTGCATCTCATAGATGAAATGTGATAGTCTCATACTTCATTAGTTTTCCCTAGTTAAACCTCGCATAATTGGGTTCCTTCACACCTTGATGTCGAAAACTATATTAGTAACACCTATATGATTAGAGTGTCTTGATTCGGGTAAAGAACTTTTTCTATCCTTGGTAGCATCCATTGCTACCTCCCTTTTCATTATCCCCTTATTGTAATGTTGTTTGTTTCTAAGTCTTTCCCCTTTCCTTTACAATCTCTTCTTCATATATTTCAAACATGATTATATTAAACATGTATTAGAGTTTTAGAACATTTCTTGTTATGATCATGGTGTGCAGATTCACTAATTCCTTTTGGTTTTGGTGTAATGGTTCATTACATTTGGTATCAGAGATACCACCTATATTTGAATCGCACTCGATTGGTTATGTCGTGTATTCCTGGCTCGTGGAGCACCTAAACATCGGTGAAGTGGGGCTGATACGTATGGGAGTGTGGGCAGGAACCCAACCCGAGGTCGGGCTCTATGGAAGCGTGGTGGGATGTTATGATCATGGTGTACATATTCACTAACACCTTGAGGTTTTGGTTTAATGGTTCGTTAGATTTCCATAAATCATTCATACTTGAGTATCAACTACATCTTCGAGGTTTTGGCGTGTTCTCTAGATTATAAGGTTTTGGCATGTTCTCTAGATTATTGATATAAGATCTCTCTAGTTATGTTCATGGAGGATTCAAAAACCAACTCATTACCTATCAAATGAGTTCATATTGGAAATTTAAACATTAGTAAAAATGGACCCATATTTCCGAATATTAAGGGATATAAGGGGTTAAAGTAAAAGTAAAATAACTTTATTAAATATGTATACAAAGTGTAAAAATAAATAAAAGAGATGTATGTGGAATCTCTTTGCAATTGGGAATGGATGCGAAATGGGAAAAATATTTAGGAGAGATGTATGCCTTGCAATTATTTACAAATGAAGATGTTTAAAACTAGGAAAACTCTATATATGATAGATGTGTGCCTCCAAACTTGGAAACCTACAACTTATGTTTGCAAAAACATTTAACTTTAAAACTTGTGTCTTCATTCAAAACCATCATATTTATTGTGAAACAATGTGGAAGATGAAAGACTGTAGGAATAGTAAATGAAGCTTTCTAAATGGAAGCCGAAAAGTTATCAAATGAAGGGTTCAAAATAGAAGCCAAAAGGTAATCAAATGAAGGGTTCCAAATGGAATCCAAAATATCATCCTTCATGGAGATGACATCCATCTAAGTTTGGTGTGCATTTGAATGGAAAAAGAGAACTACACACACACACACACACACACACACACAACATATAAGTGCTCCTTGTCGAGGTCATATCTACTTTCTCGTTGACCTGATTGGAAAATTATAGGATTTGTTGGAATGATAACAGAGTGATCTTGAAAATAAAATATATGAAAATAGACTATATTATCATCATAGTGTTTTAATCCCATTAATTATTTAAATACCCTTAAAAATGTAAAATACCAAAGTTGTCAAAACATGTTAAATTTTTTTTAGGACTTTCTAAAAAATAATTTTATCGACACGAAATCACACACTTACTATTCCAACACATTTGTAGTATGTCATTATTTGTATGATTCCTAAACAAGAAGACTAGATATTAACAAAACTTGGTTTGATTTACATTTACATTTTTTTTATCTTTCTATACTATTGTTCTTTAATTTCATGGAGCTACACCCTTACTTTTAAACATTGTACAACATGTGATTGAGGTCAGCATTTTTTTTTTAATCTTTGGAGCCTCTCATACACTAGTGCCCAATAGGGATAGGAGCACCCAGGTGCTATTGTCCCATTTAGGTGCTTCTATCATTTTCCCCACTTTTCTCAAATTTAAAAATGTCACATCGACTATTATCTTTTCTAAATTACTACATATCATTTTGGGTCAAATTTTTAGTTGTTAATGATAAAATTCAAACAAGGGAATCATATATATACATGACCTACTAATTATTATTAGGGGCTTGGAAATTTGGGCTATTATTTCCTATCTATTACTTGGGCAAGGAGAAACAATCAAGGACTTCATTTTGGGTTGCATCAGTCACTGCATAAGAACGAACAATTTCTTAATTCCATCTCACACATTCATCTTGGGGGAAAATTAGTTTTATCCTGCTATCTTGGTGTGATTGGCACAAGGGAAACCTAAGATTCAAGGGAAACATTTCTATCACACACACACACACACACACACACACACACACACACACACACACACACACACACACACACACACACACACACACACACAGACACACACACACACACACACACACACACACACACACACACACACACACACACTAGACCTACATTGATTTTGAAATGTAGTGTAGTGCTCGGTGAAAATCACATTAGGGTGACCACCAAGGTCATTCCTACTCAAGCATATGCGTATTTTATTCCATCTAATGTGTGTTTGCCCTTTGTACAGGTAGCAAAGGTTTCTTTTGTAGGTACATGTGTGACAATGAAAACCCTATAGTGAAGTCAAAGTGACAAATAGAAAAGTTAAAGCGAGCTTATCAGACCCTGAAAAGATCAGATCTTTATTTTAGTTGTCATGACACTAGTGCCCAATTCAGACACTAGTGCCTAGGGTGGTCATGTCTTCTTCTGCACATTTGTTTCAAAAATAATTTCATATCTTTATTCTCTAGAATGTAATGCCCCAATAATTCAACACTAAAAACCATCCATAAAACTCCTAAAAACTTGGTCTAATTTTTTGCATATTTAAATTTATTTTACCTACTCACCCTAACATTTTCGGGTTAAGGTATAACCTTAGTCCATAATAAATATGTTAATAGTTTAATTAAGACCATACTATTCGTAAATCACCCCCCTAAGTAGTTAAATTCACCCATTTATATTATAGCACTATGTTATTTTCTCCAGAGCTAAATAAGGCACTTTATTTTTAAAGTCTTCCTTAAGGCACCCAATTTAATAAATTCACCCCATAGGATTAATTCCCCGACACCCATTTATATTATTTCACCCCACCCCTTTTATGAAAACCCATTTAAATACCATAACTAAAAAGGGGAAGATGGTTAAAACACAACCCTTGGATTCATATAATCTCAACCCTAGATCTTAGGGATTTCTGGCTAACCCTAAACCTCATCTTTTGTATTCTTACTACTTTTGTTTTGCCTCTTTCCTCTCATTTTTACAGGTTAATGGAGGAGGAATGGAGGTCATAAGGAAGCCATGAATATATGTTTTCTTTTTTTGTGTGTGTGTAGGTTTAGATAATGGTTTGAGAATGGATTCGTGAATCTCTCTTTTTTTACCATATCTAGGGTTTCATGAGTATATATATTTTATATACAAAAATCTAGAGATTTAAATCTCTGTTGTGTGTGTGTGTGTGTGTGTGTGTGTGTGTGTGTGTGTGTGTGTGTGTGTGTGTGTGTGTGTGTGTGTGTGTGTGTGTGTGTGTGTGTGTGTGTGTGTGTGTCGTAGGTCTAAATTCCCATCGACGAATCAAACCCCAGAGGGGAAAACTGTGTAATGCGACATCATAGGGGAGAGGGTTTTCATGGCGCAAGGGGGGAGGGAAGCCTGACATGGCCGTGGGTAAAATATTTTGGGGGCGGGGGTGGTGTGGTGTAGCCACACCACACATAGTGGTGTGACTATGCCACACCACTCTCATATGTCAAAGGAAAGGGGTTTGGGGGCACAGGTCGTGGCTAGGCCATGACTTGCCCCTCCCACCCAATATTTTTTAAAACAATTCTATGCCAATATGTTTTCAACAATATTTTTTTATTTATAAATTATATAGATATGAGTTCCATTTTGAAAATACCCAAAACTAGCAAAGGGTAAGACTCAGCCAATACTTTTTTTTTTGTTATTTTGCCAAATATTGTTTTTTTTAATGTGTGTGTGTGTGTGTGTGGTTTGTTTTAATAAGTTTTCTTATATTTATTATTAATTGTGAATGTATACTCCAGAAAAGTATATATATATATATATATATATATATATATATATATATATATATATATATATATATATATACTGGACCTAGTCACACCACGCTTCCACCTGTAACATGAAATTCTCTACCTGATCTGGAGGCTTACTTCACCATAATGCTGCCCTTGTTCAACACTTTCACCAACACCACACCACAACTGTGCCTCTGATGCTGATCTTCTGGCAAAATCTTCACCAGAAGTACCTCATTTCACCGCAACCTGACTGATCTACTCGCGCTTCTGAAAACACCACACTACTTTCCTCATGAAAATGGAGCAACTGTCACTGTTGCCAACTTGAAATTACGAGGTTTCACAAAATCACCATACTAATTCTACCAAGGGGGATCCACTTTTTCCACTTCATGGCTCGAGTATCAACTTGATATCACTTCACAGACACTGTAATTCAGCCATTTTCAATGCACAAGTTCTATCAACAACTTCTGGGCAGTCGTCGCGCTACTCAGTACTTACACACCTACCGATTTTTCGAGTTACTCTATACCACTGTACCTCAACTCTACCAAGTGTTATCCCTTCACTCTTCTTCATGTCAGAGTTAGTTCTGCACTAGCCTTCACATGAACTGTCCACCTTAGTGACATTACCCAACCCACACTGCATGCTTCCCTCTCACCTCCTCCACATTCTGAGTTCTGATCAACACTGGCCTTCTTCTCCCACAAAGTCTCTAGAAACCTGCACTGACCTACTTGCATTGCACAAGTGCCAACCCTTGACACCTGTATGGGTCTACAACACCCTTATCACCGAACGCCATGCCGACTCCATCGCAACTACATGACTCCTTCCTCATCAACCATTGGTCTAACTCTGAGAAAGTTCACTGGCTTCATTCATTCCACTGTGACATCAATCCAGCTAAACTTAGCCCTGATACTCTACTGGATCACTCTGATCTGACGCCACCGTCTGGCCCTGCACCAGTCTTCTTCTTATATGGAACAACACTACTCCTCTTGATCCAATTGCGTTGGCGTCCCACCATCCGACCACCAACACGTTGATTGCCAATTGTCTCAAGACTCAACCACCTGATCCAATTC